>VYXB01004619.1:1416878-1520944 GCA_013397135.1 Pachyramphus minor
CCCGCGGAGCCGCCCCGGCCCCCGCCCGCTGCCCCCGCGGAGCCGCCCCGGCCCCCGGCAGCCGCTCCGGCACTTTTTGAATAGGCGGTAATTTGTTTCCCCTTTTATTTGATTATCATTGTTTAAATGAGTGTGATTTTTTTTTAATGTAGTGTTGCTTTTTAATGAGTTTTTTCTTTTAAATATATTTTTTTAAAAATTATTATTTCGGGGTGGGAAGGAGAAGGAAGACGTCGGGGGAAAAATAAATTGAAAAAAAAAAAGGAAGAGGAAAACAAACTGCCTCCTCACCGCCCGCACAGAAACTATTCATATTTTAAGGGATGGCACCCACCGCCCCCTGTCCTTCCATCCCCTCTCGCCCTCCCGGGACGAACTCGCCTGTCGCCCCCGCGGCCGCAGGGCTGCAGCTCTGCGCTCTCAGCCCTCGCTTTCTCCTGCTTTTCGAGCATTTCCTTGACAGCAGAACAGCGTTTTCTGTCTTGCTGTTGTCCTGGCCTCGTTTCCCGGCAGAACCTTAATAATTCTAGTACATCCTGGGTGGCACAGCCTGGCAGGAGTGGAAGTTCCCTGTGTACATCCACACTCACTGACAGCGTTTCCAGCTCCTTGTGACATTTAAACACTACAGTGAGGATTTTGTGATGGAGCGAGTTCCTACCCCAGCAAAGGCTGAGACTACAAATCCATCACCCCATTTAACAGCAAAACATCAAACAGATTTAGGCCCCGACTCTGCAAACATTTGCATATTCAACTTAACTGCCACCCTGATAACCAGTAGTGCCACCAGAAGGACACCGGTGCTCAAATAGGATTTGGGCTGTAAGTAGGTCAGAGATCTGCCTAAAAAATACCTGAAGCTTTTACGCCCTGTAAGGAATCAGCCATCTGCAAAAGTTTAATAAGTCAATTAGTTTTGCTTAAACTGAATGTCTATCTAAAAAAAAAGCAAACAAAAGAAACAAATAAACAAACCAAACCAAAACAACAAACTAAATGTATTCTTGGAGTAAACAAGATGCCTTGGGGTGGAGATAAATTTCTGAAGTTTTCACTGGAATTTGAGGCAAACAATTTTGTGTCAAAGTCATATATCTGAAACAAACACACTTGAAGTCTGTGATAGTGGTGGGATTGGGTTCAGATTTTTCTTTAACTTAAATAATTTCTTTTACCATATCAAACCTATTTTTGAGGCCAGAATTACGATTGTGTTTAATTTTGTCGGTTTAAAAGTGTTGTATTTTATGCCCTGCTTTCTTTCTGCCCTAGGAGAAGAAAGCAAGCAAGAAAAAATGGATAACCTTTCCTTACAAAACGTTACCAAGTATGTTTTTATTTATTTATTTAAATAACAACCTCTAGGAAATACAGAACACTTCTCAGCAATTCCAGTAACTGCCTGGTGGTGGCTCAGTGCCGTGGGAGACAGTCCCCTCACAGAAGCCTGAGGGCAGAGCATCCCTTAGCCTCCAAGAGGCACAAGAAGGCAGGGGCACACAATTATCCCTCTGAATTTTATCCAGGACTTCTCCCACTGGTGCAGAGATGGAGGACCAGGTCACTGCGAGCCACCTGCCTTCAGCTCTCACGACTGAAGAAGAAATTATCATGGAATATTCCTGAGTTGGAAAGGACTCACACGCAGCAGGGTAACCATGCTCATTCCTGCAGAGATTTCCAGCTCTGGAATCTGGTATTCCCACCAACAAAGCCCTCGGCTGTGGGAAGTTTCATCACTTGCTGTTTACTGTGACTCTCATGTGCTGTTTCCTTTAATAGGCTTCTTTCATGGAGAGACTTACAGCTGCGGATGTATTGAAGCAGTTCAAAAACCTCCTGAGAGATTCAAAAAAATGCTGAAACATTTAGTAAAGGCATAACTGAGCAGTAGACTGGGGAAGATGTGGAGAATCTTTTTTTCCTTAATTTTATTAAGTAGTGTATTCTCAAAAAAGACATGCCCCATCTCCATTGACTGCTATGGAGAACTGGAAGTCTAATTCACTGACCCTTTATTAATTACTTCCAATTATAAGCCTGAGATATTAGTAGCACTTAAACTTCAGTTTTCAAAAATTGTCCAAGGTAGAAAAACAAAAGCAAATATTACTAAGACCTTCACCACTTCCCGGTCAGGCCTTCTTGCAGACTGGGATGGCTTCCCCATTTTTCTCTAGCTCAGCACACTTGTGGTTTCTGCAGATACAGGTGCTGGGTTTTTCTTCCATTCCCCTTCCACCATCCCACTGTGTTTTACTTTGGTGCTCTTTAGTGCTTGGCCATCCCCAGCTCAGCTCCTCCTGTGGCTGGAAATCCTTGCAGAACCATGGCAGCAACCTGAGTTTATAGTCAGCATTCAGTGCCTCTTCTCACCATTATTAACTCTTCCAGATGGCTATTAGCATTTGCTCTTTGATATGGCAGAGTGTGTCTCTGGCTTTCCCAGCTGCTCTCTTTAGACACCCTCCCAGTCAGCTCAGAAGTAAGACCATCTCCCTCCCAGTTCTTGAGCCTCTTAGTACAAACCTTGCTCTGAAAATGATGCTTAAACTCCACACATTTTTGATGCCCCATAATAAAACACATTCTGAAATGCATGTTCAGATTAGCAGAGATGATACATTTGCAATTACTGGCAATACAGTAACAAGCTGTACCCCAAGAAGCTACATTATATTCACTCTTCCTACACCTGGATGACTGGGCTTGATAGACATGAATCACAAAAAGCCAAAGAGGTGAAGTTGCAAATATCTGTGATAAATGAAAAATAGTCTGGAGAGACTCAAAGTGTCTCATAGGGACAGAACCTCACTATGAGTGTACTCCCTAAAGACAGAAGCCTCCCACTCTTTCCTTTCCTTGAAGAGGGTCCAGTCGTGCTGTAGAGGAAGCAGCAATGCCAGACCTGCGTCGCTGCTGGGGGCCAAAGTCCCCCACAGGACACTAGTGGAGATTTAGTGGAAGTCCTAATTTCAGGATTAGCATTTTGTACAACTACAAGCAGTGGTTTCTTTCCTGTTCCTGTAAGCACATGCCCTGATTTTTCATTTGGGTAAAGAGTGGGAAGCTTCCCTGGTTAATGGCAAGTGTAAAACCTGCATCTGTTAGATGTAGTTTTCAGTAGAAAAAGCCTCAATATGTGCCAATCTCAATTTTACCTGGGAAAGATTTTCTCCCAGGGCTATACCAAAAGGTGTGTTCTACTTCTCCTGGCCTGTCTAAACCTATGGTAAATAATTTCCTACAGCGTCCTCCAAGCACCAGGCCAAGTGAATTCAGGCTTTTGCTCCACACCCATGGACTGCAGCCACATTGCATCAATGCAAGCATGACTGTGCCAGCACCTCTCCTGAGCACATGGCTCTGGGTCAAATTGTCCCTGTGGGAATGGAGAAACTGCAAGACAGAGACACTGACTTCAGGGATGGTAGAGATGCTGCCCCTGTCCAGGGCCGCAGCAGGCAGAGCTGTGCCAGCCTCCAGGGGCTCTAAAGGACAGTGGGGATTTGTTTTTGCTTGGGCATCTTTGATATAAATCTTACTTCCATCTGCTAATGGGGAAATGGTAAGGGTTGACCTCATGTTCTGCTAGGCTGGATATTAAATGTGAGCCAGGTGTATCTACAGATACAGTGTGCACACTCACCTACAATGGGTAAATAGTTCAAAATGCACCTCTATTTCTTTGTGGCAAAGCACTAAGCCTATGACCTGTAGGTCATCCAGGCTGCAGCAGCAAGGACCAGATGGTGGGGTCACCCAGTTTGAAGCGAGTTTGAGGCAACTGGTGATAGCACCAGTGCAATTTTTTTGTGAGCAGTTGGGTGTGGAAATGAGGTCTCGCACACGCGCTAGGAGGACCATATGGCGCTTAGCACACCAGATTTCCCAGCTCCAGCCAGGCCTCAGTCTCACACTCTACCTGTCACTCTTCTCGAGATCCACACTGTTGAGGGTCAATTCATCCTCTCAGGGTCACCATCAAACTTGCTTGCAATACATTATCCCCAGAAAGGGAGAGCTTGGTGCCATCTCTTGGATCTTCCTGTTGTTTTTAAACCTTCCAGTCGTTTTGATTAGGTTACAATATTTTCCCCTGGGGCTGTATTCTGCACCAGGGAGCTTTTTACCTTTTCCCTGGCACAGGAGAGTTCAATCCCCCATCCCAAAACCAATTGCCAGTTATTTCATCACTTGACTTCATTTGTTTGGTGTATTCACTCTAAAAATCTAATAACAGAAGAGCAACAAAATGGGAGGCCTTGGGATAGCCAAGAATTGCTTTCCATGTGGCCAGGAATCACATATGTAAATCCATGGGAGAGACCAGTCTCTGTCCCTTAGGTCCCAGCCAGCTTCTTCATTTCTTCATTTTCCAACACCCATGAGATTCCCCCCTTATTCCGTTTTCAAATTCTAGGTCTGCACCTCTACCTATAAATAATCCTTAATAAGCCTGATTTCCAAGGGAATCTCATTTCCCGGTTTTCCCTGAGTGCAGATGATAGGGCCAAGCACGGACATCAATACCCCCCCACTGTATGTTAAGGTCAATAACTGAAATGCCACAGTACTGCAGAATATTCCATCCTTGGAAGCTGAATAAAGTCTGCATACAAGCATGTGCTTGTTTCAGAGGAAAATAGCTTGCAAAAAATGCACATCTCAATGTGTTGCCAGACAAACAACAAAAAGTCTTCAGGATTCAAATCAGTAGAGCAATGAGGCCATTGCTCATTATTAAGCTAAAGGTACAAAAGTGTTTTTGAAAGGAGCTTTGTTGAATCAGCATTTGTTTTTCTAGCAACATGCACAATTTCTTTAAGCAGGGTTATTTTCAGAGTATGGTATGAAAATAATTATGGAGCACTTTCTAAAGGTTCAGTGATTAAGGCAAGAGCAGCCAGCTGTTTGGCTGCACAGCTGATGTTGACCAAAAGTATCATGTCTACAAGTCAAACTGTCTTAATAAGATTTCTAGATCTCACACAAGACTCGCAATTATTTCTCTTCTGATCTCTAAGAATAGCTGCAGAAATAGTCTCTGGTGTTCCTCTTTGGGTTTCAGTTATGTGCCTGTGAAATGAAATTAGAAATCATATTATTGAAAGTCAAGTTTCTTCTAGTCCAAAAGGTTTGCCTGACTTGGCTGCAACCTTTGTTCCATGTACAAAGAGTGATCCTGATTTGATTTTAAAAATTAATCAGTCATTTTCCTTTTCCTTCCTAATCCTTCACTGCCATCCAGTCTTGTCATTTTTGATCCTAGCTTCCAGAGCGCATTGTCTGGCTTTAATCAAAAACATTCTGTAATTAGGTTCCAGCTAATTTAGCTTAGACTATTTAAAAGCAAAGAAATAACCTCACTTCCTGGTAAAACCCAGCTAAGTTTCAAAGGAGCTGAACAGGGGTAGCTTCATTTCATAAACATATTGCTGGTAACAAAATCCTTCCCTTAAAATAATGGGGATATAATTTGTCCTGGGCATTTGGAGGGTGATTTTATACACAGGAACACAAAGAGCACAAATGAGCCCGAGAAGCACCGCTGCAGTCATATTCTGTCTCTCTCCAAAAACCTGGGTCTGGAACTCTAGAAGGGACACTGTCAGGGCTGGGATCCTTCAAATCCGACCTACTTTTCCATTTCATCCTTTACAAAAGCAAATGTTTAAATGCTAGATTTTTTTTTTTTCCTTAAAGGAAGAGGGAAAAATGTCAGTGCACTGGCTCCAAGGAACAGCTGCAGAATCCTGAGCTGTTTTGGGATAACCGCAGAGGAAGGAGCTTGTACCACACCCTGCATGGAAATGATGCCCTCAGCTGTCTCAGCCCCATGAGGGACATGGCCACACATCCATACTGTGCCCTGGCCCAATGCCCGTTTAGGGCACCAGGTCAACAACCAAATCCTTAACCTGCCTTGCTGCTGTTTTGCAAGAAAAACATCTCTTTTCAAGGTAAGGAATTAGAGGGTCAGGGCTAGCCAGTAGTGGGGAAGACCCACCTTGCCAGCTCCAGGATTGAATGAGAAATACCACAAACTTTGCTCCTCAATGCTGGTATAAAGCACATGCACACCACTTACATGCTTAGGAAGTGATGAGGCAGGCATACTGCATGCACATCTCTGTATCCCAAAAGGTATCTCCACTGTCCTTTCCTTGCTAGGGGAGCATTATTTTCCTCTCTCTGTCTGGATTAAAGCTTTGACAGCACAATGGGTGCAATTCTCCCAATACATGAAGTAGAAAAAACAAACTCACCGAAATCCCCAAATACACACCAGCACAGCCCTGCAAGTTGGAAGGTGTAAGATAGCTAGTAAAAATGGAAAGGACAGGAAACATCCCGAACTTCCTCACTCTCCAGGGGATACCCACCTAATTCTATGTGCACTCACAGCCTGGAGCTGCAGGAGCTGGTGCCCCAACCCTTCAGAAAGCAACAACAGCTCCTTCTCCTTAAAACTGCTACTTGCTGGTTTGAGCTCTCACACAAATCATGTGAGAAAAAAATCAGTCTCTTCTCCAGCCAGAGAAAATTCAAGCTCACATCATCCTTTCCAGAGGGTGCCCCAAGCACAGGCCTGCAGATGAGGCCAGGCTGAGAGGCAAAGCATCATCTGGTGCTCAGCCCAGGCAAGGTCACAGCAGCAAGGGGGGATGCTCCAAATCAAATTAAAATACTCAGCAGGTTTCACTGGTGGAAGCCTGGGCATGCAAGACATTAAAGACAGTGACCCACTTGGATGTTCTTGTAAAAGACACCTAATTAGTACTTGATGGGTGGATAGAAAAGTTTTCAACACAGCACCAGTTCCTGTCATCTGCAACAAGATTTCAAGAAACTTTTAGGAAATGAGCAGTTCTCCACATCCTGCTTTTAGGCATCAGAAACATAAAATGAACTAGACAAGTGTAAATTATGGGAAAGCAAGAATCTACAGCTCTCCAAACGACTGCCTGTAACATCCCTGAACATCAGCCCCCACTCTTGCTCTCCTTGAAGGCAGTTCACACATTATCTTTGCTTTCCTCATGCTGGCTACAGTTTTCCCAACTGCTTTCTCAGGCTTTGGGGTTGAGCAAGAAATAGTGCTGTAAACCTTCAGGTTTTAATAAGGTATTTTCTGGATCTAATTGGAAATCTGTCTAACAGTATGAATAGTTTACCAGCATGTGCTGAAGTCAGATTATCAGTAGCATCTCAAAACAGGAGATTTGCTGATATCATAAAGTGAACTTTTTATAGCAACAAATAATTTAAAAAGTCAACCAGAGACTTTTCTTTTCAAAACAATTAATATAACAACCTTTTCTCATGCTAAACATTATCTGAATTTCCTTCAGATCTGCAATCTGTCTAAAGCTATTGCAACAGTCTTGCTGGTTGCTGACGTTCTATTTATAGCACTGTTGAGAACACTGAAACCCATTCCCTCCTCTTAGGACTGTGTGTTTTTAAATTTGTGTTTCATCAAATTAGAACTAAGAGGAAAAAAAAAGGCACTTTTTACTGCCCATTTCAACAACCTGTTGAGTTCATTTCTCTTTGCAGTACTGTGCCTTGCAGGGCTCTCAGGGGGACGTGTGCAGCTCCCCCAGCACAGAATCAGCCCTCCCCAGCCCGAGATGGGCTGCACTGAAGTCCAAGTTCCCACCAAGGAATTCACAGAAACTTCACAGGTGCCTACAAAGGTGGAGCAGAAACGGAACCCTCACCACTGGTCAAACCCTGGCCAGGCTCTCCTCTGCCCCAGAGACAGTGGGAAAGGGGAAAGCCCCTCCTCTCAGTTTGTGTCTGAGGGAGTCTAGTTAATAGTCCTGAGGTCATTATTTAAGGGCTGTAAAACACAGAGAGCTAGCCAGTGTGTTATTCCTACTTACCAACCAACACCCAGTTCTCATGAGGATAAATTACCCTTCACATCTGGTTAGAAACACCCTTTCAGAATTGTCCAAACACACTCATCAGTCCTTGATGATGCAGAGAAGGTGACTATTTTTTGTTTTGAAGAACTTAGAGCCCACTCCTTTTTTGGAAAGAGAAACACCAGGAGACCCTGCAGGACAGAGAACAGGCAGGGACCACTAACAAAAAACCCATGGTGAAAGGGTGTTACCAAACAGAAGAAGCAGCATGAAAACTGAAGTGGAAAAATGAGGATGGAAATATAATAAAAAGAAATTAAAAATCCCAGAGATATAAGCAAAACAGGAATTAAAAAGAAAGCAGGCACAACCCATCACAAAAATCCCAAATAGCTGCAATTGAGCAGAAGGTAGAAAAGGCTTTGCTGGACTGAGAAGTTATGTTGAGTTTGCTCCTCCCAGAGGCTCTGTTAAGTCAATCAGCAAGGGGTGGGAAAGGCCAGGGGGGCTACTGGCTGATTTTTTAGGTAAATGAGAGTGGTAGTTAGTGCTTTGCATTAGGCAGCAGTGGCTTATGGACAGAGCTATTCCAAAGTCTGGGTAGATCTGCTGAGCATTTCCTGGTTTAGTTATTTTTATAGCTATGTGCTTCCTAAGAGAAATAAATTTTCTTTTCTTGCTGAAGGTCATTTTTCTTAGAAATGTCAAAAATTTTGAGTTTTGAGACCTTAAGAAAAATAGTAGCAGAAGGGAATTCTACAGCATCTTCTTTCTTTCTGTTCTCGCTCTTGTATGTTATCACCTCTTGTCTCTCTTCCTCAAACTTTGGCTTTTGGCTACATATCCTGCTGCAGTTTTCAGAAACATTTGAAGTCCTTCAAGGACAACTCTTCAGGTGCAGAAGGAGCTGCGGGCTATGGAAGCTCTCACAGAATCAGTCTGGGAGATGGAAAACAAAGGCTTGAGTCTGTGAAATAACCTATCTGGGTGAAATGATAAGCTCAGGCTGTCTGAGAGCATTTGCCAGGCCTAAAGAAGAATGGGAGGCTGGAGAAGGAAATGAAAAATTTCTTTTTCCCCCAGGCTGTTGTCAGCGGTGTAGTGACATTGTGCCACTTTTCTCCAAATCTGCCCTGGCAGAAGCAGCTTCTAGAGCAGCCTGATCTTTATGAAGGCCATATGGTTTATTTCAATGACCTTTGTATACCAGACCTTCCCAGAGAGACTGGAGATCCGTAGAGGACCTCTGTGTGTGCATATACATAGAATCACAGAAGAGTTTGGATTGGAAGAGACCTTAAAGTACATCTAGTTCCACCCCCATGCCATGGGTGGCAGGGACACCTTCCACCAGCCCAGGTTGCTCAAAGCCCCATCCAACCTGGCCTTGAACACTTCCAGGGATGGGTAAGTGTGTATATATACCCACCCATATATACTTGTACACATACTTTAGTGGGTGACAGTTCAAGCACTTAAAAGGAACAATGACTTCACGGGTAATGTCTCCCCACAGTAGCAGTGTAAGCTACAAGGGACACCTGTTCTGTTCTTAAGGAAGGAGTTCAGCAAGTGTGAATAGAAGGGCTGAGTCTGACTATTCATGTGTCACATAACAGCTGTGAGCCAGGGGTGTGATATGGCTCTGAAATGGTTCAAGTCTCAAGCTCAGTGTCTCTGGCCAGGAACAGCAATTCCCACATATCTGCTGGCCACTGGCCCAAGAGGATGGAAAGCAGCCCTTGGCTGGTAAACGTCCTGGCACCTCCCTGGGTAGGCGCTGCTGCCAGTAGAGGAAAAAAATGGGCAAATCTAGGCTTCAATGGGCAATTTTTGGTACTTCCAGATGGGGAGTTTGCCACATGGTTCCCCTCTACTCCTTTTCTCCTGACTCTGGCAGCTGTAACTGATGTGAGATCAACCCCTGTGAAACACCCTGTGGGGTGAGAGTTTGGTGCTGGAGTTTTGGTTCAAACCTGCAACCAGGTCTGGCTGAATCAGTTCCTGACAATGGGGTGCCCTGGGAGGTGTTAAGATCCTCTAATGAAATGTAGTCTGTTTCATGGTTTCTCTCTGAGGCTGGATCTGACAGTACTGGTAGTGTTTAGACTGAAAGCTCAATTGTGTTTTGACAACAGCTTTTCCTAGTGTGATGGAGAGGAGCATATCCCAAAATCTGTTTTGTTTTGCCCAGGCTTGTGTCTCAGCAGTATTTAATATTCTGGGTTTGGATGCTCTATAAATAAAGCAAAAAGCCTGAGTCTCCCTGAGACAGTCTCTTTCCTCTCCTCCTCGTTTAAGCACAGGCTTCCTGGAAATCCGAAATCCAAATATGTGCCTGACAAAACCAGAGTGTAGCATCCAGCATGCTCTGCTCCCCAATCCTGCTGCTGCCCTGAGGGAGACCAGGGGCTCAGATTAGGGACAGGCAGTGACCGATGTGACCAGGTTCTTTTTGTCTTTGATGGATGGATGAGACACCACATGGAATGAAAAAAAAAAAAGACTAAAACCTGAGGAATTTGTCAAAACAATTAATTTTTAATCCTAAAATATTAAGGAGATCTTAAGCAGAGTGGATGAGTATATGTGTGTGTACAAGTACCTGATCCAGTCCTCCTGTATTGAAGGAAAGGATTTAAGAAAATCCGTCAGGGGCAGGTAACAGATTGAAGGAGCCTTCCCCAGCTGAAGGGCTGATCTCCCCCACAATTGTTACTCACTGTTTGAGTGTTTGATCCCTCAGGCCCAGAACCAGCTACATTTCAGAAGCAGAGATCGTGGTAATTGCTGTGAAAAGGTTAATATTAAGTGCTTATTGTGACTTATTGATTTAAAAGCAAGGCCATATCTACAGTGACATATTAAACGCACTATCAATTTAAATAATTGGATTAATTTAAAAATATCAGGTCAGGTGATTAAAATGCTTTTCAAAAAATATTGCATAACACATTCCTTTCCTTTGATGTGAAAACAGGGAGATATCTCACTTTGTCTTACAGTAAAATCTCTATTGCCACAAACAACCATGTCACTAAATGAAGAATGCAATTAAGCCATCAAATGAACAAAAATAGAACAACATTCTTTGTATTTTTAAAGAGTTTTTTCCTTTGGTACAACCCTTACCAGTAAAGAAAATTGTGTGCACATAACAACAGGAGTAAAATAGGTTCTTAGGGAGATTTTGACAGCTCTCAATCAGAACATCTAGTGCAAAATCTGCTCCATCTGAATAAGAGTGTTGCAGGATTTGGGGTGGCTTAGTTGCCTTTCATCTAATTCTTTTACAGCAACTCAGTTTGTTGTGAAGAAACCCATGATCACTTTTGTTTTGTAAAAGCAAAATATTTAGGTCATGAGGGAAAGCATAAATTGACAACTATTGATAAGCAATAAACATTTCAGCAATATGTGTTAAAGATCACGAGATCTTTGATTTTAAATGTGTTGCTTCTCTGATATTTGAGCCATTTTTTCTTTTATAGTTTAGATGAAGTATAATTCCAATTCACAAAACAACAGTTCATTCTCAATCCTCATTTGTGCAAAAGTCTTTTTACACCATTTAGGCAAAAAGGCCTAAAAATAAGATTCATTTGCTGGCACAACATAAAGAATGCAGCATGAGTGAGAATCGGACCCTTACTTAAAATGTATCAAAAAGGAAAACCTGCCTGTATTCCATGGTGGCAGGATAATTTTTGCCCATAGTGGCCTGATTATACGCATATTTACATGTTAATCTGAGCTTGCAAGAAAAAAAGTTCAAAGTGAAAATCGGGAAAGCCTAAATATTTTATAAATATTAATTTTGTTTGTTTGTTTTATTGTGCAGTTTGTCACAGAGGATATTTTTAGCCAAACTTCCTCTGCGTTACCATCATAATTCCTTGACATGTCTGGCTGCACGTACCAGTTACTATCTCCATTCCTCCACTGCGTGGACAGAGCCCAGGAGCAAAATCGCTTCTGGTTTTGAAACTTTTACTGGGTCTGGGATAGCAAAGTGCAAATAAAAACCCCAGTGTCCAGATACTGATGAAAGCATTGGGGTGAGAAAGCTGTCACCCAAAGGCTTTAAGTCAGTGATACGAGCTCCAGGAAGAAGAACTTTGAAACTGTGAAATGGAGTTGGTGGGTAACACACAACACTTCCCGCCGCCCATTCCCGGTGCAATTTGCTGCTGCAGGGGTGAGATGTGTGTCAAGAAGTCAGAGCAAGCTACAATTCTGCCTGGGAATCATTCATTTAAGCAACAGAAATTCCTTTCCTGGCTGTATCCACTCTAGTGTAGCATAAGGCACTGAAGCCATCCAGCAGTACCCGGTGCCTCCCAGGCTCTCCCGGGGGGCTGCTGGCCTGGGGGATGCTGCAGCACCCACCTGGGGCTGCTCAGTCCTTCGGGGCCGGCAGCCTGGAGCAGCTGCAGCTGGTCTCGTTCTGATCCCACACGGAGCTAAATCTGGAACAAGTCCTCTGAGATCAGTGGTGCTTCCCTCGCACAAAGCCACTGTTCGGAAGGCAGATTATCCCAGACCAGATGTCACTTTCTGCAGGCGCTGCAGTGCCTGCACAGTGTGGGTATGACTGTCTGCACCTTTCATAGCTCTTAGTGGGTTCTTGGCCTTACCTCCAGCATGAGAATCCAGCAGGGCTGGCTATCACTTCTCATTTGTCTGCCTTATTTTTTCAGAGGCTGAGTTTCATTGTACATAAGCACAGGCCCAGCACCTTAAAACATGTTTTGCTAAAATAAAGCTCAGAGTCTTCAGGGTCAAACTTAGGATACACAGTGATCAACAGTTTTTACATTCTTAGGAGCGAAATATTTTGTTTCATCAAAATAGAGCCTGAAGGAAAGTCTCAAGCCACAACAACTCAAGGAAAACCCCTAAGTATTGTGAGGCTTGTGAGTAAATCATGAGGTCTGTCAGCACCAGAGTGTGCAGAACAGCCCTTTTTAATCTCTCAGCCGAAGACTATTGTTGTTTTTCATCTTCCATCCCTAGTGCTGGTGCTGGCCACAGTCTGGCCACAGACAAAAATATTTTATCCTATTGAACAGACCCTTCAACAGCACCAAACCACCCTGAGTTCCTGGGTGCCTTCCAGGAGCATCTCTCTGCCTCTCCCAGAGAATGTGAGCAAACGAGCCTCACACTGCCCAAAACTGCTATCTGGGCAATTCATCTTTTCTTCCTGAATAAAGGAAAACCTTGCCTGGCTCTGCATGAGTGTATGAGTTCCAAAGCTGGCTCTGTTTAACTTGGAACGAGGCAGAGATGGGGTTTATTGCTCGTATTGGAGAGTAATTTACAGACTTGGTCATGTGTTGGGAGCTGTAGGATTGGAGAACAAAAATGCTTTTTTTTGAAAGTTTTGCCAAGGACACCAAGTCCATATTGGTTGTTTAGCAGATTTGAAATTTGACTTTCTTCAGTTGCATTTGCCATAGGTAAATTGTATCATTGCTGAGGGAGAAGACATGGTTCTGTAAGAACTTCTGCACAGACCAGAACACAGTCACTCATGCAGGAGCACTTGAATTTCCACAGAAAAACCTCTTCCTAAACATCTGTGCAGTCAGATCCTGTCACACACATTATAGTGAGGAAAGCAAAGGAGAGAAGGTAATCTAAACATTACTAGATATCATCAAGATTTAGAGATTGCAAATCATTTGCACACAGTTGGTCCCACTCTAATCAGCAGCAGAGCATCTGGACCTCGGTTTTTCAGAGGCTTTGAAGAACAAAGCACCTGTATGTCAGATGAACTTCTTTTTGCTTTGGTTTCAGATATAGAAAGACATCAAACTAACACCAGGGATAGTAAGTGGCCAAAAAATGCATGATTTTTCATTGTATAGACTCCCTAATCACACTATGCATGTGCTTTCTCTAACACATTTTATAGCTATGGCATGAAAAGCTCTCTTTGGAGTTATTTTATGCAGGTGGACTAATCTGGGGGAGAGCTAAATTGAGCAGAGGTCTGTGCTCTGCTGTATAGCTGGAGTTCAGGTCTGGGGAAGGAGGACAGAGGTCTGTCTAAGCAATTGTTTTTCCCTGAAAGTTCATACCTGTTGTGCCACCTGAGAGAGGCAACTTTTTCCAATGTTCCTCCAATGCCTGCTGTACCTTGACAATGTATAACCTCACAGGGAAAGGAGCAGAAACATCTGACATTCTCCTCAGGCATATGTGGTATTTCACAGCAGGAGTTTAATGCCTAGCTATAATATTTTTCTATAACCCAGCATGTAATTCAAAATTCCCAGTGCTTTCAATTATTGGACACCTGAGTGAGGAACCTGCTGCTGATAGGATTAACAGTGGTGCAGGGTAAGTGGCACACAGTGACCTGTGGGGACCTCAGAGCAGTTCCAGGTGCTGATTTCTGCACGGGAGCAGGGCTGTGCAGTGAGGGCTGAGTGTCTGGGGTCTTCCTTGTCCTACCAGGGTGATCTGGGCAGTTGTAGCTGCTGATTTCAGCAGGGATGGAGCATTGCATGCTGCAAGAGTGTGAGAGCAAGCCCAGAAACTATTGCTGGTGGCAACAGGAGTCCCATGAATTTCCCGGGGGCAGGGTTGGGGCTCTGATTCCCTGCATGTTTCAAGCCAGATATTGCATCTTCAAGCTACCACTGAAGGAGAAAACCTACGGTGTCTCTTGTGCTTATAGATACAGCAGTATGAAGTCTTATCTGATTTGATAATATGCTGCTGGTTCTGGGAGCTGTAGCAGGTCTCCATACGTGACTGAGCAGCTCGGTTGCGCAGCGTGAATGTCAGGCTGCACCAGTCATGGCACTCCTTTGGAGTGATTCAGTACATCATGACATGTAGCTACAGAAAACAACCCAGTTATCACTCATTCAAGATAAATGGTGTGATTATAGTGATCACATACAACATACAAGAGCCACCATAAGGCAGAGCACAAGAGAGCTCACACGGTTCAGGCTCTCTGGCTTCGTTTGGATGGGAGTTACCTGTGTGGTTTGTGCTTCCCAGTGCACAAGGCATGGTTTCAAGCACAGAGAAAAAAAGAATTCTTTAGATGGACTGATGCCTTTGTACTCTGGATTTAAGAATGAGGAATGATAGTGAAAGTGTATATACCCTGAAGCATCAAAAGGAAAAGCAGCATTGATGCTCACCTGAGGCAGAGGGACAGAGAGCTCTGACCACTATCTCATGCTGTCTGAAGCTGTGGAGCCCCAGGGTATGGTTTGGGTATTTGGATTTTCCTTTCATTCAAGATTTAGGTGATACCTGGTACAATGAGTTTCCAAGGGGGTGCAACAAGGGCTCTGAGATGCAGCACCTTGGAGAGGAGGCAGAAAGGAGGAAAGCTACAGCCCACCAACTTCATCCTTCTCAGTGTGTAACCACCATAGGAAAAGTCAGCAGAGGTAAAAAGTCTCTGCAGCCCTAAGTCCCTTATCTTCGGTCGAAACACAATCCAAAGAGATTTTTATTATAGTCAAAAAAATAAAAAATTACATTAAAGTGTTGTAAGAAACAACAACAACAAAAAATGATGGATGACCCACAGTCAATGATCAGCATCTAACTGATAACCTCACCTGTTACAGAATTTTGAACAGTCACCACCAAATAAAATAGCAAAAGTACGTGAGTGAAAAATGCCTTTTGAAAATCAATCATCTGGGAGGATGCCCAGAACTGGCAGCTGAGGGGCAGTGGAGCTGCCATTCATCAGCATCTTCTCCCTAAAACTCCCCACTGCCAAGGCGCCGCTGGCTATCCTTAGGTAGTTGGATGCCTTAGGGGTTTAACTGTAATTACTGGTCTACAATCTGTGTTCAGGAAAGCTGTGATTGTAAGATGTCTGTAAAGTTTTCTGATTCCTGAGTCCTGTGTTAGGCTGTAGCAGGTAGTTCAGGCTGTGCGTTACATTTACAGGCTGCTCTTCGAGGCTCCTTTTGCACCTATTTCTTCCATTTTCCTCTTGCAAAATGAAAACTTTTCATGAGTAACAGTCTGAGGTGGTTCACTCCTGGTTCATCACAGAATAACCTGAGCTTGGAACCTCAGAGCAGAGGAGTTTAATAAATGGGGCACTTCTTGTTACAACTCTGTGCGTAGAAATATCCTCCCAGAAGCAAAATCTGTATTCACTTGCAACAGTATTCAGCAATCAAGAGTTTGACTAGCTGTTAGTGCTTCCAAAATGGATGGCATAATTAAATGATTTAAAGCCTGCTGTAATCAGGAATGCACATTCAATGAATATTCAAGCTGTTCTCATTGTTAGATGATAAAGAAACATCTTCTTTTTAGGTGGGTTATTTTTTTTGTCTGAAGAGTCATCCAGAAGATGGTGCCACAGTTCTGCCTGTGAAATGAATGCCAGCCCAGAAGAGAGTCCTTGCACAGAAAGTAATATTTCATAGAAATATAATAGCAAACTTATTTTCAAGGGCAATCCAGAGCTCCAAACCTGACATTTAGTCTGTGTTAAGGCTCTTATTGAAAACTAGGGCAACGTATCTTCATCACTTTTGCTCTATGTCACTCCAGGCAAGGTCAGCCAGCACAGCAAGGAGGAGAAAACCCATCCCATTTCCCCATTTCCCTTCTGAAGAAATGACAAATCTTTGAGTATTTGTTAAACTGCTCATTCTGGATAGCAGCTAGACATCAAAAATGATAAATAAGATGAGTTCAAAATAAGTCTTTGCCTGGATTCTTTATGAGGCTTCTGTGGCAATAGGAAGTGCAACATAAATAGGGTCTGTAGACGTTTCTGTTGGTTAAGGAAGGACAGCATTTCTAAGGCTCTGTGTCACTGAAGAAAATGATGATGTCAAGCCTGTAGATCCCTGTAATCAGATTAAATAATCTGATTTCCATTTCACAAAGCTTTGCACTAACATAGAAGGAAAAATGAAAACTGAGATTGGTATAAAGCAAGATCTTCGCTCCTACCAAAAGCAGGCATTTAATTTTTTCTTCCATTACAATTTTCTGTTGTCTGAGGTCTCTTCTCTGTAGCTCAAGCAATTTGTCATCCGATTAGTCTGATGAAGCATAGAGAAGTCATTTGAACTGTAAATTTTCTGCAGGCAAAATAAAATGCAAACAAGAAGAGCTTCCTGTGCCTGCCAAAGTGATGATACTCAGAATACAAATAAGAAAAAGCCATGCTGACAGCATAAGCTATTTTTATATTCTGTCACTGGCTCCCGGGCATGGCAGTTTGAACAGGACCGCATCTGTATTCCCAAACCCAAATAAACCATGTAGTCTTAAGTGAAGTTCATGTCTTACAGAATAGCTGTTTAATCACAGTGAAAGGATACATTGCAGGAAGGATGAATCATGATGTTGATTCACACTCAAGCTGTACGTTTACTGTTTGCATCAACCCGGACAGAACAGCTCCAGAGAGGAGGGTTTCCTGCCACTGACATGAGATGTGCAGTGCTGTGCAGGAGGAGCCAGTGGGGACTTCTGGGCTGGCAGCAGGAGCTGACAACACTTCACATCACAGTTCAGTCCTGGCTTTTTTAGAAGCCTGGCTCATTGTGGTGGTTGGGCACGGCCACACAGGCATGTTCAGGACATGTGTCCTCTGCCACCCTCCCGTGGTGATGCTCCAGCCTCCCCAGGATGGTTGGGTTCATCACCTAAGGGTTACCTCCAGGGCAAAAGCTCACTGTAGGACAGCCCTCACTCAGATGACAAGGATGTGGAGGGACACTTGGCTGGGAACATCCTTTCCCACAGCCTTAGCATCTCTCAGCCTCACCCTCACGTGGCTCCTCTCTGAAAAGCAGCTGTGGCCTCATTCCCTTATATAAAACCTAAGGCATTTAGAAAACACAAACACTTTTTCAGCACTCTTATGCTGCTGAATTATTGTACAGAACTATGTCATGTACTCATTACCTGCCAGGATGCACTTAACAACTCTGGTTAATTGCAATAACATCTTGCTCTTGCAGAGTTTGCCATTGCTGGACCTCAAAGCCTTTTGGGAGGGCAGTGTCATTAGCAACAGGAAGGGTTTCCCACAGCAAGTGGAGCTGAAAGGAGCACTAATAGGACTGTAGCTAACCAATGGACCGCGCAGTGACACAGAGGCCTTGATCCTGCAAGTTCTTCCAAAACAATCCTCTGGAAAATGTTATTGGAGCAATAGGGGACTTTTGTGATGCCAAGGAGCTACTGCTTATGAATTTCTAGAAAGTAATACTACTTTCTCTAAATAATAATCAAAAGGGGACTTATGCCAAGCCATGGGTTGTTTTACTATCCAGGCACTATTCACTCACCAGACTGCAATATTTATTAAGTAATTCTCACCTCCTGATTTACAAAATTACTCTGATCTCTACAACAAATTACTTTGCAAAGCCAGGACCTTGCCTTGGTTTGCACAGACATTCCCACAGCACTTAGCACTTCAGGGAACCATCCTCTTCCTCAGCAGAACTCAGGGCAGCTTCCTTCTGAGGCTGAATTTGGCAGCCAGCCATCCTGGCTGAGTTAAACTGGGGGCTAATTACCAAGCCTGCCATCAAACTTATGAGTTCTTCTCTTGATCAGGAACAGTGGCTGAGGGCTTTGCTTTTCCCCTCGCCATCCCCAGCATTTGCTTGGCTGACTGCTCAGCAGCTGCTTGGGCCATGTGGTCCTCTGGCAACTGTGGGATGCTCCCACACTTGAGTGGCACCACCGGCCACGTCGCGAAGGGATGATTGATAATCTGATCAGAGCCACGACTGTGTTCCCACCCACACTTGCTGCCAGTCCCTTTCAAGAGCGAGGCACCTCGCTGCTGTGCTCTGCTTCTGATGAGTGAGTACAGCAAAACACACAGCGGGATGAGTCCACCAAGCTTTTTTTACAGCTTTGGACAGGCCTGACTAGGACTGTATCCTGATTTTGCCTCTGAGCAGCTGAGTAGGTTCAGGGATGCTTCCAGTGCAGTCCAAACCAGGAGCTCTCTGGCAAACTGCCTCCCACACTGGATGCACGGGGTGAATATCAGCCTGTATATAAGACTATAAAAAGCCTTGCCTGGTGAGGAGACTTGTCCTGTGTCCTGTGTGAGTGACCCAAACCTGGGGCGTCTCCAAGGTCCAGGTCCCAGAAACACAGTTGAAAGAAGAAGAGGTGGGTAATTCTCATGCTCCCTTCCATTTTGAGAAAATGGGGCTTTTGGTAGGAAAGAAGTTAAGCAATAGATTTTTTAAAAATTATTTTAACTTTTTACGAGCTATTTCTCTGCAGCAAAAGGTGAGAGTGGGAGTTAGGCAGGTCCTTGCTGGTGCTGGGGACTAGAAGATCCTGTGTTAGGAAATGTCATTGTTGTGGTGACTTAGGCAGCAGCATGGTGAGGGCTTGTGGGAGAGCTCTGGACTGTAAATGCACCTGCTGAAATCCACCTTACTCAGGTTTGAAAGAAAGGAGGGGGAAAAATAATACCCAGATTATTAACATTGACTTTTGCCTTTTACATTAGGACTTCACCCTGCCAGGAGAAAAAAAATACGAAGGCAGAGCTAATGTCATGGATAAAATTGAAGCCCAAACCCGATTTTCATGCTCTATTTATTACAGCAGATCAGAGGTTTTGTGTGAGATCCTTGGAAATGTAAAGAACAGTGAGTTTGTTAGAGCAAAGCAGCAGTTGCATATTTCCTCCTGCCTCAACACAAAACTCAGCTGTTTTCTCAGCCTGAACCGGGTCCTTGTTCAGAAAGTGACATCAGGAATTAAGTTCCTTGATCCTGGCTGGGAATCTGACCCCAAATGCTTTACAAAATCCCAGTCAGCTGCAGCTGGGTTGGAGAGCAGCCGCTTTCCCCCACACTGGAGGGACGGTGCATCTCCCTGGATGATCCAAGAGGCATTACGTCTTGCTCAGGTGGTGCTGGTGCCAGCACCATGCTCTCCAGCAATGAGAACACTGGGGGACATCTTGGATCACCTGGAGCCCCCCTGGCTGGGTGGGCATGCCAGGAGCATCAGGCACCTGCAGGGCCAGTGCAGGAGCTGCCTGTGGGCGCTTTGCTCGCAGGTGTTGTGGCAGTGCAGGAGGGAGGCACTCGGTCCCAGCACCCTCTGAGCACCTTCCCTCTTCACCCAAATGTACCCAAAAATAGGGGCTCTGCTTTCTCCCTCCAGGCAAGTGCTTTCCCCAGTGATGCTACTGGTTTTTGGCTGCTATTTCAGATGTGTGGTAACTTACTGGTGCAGCGGTTAGGAGCGCACATCCGCTCATTTTCTCTTTCTGGGATCCAGCTGGGTGCCTTGGGGGCGTTAGAAATCCTCTAACATGAAATTAAACCAAAAATCCCAGCTCCCAGTGAGAGGGCTGTGTTTCTAGCCCAAGCTTTGTCTTTCAGGGAAAATGGCCTGACTTAGCAAGTTATCTGTGAGAGCGTGTAGGCTGTGTGCCAGGAACACTATCAGCCTGCTATGGGCTGTGTGCTGAATTACTCACTATTCAGTGACCTTTCAGCAGATTATTGGAATTCTATTGAATTGCAGTGGAGGTTGCTGGAGCCTCTGTTTCTTTCAGGCCTGCCCTCTGCCCTCTGATATATTTCTGAGCTGCCAGCACAAGCTATTGAATCCAAGGCAATGGGAACAGTTCTAGTTGAGTGGATGATATGATGTCTTTCCATGTGTGTGATCCATCACAAAAGTTGTGCTCTGAATCCAAAAGCAGCAAGATCTGTCGTGATCAGTATCTAACAAAAGCAAGACTTTTGGGTTTTGGTAGCAGAGGTGCAGGTTTTGCTTTTCGGATACCTCATGCTGAGGTAGGGGCCAATGAGCTGATCTTTTCTTTAGTGATCTTCATTCTTTTGCACAGAAGAAGTAGGGTTTAGATTGATATTTCCTTAAATGAACATAACAGAAGGTGAGGAGGAGAGACAATAATTAACAGATGCAATCACAGAATTGCTTTCAAAGTTCTTCACAGGTACTAGAGAAGGAAAGTACCTGAGTGATGGGAAGAGTTTGAGTGTGCTGATGGTAATGACAAATGGCCTCAGGTTGGTTGAATTTGAACTGGGGATTTCTAGCTAGAGATGGACCTGCTTTCCCAGCTGCACAGACCCCTTCTAGCAATGCCAAAGAGCCACTTCATGTTGATGGATCAGCACATAGAGGAGGGAACATGGCTTGTGAGCCACAGCAAGGGCTGCTGGAAACTTTCTCCTGTGTAAGAGTCTTGTAGACTTTCTCATGGCTTTCTATCCAATGAAAATTTCTTAGGTGTACTTGAAACAGAGCTGAGCTGGGATGCAGGGACTCATTAACAGCAGAGCCTGTTCTCTAATCTACCTTATCTGTGTAGGCAGCAATAGAAATCAGGACATCAAGCCTCTCAACTCTGTGTCAATTCATTACAAGCTCCAGGATTTGTAACCCTGGACAACACTTCTGTGCCAGTAACAGCATCACTTTATATCCATTTACTGCTGTGACAATGTTCAAGTGCTGACATACACACTGGAGGTTTCTAAGCCCTGTATTTCATGTGATGGCTAATACATCTAATAATCCCAAATTCATTTTGTAAAGGGAAAACTGTGTTTGCAAGGTTGTCCCTGCCTGGATTGTGCTGGGGTGAGGGTCAGGGAAAGGGGCAGCCTCGGCTGGAGTTAAAACCAACCACGCTGCCTTTCAGCAAAATTGTATGATTTGTAGCCCCCCCTCTGCAGGACATAGGGTTGTTGTACACTCATATGTGTGAGCACAGACACATACTGTAATCATAGCTACGTTTCTGAGCACTACACTAAGTAATTGCACATATGTTACACTAGAACCTCAAAAACCTCACAACACTTCCAGTGAAGAACAGATATTATAAACAGTGGTACTAGGGAAAAAACCAAATTAGTACATGTATTGACTGAACTTACTATTGCAAAGCAAGTGGGCATTCCTAGGCTTCCCGTTTAGCAAGTGTAACCATTTTAACCGGGGATGGCGCAAATGGCCAGCATCCTTTTCATTTGGCAAAGAGCATAATTCTATCTATGGCAGGGCAATAGGAAAAAACGTAAATATTTAATCCTAAGGTACAAGCAATTTAGTTGCGTTTTCCTGCAATTTGCTGAGCTGCCACTTGATGGGGCCGAACGTCTCCTTTTGCGACAGGAGCTGCACTCCTGCCGGGCCGGGGATGCGCTGGCGGCGCTGGGAGGGGGCCGGGGGCGATGTAGTGGTGATGGCGGTACCCAGCCTCCGTCCTTTGGAACCCATCATCATACTAGGAGTCTGTCATTCCTTACCAAATCTCACCGTGCTTCCTTTGCCTCCTCCTGCTCTAATTCATGGCTGCAAATATAATTTCTCTCCAAACTCTTCTGCTTTGCCCAAGGAAAAAGTGATGCCCATCTCACAGCTAATGGCAAAGGGCTGGAACAGAGCATCTGGCTCTTTTCTGCAGGTCAAATGGCCTCACAAAATGCACATGCATGGAGCTGACTTCCCTGAAGAAGCCAGGGGGAATTGTTTTACTAATTTTACTTGCTGAGTATGTCTAAAAGCCTTCATGAAAGCCTTGCCAGTAGATCAAGGGAATTTATCTCCCCTCAGCGCTCCTGATGTAGAACATCCAGTTTGGGCTCCTCCAGTTGAAAAGGGATGCGGAAAAATAGTAGAGGGACTCTTGGAGAGCTGATAGGATGGCAAGGGACTGGGGTATATGGTAAGGGGTAGCGTCCTGGAATACCATAGCTTGTAGATACCTGTCCTGGCCTGCTGCTGAAAGGAGCTGTTGTGCCCTGCTCATTTCTGCCTAATCAAACCTGTGGAATTGCAGGATATCAGCTGCACTGACCACCAGCCAGCCACTTGTACGGCCTTAGGTGCTCTAGAACTAATATAAAGAAAGCTGTGAGTGTCAAGGATGAAGGAGGAAAACATCCAACCCCCGGCCTTGTTCAGCTGCACCTCGGCAAACTAGGAAATCAGCTGCAGGAAAGGTACCATGGCATTCAGAACTAACTCTGCCTGAGTTGGTGGCTGAGTCTGAGGCCCAGACATACTCAATAAAAAGCCAATATTTCATTACATGTGCTCTGACCTAGAATCTCATTGGCTGAACTGGCAAATATATGAAAGGTTGTTGACCCAGGAGAAGAGAAGGGTTCTGGGATACTTTATAGCACCTTCCAGTACATAAACAGGGATTATAAAAAAGAGGGAGAGTCTTCACATGGATAGATAGTGGTCGGACAAGGGAGAATAGTTCTAAAGTAAATGAAGAGAGATTTAGATTAGATGTTAGGAAGAAATTCTTCACTGTGAGGGTGGTGACACACTGGAACAGGCTGCTCAGAGGCGCTGTGAATGCCCCCTGTTCCTGGGAGTGTTTGAGGACAGGTTGGATGGGGTTTTGAGTAACTTGGTCTCCTGGCAGGTGTCCCTCTCCATGGCAGTGGGATTGGAACAGGATGATTCTTAAGGTCCCTACTAACCTAAACCATGATTATGTGATTCTATGACTCCATATCTCTGTCAGTCAAATACAAAGCTGATTCGTAAACCAAGAGAAGTGAGACAGGCTTAACATGGTTGTGCATCCACAAACTGCTTGCTGGTGGTATCCCAAGGAGAGATTATTGGATATTGGTGAAAAAACAGCATCTTTTCAGCACAGCATCAGGCCAGGGATGGTAAAGGGGCTGTTTCCCATAGAGCAGCCCAGGCTTGAGCCTGTTTCATGAATTCACGGCCTTTGCAAACAGTGCATGCTAATGAAATTTAGCAAGGAAAGAAGGCTTGAGGCATTTTCACCACAGAGAAGATCTGACCACTGGGGAATAAATATTGGACATAATTTAGTAGCATCAAAGCACCTGGTAATGCACTAAATGAGCACTTCTGCTGTAAGTCAAGGGCTTATTATTTGGAAATGATTGCTCTCCATCTATCTGTTGCTAACATGCTGAGGTACATGAGGTATGGATGAGGGAAACGGGAACCAAGGATGTAGCAGTAGAGAGCTTCTTCTAATGCTAATATGGATCTAAGAGGGCATTGGTGAGCCCTGATCTTAAACAAAAATGTCCTGAGTGGGAGTACTGAGATGCTGGGGGTGTATGAGAAAGGTCTGTAAGAACTCAGCTGCTTTCACTAAACAAAACCAAGGCTGTGTGTGGTGTTTGAGGGCAGCACCTCACCCAGCAGCTGCAGCCATAAGCAGCACAACACCCAAGGGATGTGCTCAGCTCCCAGCACAGCTCGTTGCCTCAGCAGGTGCTGTGGTTGGTGGCAGGCAGCAGGGCACAGCAGGGCACAGCATGGCATTTTACTTGTCTCTATCTTATCAAGCACAGCTCTTAGCGACACTGAGACCTGAAAGCTTTGCTGGTCGTGGGGCTGCGTGTCCAACAGGGAGGCACCTGGCAGTTTGCCAGCACTGGAGAGGAGGGATGAGCTGGATATTAGGATAACTGGCAACAATAATCAGTTGTAGATTAAGTTCAAAGGAGCAATATTTGGTTGATTAACTTTCTGGGACAGTGAGATTGGTGCAGCTGAAGGGGCAGAGCAAGTACCTCATTCAGACCCCTCAATTCCATCCCCAGGTTATAGGACACTGTCGAGCCCGCAGATACCCACTGCGTTGGCAGCTGAGACCAACACTGTGTTCTGTGCCTCCCGCCCTTCAGATTATGGGGCTGAGAGGGGAAAGCCTCTGCAGACGGGAGAGCACGGCCGCGTGTTCACCTCCAGCTAGAAGAGCAGTGCCTGGGGGCTTCCAAAAGCCAAAGCACCTGTGATGGTAACGCTGGTTCTGCTCCTCCCTCCTCACACTCCTCCTCCTCACTGAGCAGGCGGCTCCCATTGGCTGAGTGCTGCCTCGGGGAGCAGGAGGGATGCAGGGAACCCAAGAGTTGGTGGATGGTGCCGCCAGCAGAGCAGGAGAAGCTCTTATCAGTGCAATGCAGCACCCATCCATACATATTCATTTCATCCCCAGTCATTTTGATTTTCTCTGGGCTTAGAGAGCTAGCACGGGGTTCCCCCTTTGAAAGAAAGACTTAATAATATTATTTTTCCATTTCCTCTTCCAAAATTGCCACAGAAAAAAAGGATTTTTCTAGATATTTTACACATGCAGTGATTTGCTTGGTACCATATCCAATGCTGACCTGCAAATTAACATATTTTTGAAAGGGAACTGTTTCTGATCATGTTATTCCAGTGAAGGGCCAGTGGGTACCTGGTCATTGAACAGATCCCAGGCCTCTGACTGGCTTATAATGCTTTGGTGGAAGCACACCCAGACTGAGGGAGTGTCTCTGGGTGGGAGACTTTAATGAGAGCAAATCTCAGGCACCTTCATAGCACCTTCCATCAAGGGAACTTAGAGTGTGTCAGAGTGTTTAATGAAAAAGGCTATAATATCACCCATATCTTATTAGATATGTAGAAATCATTAAATATACAGAAACCTCCAAAAATTTTAGCATCCATAAAAGCTTCTATGAGCCCCCTGCACCGCTGTCACTGACTCTGGCAGTGCTGGTGGGCTTCCTTAGTTGTCTGCAGCTTTCCTTCTTCAAAATGTTCCTAAAATGCCCATCAGATCCTGTGGTTCAGCAAGCTTAAGAAACTTCAGACAGAAGCACTCAACAGCAGGATTGGAAAGTAAAAGAGAAGAGCACCAAGCTTGGCTGTTTCTCCAAGTGCCGTGACAGGGTACAGCTCTTGGTGTAGTCACTCCTCCTCCTCAGGTCAAGCTAACACACAGCTGGGGAAGTTCTTTGTTGGGTGCCCTGTAAGGGCAGAAAATGGCAGCACGAGGGAGCCCATTCCCAAGTGCCTGGCATGATGTGTAAACTGTGCTTTGAAAGACTTGGCACCATGCTCAGGGAGATATTAGTTATGGCCAGTGCCACTAAAGCCCCCACCTGCCTGTGCCAAGCTGTGGGTGGGTGCAATGCCAACCATGTCAGGGCAGCCCTGTGGCTGATGCCAGTGAGGGGTTTACTGTCAGCTTGACATGGGGCTCTTCTTTTGATGTGCTCATGCTGATTAGCTGAATATCAAAGCCTGTATTTTGAGACACATTTATCATCATATTGGTTATGTTGGATATTTGTTAGGTACCCTGTCACCTGCAGTACTGCACCATTGATTTCAACAGCAGCTGAGCATAAAATGACAGTGGAATATTTTTAGAACCTTCTATACAAGCACCATTCCAATATCTGAACATTGTCCAACTATTTGTAGCAACACTCTGCTGAGTTTAACAAAATGAGAGGTTCATGCACTAATGCAGTGATAGCTTGCACAAACTTTCCTTCCCCCAACCTATGGTATGCCATGCTTTCAGGATTTTGAGAGTTTCATACAAGAATGGGTTTTTTTTGTCTGACTATTTTAATGAGGACTCACCAAAAAAGCCAAGTCAACATGAGCACATACCTGCTTGAGTCTGTTGGTTAATCAATAGTATGCATATAAAAATAGCACCAGCAATGACCTATTTCTCAACTTCTTTTTGGTGTGAAGGTTTGGACCCGGCACTCAGCCAAATGTCCAACTCCACAGAAAAAGGCCCTTCCCCCTCCCCTACCTTTCCAGGGGAAAGGAGAAAAAGAAAAAGAGAACCAAATAATATCAAAATATAGATATATATTTACATATATCACAGTTATATACAATTAATATACTATATGCACAGTTACCTACCCCCAAAGGGAGAGGGTAAGGGAAAGGGTAAAAAGGGACAAAAGGGACAAATGGAAGGAAAATCAAAACAAATACACACTCTTGAAACCCACAAAGAAGTACTAACCAAGTAAAATCTCACTACTTACTTGAGATAGCCGAATAGTGCCAACCGCCCGCCGGCAACCGAGACCTACCAGGCCGCACTAGGCCTCAACTCCTCCCCACGGGCAGAGCCGACACCAGAGAACTTGCGTCCTCAGATCCACTGGAAGGGAAGACAGTGAAGGCTTCTCCCTCCTTCTTATTTATACCCCAAGTTACGTAAAAATCGTATGGAATACTGGGAGCATGGTCACTTCCCTAGTTACAAGCTGGTTACCAGGAAAAGGACCTGGACCAAACCACCACACTTTATGTTTCCTGCTGCTCCCTCTTCTGTCAGGAACCACCTCCTGATGGTTGTCAGAGCTGTGGAGTAGGTCCCTTGCTCTTCTTTGAGAGTATAGTGCAGTGAAAGCCTACCTGTACTCAGAGAAAAAAAAAAAAACACAACTCTTTTCATGAAAACCTGCCAAAATTTCTAAGAAAACTCTCTTGGCCAGGATAGATTCATACCTTGGTTCAGAGAAGGCAGTTCGGTTTCAAGATGGGGTGTTTACTTTGCCCTAGTTGAGTGAGTACCTGCTCCTCTACCTGTAGCTAAGGATGATACCAGAGACAGGGATTTGGGAATGGCTCTGCATCAGAACACTGCAGAGGTGCCCTGGACATGTCTCCAGAAAAGCCAGTTTTGCCCTTCTGGGTTTTTTTTCTGGGAGATTGCTGTCATCATGGGAAACGTTGCTACCAGTTTCTTGTGCCTGCCTTGCACAAAACCTTTTCAAAAAGACCTCTCTTTAGCTCTGGCAGGGAAATGAGGAGCAGGGGACTTCTGAACAGTTGACATGATTTCCCTCTCTGAAGCAAAGCAAAATTTAAAACAAAGGGGAAATTCTAGACCTTAAGGAGGCTACATTGATTGTAAGCACTGATTTGTTGGTGGGAAGTGGAAAGAGTCTGAAGCTGGACGGTGAGAGGGTCTTTCTGTCTTACATCTGCAAACTAATTAATTTTTTTTTGCTCACCAGAAAGCAGATGCAATAGGAAGGATCGGGAAATCCAGATTTGGTTCAATTATGCCCTCTGCTGCTACAGGGCTGAAACAGGGTCCAGCATGATTCAGAGTAACAGCATGAAGCTTCTGACTTGAAAGCTCTCCTTTGGCTTAGAGGCTTGAAGTGCTAATTAAAACCCTTTTCACTTAGAAGACTTTTCTGGCTCTCTTACATTCTCTCCCCTCCACCTTAAAAGTGATAATCCTTCATTACATCAACATTATGCAAGAGGTATCACTTGACTGCTTTGCTCAGCCTGAGAGCAACTGCTGCTGCCATTTGTATTGGCAAAGAGACTAGTCCAAGCCATGATGCATTTGTGAGGGGCCATCAGCAAAATTCTTGCATAATTTATTTGAAGAAGTACAGGAGAGTAGCTGAAGATGAGAGGGAAAAGAAGTGCCAAGGCTTTCATCTGACAGAAGGGCTCTGCTCTGACAGTCCTGACAAACTTGCAGCCAAAACTACATTTTGAACTTGGTTCACTCAAGAAACACGTTTACTTCTCTCAGAGCACAACTTCTTTGTAGAATTTTAATTTATTTGGATTTTGATGTATTTATTGATGTATGTAGGTGTTCAACAAGCATCAGTGCAGAGTTTGACAGGAAAATAGCTGTTGTGCAATACCTCACATTCAGGCACGTTTGGGCTCTTCAACACTGCAGAGCAACATATAATGTTGCAAAAGCCCACACATCAAGGAAGGAGGGACTCCACATTTGACCTGTGATTTCTCTGCCTCTTTGGCTTTCCATGTCCCAAGGCTCTCTGAACACTTGGTTCTTTATACGCTGTCATCGCTCTCCGAAGTATTTGAAGTTGTTTAACTCATTACTGTCTCTCTCTTGACAGATCTCAACACCAGCAAGTTTTCTTATGAAACATTACAGTACAAAGAGAAGGCAACTCAGAAATACTGAAATACCACCCTTAAAACCCACAGGGATTTAGAAAGACAAATGGATAGACAGACATGGCGCTACAATGAGCCCCAGCCATATGAGCTGTGACATGTGAAAGACAACTGAAGGGAAAATAGGGAAGAGGCATTAAAAATACTCTGAAAAATTATGAGGATGTCTGAGATAGTGAGAGTCTCTTGGAAGGGTAATAAAAAGGAAATATATGATAATAAAGGATGGAAGACAGAAGCAGTTTGCCCGTTGCTGCTGGCACTGCTGAGCTGTGAGAGAGGGATGAGACTTTCCCCACAGCCCATGTGATGCTTTCACAAGCTGATGGCCAAGAGTGCAGGTCAGAGCAGAAGTTTCTGCAACACAGGAACACACAGCAGTGACTTTCAAACCCAAGGAGACTTTGGAGCCTGTCACTGGCACGTAGGAGAGACGTTGCAGCAGATTCATAGTAATCTGCAGGAGAAGACAAAATGTCTTCCAGAGGCTGATTTTCACTGCCCAGCTCTGTCTGAGTTCGCATCTTCCCGGGAGATAGAATTTGGGCCCCTGAAGAGGGCAGGCACAAGACCACAGTTCTGGTGGCGCTCTCAGGTTTGCACAGCCTGCACCTCCCTGCTGGCAGCTGCCACATCCCCAAAAGCAGCGATTCTGGCTGCTTATCATCTCTGCCTTAATCACCCAGCGACATGAGAGGCGTTATTAATATCCATGCACCCAGATGGCTCCCAGCCGCCATCCCTGGCTCCCCGGCGAAGCTGCTTGCTCAGACCAACTGGCTGCACTGGGCATTATCTCAGAGACACCAGAGAACCAGGAAGACACATCAGACACTTTCCAGAAGTAAATGCCCAGGCTACAAGCTGCAGAAGCCCAGGCAAAGACTGACCTTCCCAGAAATAATCTTTGGTCGGGGCTTTAAGTACAATAATTAGTGAAAATTAGTGGATTTTTATTCCAGAAGCACATTTCATGTGTGATTCAGACTCTCTCTGATCTGATCCATATTTTTTCTTTATCTGAAAAAGAAAAGTGAGGGAGCAGCGTGTGGGGGGATTGGTGTCATGTCACAAGGGCCGTGCTATGGGACACTGCTCCATGTCCTTGCCCTGAGCCTGGCAGGCAGCCTGTCTCCCAGACGAGACGCTCATCTGATGGACCACACGCCTCTCTGTCTATTCGAGGCAATATAGTGTGTCTCACAACGGGAAAACTGAGCAGATGGGGAATCTTACATCACTTGAATTCCAGGAGAAGTATAAGGTTAGCTCTGCCTTATAAAATGTAAACTTCATTCTCTTTAATCTCCTAGACAGTACTTGTGAGGAAGGGATGCTTTGGCAGCACCCTGGATTCAAAATCTCTTTGTTCGCACAGTTAGCTTTGTTAAATGGTTGGCCCTAGTTTCTGGTCAGAGGTACAGTTTGCAAACCATTTTATCAGTAGCTGTATTTATTTTGCCAGAACTCCTGCTGCAATTTTCAAATCACTTGTAAAAATTGTGAATCAGAGCTCTGCACTTCAAAGATGTGACCCACCTTTTTATTAGATGCTTCTTCTGAATCAAGTCTCCCAGCTTTTGGAAGTCTCTTTGTATTTTACTTTATGGATTCCAGGACTTCCTAGTTAGAGTATCTGATCTCATATTTCAAGTTCTAATATGCACACAGCTCTTAATGCAACAGCTGACATCTGGATCACTTTAATGTTGCTCTGGTGGTTTCCTGCCCTGCTTTGAAAACAGCAAGACTACAGATAATAGGGTATTTTCCTGATTGACAGTTGACATCTCCCCTCTCTGTTTCTTTGCCTTGGATCAATTTGTTTGCTGGTCTCATCTGTACTGTTAATTGTCTTATGGGCTCTTGTGATAATCAAGATATTATGATAATCAAGGTCCCCATTCTGATGGTACTTTTCAGCGATTCTTAGGATGAGGACACAAGTACAAGTGCTGCTTGTGTGTGAAGCCCATCCTCTTGTATCTTTGCCACTTCTGTCCCCTCTGCAGCTGCTGGCGCTGGCTTTGGCCAGTTTCAAAACCTTGGGGTTTTGAGAAACTCAATCTAGTAGAAGATGTCCCAGCCCATGCTAGAGTGGTTGAAATAGATGGGCTGAAAGATCCCTTTCAACACAAGCCATTCAATTATTCTAAAGCAGAATCAAGTGTACCATATCTAAACATGTTTCATGTCATTTTCTTGGGATAGAAAATACATAAGGTATTCTGGAAAGATGGATTTTAAGGAGAAAGAAAAAGCCACCATTGCAGAAGATGCTAACACAGCTGAAAATTATACCCTGCTTCAAAAATTACAGGGCTTCTTGATTGATCTTTAGTTTTTAAATATATTTGAGGAGGAGGGACCATCTATTTTGGAAAGGGCCATGATTTCCCCTCCCAAAAAACCATGTACGTCAGAAAAATATCCAGAAAGTATGGGAAGATATGCAGTGCACCAAAATGCCTCATATTTTTTTAAATATTTGCATTTAGACACTACACTTCTGTAAATGACTTGCCTTTTGATTTTCTTTCCATAACCTATGCACAACACATATTGAAAAAAAAAAAAAAAAAGGGAATATTAGAGACTTTAGATAAAGGATCTTTGTCCTTTTTTTCCACACAGAGGGAAACACTCTGACCTGGATCTGCTCATTTAATATAACAAGTCCACAGGCAGGAGATTCCTGCCCCTGCAGGGACAAGCAGCTGCTTGGAGCCAGAGCCAGGCAGCTCCACAGTGGTGCTGGTGGGCTGAGGTGTGTGGGCAGCGGTGCTCAGCCCTGCCTGCAGTGCAGATCACACCTCTCCTCTCCCACCACATTTCAGAGACAGAACTTTGCAGATATTTCAGTATTTCTGAGGACCGTAGAAAATATTTCCAGGACTTGTCCAGCCCTTTGCCCAGATCATAAAATTACAAGCACTTGTCTCACAAACTTCTTAAAGAAGTTTCTTAAAATCTGTCAGCAGCATCCTGTCATTAGATATAATTAATGAGAGTGTTGGGCACAGGGGTAACTGCTCAGATCAAAGCTGCAGCAATTTATTTTTTCTGTTGCAAACAGCAGCCATCTCCAGAGCTCCCTTGAGCCGCTTCATCTTTATTAAATAGGCAGAGCCTTGGCTGATGAGATTTGATAAATCGAGGGCCAAGTTGTGGGCTGAGGTGTAAGAGTGTATCTCCAAACATTCAGTCAACCACTAATATAATGAAAGGAGGGTTGATAATTATAGAAACCTAGTACATTAACTGGCAGAACATTAATGGCCAAGAACAACATACAAGCTTATATTCCCTCTGGCTGAGAAGGTAAATTGCATTTTCAAGTTATGACAAACTTGACATTTGTTATTATCTATTATTATATTATTTATCTCCTTTAAACTATCATTTAGAGACCTCAGCTGTGGCCTGAGTCTAACCATGCTCTGAAAAGGTTATATTTTAAGTCCCTGACATTCAGGATAATATTTCCTGCAGTCTTGGTTCTGTCAAGACAGAAGTTAAGCTAATTGGGAAAACGTCCATCTGAGTGTATGGAGGAGTGTGAAATGCAAATGTGAAGACTCCAGGTATATATTAGGCAGCATCCTTCCTAATATGCATCTCAAGTACTTGTAGAAGGCCTCCCTGTGAGTTCCCCAGGATGTGCTGGGCAGCAGGGTTCTCCCCACACCATGGTGAGCAGTGGGGGCACAGCTGGGTGCGTTCCTGTGCTGGACACGTGTCTGCTCTGACTGCCTGTGCACAGCCTGGCACGTGGAACAGCCTGGCCAAGGACTGGAGCAAAACTGGGTCCACCTGTACACCGTGTACCTCCTCTGTCTCCCCAAAGCCAGGCAGGTGGAGACAAAGCAGCCCCCCGACTCTGACTGTGAGCAGGGGGCTGTACATCCCTGCTTTGCCTGTGCACCAGCCCCCTGAGGAAAGGTGACCCTTCCCTGCCTCTGCTGGGCCTTCCCTCTGTGTTTCAGCAGCTCTCTGCCTGGAAGTGCCTTTCTGCATGCTGGACCAGCCCTCCCCAACCCATTAGTCCTCATCAGCATGTGCCACCATAATTAACAAATGTGATTAAGAAGTGCAGATGTGCTGGTGTTGCACCTTGTCACTATGGCAGCATTTTCTTTTCTCACTTGGTATTATGAGTTAATAATTAAAGCTTTATATTTTTAGCAGCTTCATGTAATTTAGATCCAATTTGTCATGGCATTCCCTGATGTTTGCTTCGTCCTCACGGTACCAAACACAGGCTGCTGCCACACCAATCAGTAGTGATTTTGTTCCTAACTACTGTGTCTTAAAATAACAATTAGGTTTAAAATTATATTGTATAAAAACAAACTTATGTTGAACATACTTTTCAGGCTAATAGGAGTGAATGAACAAGAAATTTGTTGTCCTGATTTCTGGTTTTACAAGGGGTTTGTAAGTTCTTTTCATAGAATCGTAGAACAACACAGGTGAGGGCAACATCATAGGTCATCTGGTCCAACCATTCTACTTTAATATCAATCATGAAACAAATTGTTCCCAACCTGTCGCAGTATTTTGCTTTGCAGACAGTACATGGATATAGGGAAAAAATCATTTAAATAAATAAGCTGAGGTCCTACTTGGCTGGGTAACTACATTAGAACATGAATCAATGAGAGTTTTGGGGCTCTCATTTAAGACATGTCTTTAGGGACAGTGAACTGAATAAAACAAACTGGGTAGCAAGGAGGCCTAGAATGCTGCTTAAAAATACAGTGATTTTTGCACTGGCCAGGAAAGAAACACTGGGCTGCAGACACTGAGTATCTCACTGCCAGCAGAAAAGTCAGGTGCAGTATAATATTTCAGCCTAATTTATTTAAGGGTAGGTACATTCATGGACAAGTATTAGAAGGCCAAAGTGAATTAGGTAAGGAAGCCTTCCAAGCTCCAGAAATCAACTTTTGCTGCAGCAATAACCATTTCTGAGGAAAAAAGGCAGCAGCCCTGATGACACAAGAGGCTGCTGTGGATCAGTCACTTAGCACAAGCCTGCACTCTGTCTTTTTGTCAGATATGAGTCCCCTCTCCCCTCGGGTTACACTGCAGACAAAGGGGTTTATTATCTGCTGCAGACTGATTAAAACAGATGACAGAGCACTGCACAGGACCTTATGGTCCTTAAACTGAACTTAATTATGGATCACCCTGGAGTACAGCTCAGCTTCTTCTGTGGCAAATATTTGCAATCAAACACCAAAACCAGCCCCTTTCCAGCCAGATCTGCACATTGCAGCCACATTTTTGTGCTATCGGCTCACCCAGCACCAGCCTTCACCTCCAGCTGCCCTGGTCGAGTACAATTTTGTTACAAGCCTAGGTTGCCCATGAGGTATCAGGTAGCTTCATGAATGGAGAATTAGGGGAGAAGGTCCCTTCTCCAGCAAGTGTGTCCTTTTGAAACCCAGGATGAACTGAAATGCTTGTGCTTTTACCAGTTTTAAATCGTACCATCAACATCTGGCTTATTTTGTGGAAGTGCAATGGCTCATTGCACCATGTGGATTAGTGAAAGGCTCCATTTATTATCATTACGTCAGTAATGTACCTCATCTGTTCTCTTTGCTAATAGCTCCAGCAATTATCCCAGGATGAGCTGCTTGCTTGGGACAGAAGGAATTTTGTGGATGTACAAACCATGTGGGACCTTGAGCCTGTGGGGTGGGAATTGAAGCTTCAGCAGCAAATGTAATTGTGGCTCTTTGACATGCAAAAAACCCTTCTGTAATTAGCACATACCCTGCAATCTCATGTAAAATCCAGTATAAGATCATGGATAAGCATAGCAATTCATTGTAAACTTATCTAGTAAAGTGTACCAGGGTCATTTACCTTCGGCTGTTTTTTAACCCTATGTGGACTTTTCTGTCTTATTTTGTCATCAAGGGGAGTTTAGTTTATGAGCTGGTTTTGTCATTCCTCGTGGCCAAGATGATTCTGGACTCACATCAAGGGTCTGCACCTCACTGCTGCTCCCCCACCACCACTGACCAAGTCTCCCCCATTGAAGAAAGACACGTAGACAAAAGGAGAACATCCTGTGTGGCTTAGCTGTGCACCCAGTGCTTTTAATGCACTGGATTTTAGAAAAAACCAAGCTGGCTTAACCTTCATCCCCATTTGTCAGCATTCCAAATCTTTAATATGTAGGAGTGATGATACATGGGTCAGGTGAGGTGCCTGGGCTGTGTGGCTCTGAGGCCAGGAGCTGGCGCCTGAAAACCCATGGAGTCACCAGCTTGGGACAAGTTCCAGGGATCCTTGTTCCAGGATCAGTGACAGCAATGTTTGGGAAGCATCTGAGCAGCTGCCCAACCCACCTGGTACAGGGAAGGGAGAAAATCCAGGCTCTGTCTGGCTCTGGTGACACTGCCCTCTGTGACAGCACCATGACTAAGGATTCAATCTTGCATAAATCTTAAAAAATGCAACTAAAGCCCTTTTCCCACTCGATTTTGTATAGAAACCACAGAGTACATGAACTTGGGCTTCACAGCTTTTGTTCCCTCCTCAGAAGGGCACAAAGCCAAAAAGACAGTGAGATCCACCATGGTCTTTGAGACATGCTCAAATATAGTGAGTTTTGGGTGGGCAATTGGGACTGGGAGGAGAGATAGGACAGGGCAGGGCTCTGATGGGTGCAGGACTGGGCTCATCACTGCACTGGGTTGTGGTAGCTGTTGCAAAGTGCTCACTAAAAGGCACTGCCTAGTTCTTGGTCTACCCCTTTCATTTGAGACTGTTACTCCTTTGTTCTCAGCTAAGATTGTTCTAAATGCTGTATTTTGCACGGGGTTTTTGTGAAACTCCTTCAGTAACCTACGTTGAGTTTAAAATAACCTTATTAGCAACACGTTAATGATAGTTAGCCTTCCTACATATGATTTGTCTTCAGGGCCTTGCTCCAACTTTAGGTAATCTTCACTGTGGTTGTGAGAGGCGGGTGCTCAGTGCAGTATTTTGAGACAATTCTGTTAAAGATGGAGATGATGTAACAAAATTGTTTGATTCTTAGGCCTGGCATTTGCCCAGTCTTCACTTGCACCAGCACTATTCTCTTCATTTCAGTCCATCAAGTGCTCTTTTGGGTAATGTGACATAATGAAGCAGGCAAGAACAAGCTAAAAGTTCAGGAGAGCATTTTCAAGATCCCACTGTCTCCAAAATATTTGAGAGTGCGACTAAGCCCAGGTGAAAAAATTGAGCGTTTCCTTTGGCTATTTGTTCTTTCAAAGGTCCCTTGCTAAGTCCTAGACTAAAGCACATTCCCTGTTTGTGGGATGTACTCAGACCTATTGCACATAAATCATCCCCGGCCACCTCTGAGCTGAACACCAGGTCTTGCCAGACTCTGTGCTCTTTTGGAAAGGTGTTAGAAAACATCCAGAGGAAAGGACCTGCTATATTTTGCTGTTGTACCTTCACTGCAGTTAGCGCTGAGTAATTTACTGAGCAGTCAAAAATCCCTTTGCTGTTGAGTTTTTGGAAAATGGTACAGCATTTGATATGTTACTGTAAGTTTTAGCCTAGAGATGAGATTGAATACCAAGCCAAAAAGGATTCTATATATAATTAATTATTGACATAACTAGACATTGTATTGGCACATTTTACACAGCTGTAGGACCTGAGCCTCACAAAGGAGTACCTGAGTTGGAAAAAAGGGAGAGGAAGAGCTCCCCAGAGCTTGGTGTTGGTTGATCGGGCTCTCCAGTTTGAAACATCAAGTTGTCTATTAACCAAAAAAGGACTTTTTTGTGTTTCTATTGCAAAGAAAGAAGCCTCAGTTTTGTGTATTTTCTGTATACCCTGCCTCGGGTCATGGGCTGATGCTAGGCAAGATTTAAATCTGGGGGAGCTCATCTTTCCAAATTGATGTTAAGGTATTGACATCCACCCACAGCAGTGAGCCGGCTTTCCTCCGCGCCTGTATTTCATTTGAATTCCCTGGAGGTGAAACTTAGATAAGAAATAATAAGCTTCGTGATTCATTGCTGCTTGTGTGTGGAGGAGAAAATACCAATGCAATGGTACCATGTAGCCTATCAAAACCAGCGAGTACCTGGGGCTGCTGGGAGCATCTGCCTGAACCAGCTGCAATGGGAAGGACTGATCAACCTTCCATTTGCTCATCTAAGACTTTGTGATGACTCTTACTAACAAAAAATCCTTTCTGCATCTTTAATTGCTTCTGTCGGGGAGGTGGTCACAACACAGGAGCAGTGAGCACTTGCTACAAATGCAGAAGCATTTGGGATTTTCCTACCTTTTACTTGATCAATTCACATCCATTTTAATTCTTTTAATCTCCTCCTGGTACTTTGCCACCCTCCACTGTGGGAGTAGAACCTCCGTATGACTCAGCAAGGCAGGAAATCAGTGGAGGAAGTGGTTCCCATTGTGAAGAGCCAGGAAATCATTCTCCATCCCCTGACATTTTCCAAGTTTTTATCCAAATGAAAATGTTTTTGGCTTTTTAAGTTGAAAGCAGAAGTCAGCTCAGGGCAAGATAGTTAATACATTTCCACTAAAAAGAAATCCTTTTGAAAAGATCTTTGCATGGAGAAGACTGAGGTGATATATTACATGGACTTGAAGGATGAAAGTTGTTTGAAAATGAAAATCAAGGTTGCACTTCGTTCAAATACAGCATTGCAGCATCTACAAACCTATCTTGTCATTATTTTTGTTGGATAAGCTTTTTACTGCAGGTTTCAATTTGGCTAAATCAGTTGAAGAAAATCCCAAGATGATTTAGCCAGTCTTTGTCTCGGTGAGTTTAGCAAGAGATCGAGTTAGTGGATAAACTGGGAGGGGACATACGTGAGGGCGCCTTGCCCGGGCCTCTGGGAACTTGGCCCATGCACACTTCCAAAACTGACTGTTCCACTCAGTGGCATTTGTCATGAATTGAAGAATTAACTCAAGAGAGGAGGATCTGATGCTTTGCAATTCAGCTACTTGAAGACATTTGTCACTACAGGATTCACACTCATGTCCGTGGAGGCTGGCATTGCCCCTCACATGGACATGGGATGTACCCCATCCCTTGGCATGGCAGTTCCCCTGCCATACTGCTCAGTGCCTGGAGGGAGGGAGGCTGTGCAAGCCATAGGTGACCACCCTGCTAATCTCTGTGTTGATTTCTGCAGGCAGGTCCTGTGATATACCTTCAGAAAGGCTTATGCTGGATGCGTCACTGTGCTTAAAAACAGAATATGGCACCATGACTCATTCCATATAAACCTGTTAGTCCCAAACACAAAGACGTGCTTAAAATTGTTTGCTGGAAAGTTTATTTCCCTGAGCAAATGTCACTGCCCTGCATAACCCTTCTACTGTTCTATGCATTCAGTTTTTCCTCACTTTGCTCTGCTGGTAAATTCAAATGGAAAATACCTGCAGGAGACGCAGCAATTTTAGTTGTGCCATGGAATGTCGAGTGCATTGGAAGGCTGACCTCTGAGACTTCCAGCAATATCAATGAATTGACCCTCTTTGAAAGCCCTGTTAGCTCTGCATTCGCACCCTTGAGGAGCTGATTGAGTGGTTTCTGCATAATGACAATTACAGCCCCCCACAGGGCTTGATGCAAACAGGCAGATACCGTGTGAGACTGCTTTTGTTGTAGTCACACATCTCAATGGCTGTTTACAAAGATGGGTTAACACCAAGGCCCTCTAGAAGTTGGAAAAAAAGTGGCATTTGTTTGTTTAACAAAGGAGAGCAAAGATACAACCATTTACCTTGAGGAATTCACTCACAGCTTCTATCCCAATGAGTCAGGACCTGTCTGTCCCACCACCACTCTGTGTGGCTCCTGGGAATCTTTGGGAAACATACCCAGGGGGTTCCCTGTAGGTCCCTAGAGAGGGACTTTTTATAAGAGTATGTTGTGACAGGACAAGGGAGAATGGCTTTAAACTGGAGAAGAGTAAGTTTAGACTGGATATTAGGAAAAAATTCTTTCCTATGAGGGTGGTGAAATGCTGGAACATGCTGTCCAGAGAAGCCATGGCTGCTGCATCCCTGGAAGTGTTGAAAGCCAGGTTGGACGGAGCTTGGAGCAACCTGATCTTGTAGGAGGTGGGGGTTGGAATGAGATGATGTTTAACGTCCCTTCCAAACCAAACCATTCTATGATTCCATGATTGTACGGCAGTCTTGGTTTCAGGACAAGAAACCTGCTCACCCTTGCAGGAAGGGAACCACAATTCCTGCTGCATGGCAGGGCTGAGGCCTTTCTGCTCCCAAACACAGGGCTTAAGGAAACAAAAAGGCAAAGAAGACTTGCCATCCTCTCAGAGCATGACATGGACATACCGGGAAGGAGTGTGTACCTCTCTGGTGCTCAGCAGAGTTAAGTGTGTCCAAGATCCATGTCAAAACCTCCCTCCCCTCACACAGTGAAAGCCAAGCACCTGATACTCTGACTCTCCAAGTTCAGCAAGGAGAGGGATGGAGGCAGATGCCCATTACCTCTGCACCCTTCTGCTGACAGCATCACCCAAGGACCTGATGTTCCACCAAAAGCTGCAGAGCCACTGTCAGCCTGCTTGAGGCAGAAAACCCAGGGAGACTCTATGGGAGAGAGATTGCTTCAAGACAGTCATAGAGGAAACAACATTAATTCAAACAGAAAATGAAATTAAATAGAAAATTTGAAGTGCAGGAGATTGTTGGCTGTCTCACCAGGAAATTACTGTCCCTTAATGCAGTTAAGCAGCCAGACCCCAGGGCAGCTGGGCAGATCACCCAGAGCACAGCATGGTTTGCAAAGAGGGATGCTCTGGATGAGTCCAAGCACTGGAAGGGGCAACATGGGTGGGCACAGTTGGACAGTGACTTGTTGAATGCTTAGAGGTGGCAGACACTTCCACAGCATCAGATTTGCCTCCTTCCATTCATTTGGTGTGAGGTGGCTGATGTTCAGCACAGCAGGTGAGAGTCTCTGCATAGCCCTGGAAGGCCCTGACACATGTGGTCCCTTCTATCCTGGGGCAGAGTTGGCATGTCCCTGCAATCCTCCTCAAGCCTGGATGCAGTCAGGGTTGTCTCTGAACAAGCTTCAGACACAAAATCAGGATGGCTCCCCCTCTGCAAATACATCTCAGCAGTGTCCATCCTCACCTTCTTTGCTATCAGATGCCTTCCCTGTTTCTTGCTCCAGCCGGCACTTTCAGGGCCATTGGCCAGTGATCATCATGTGTTTTATCCTGTGCCATCTCTCCAGGGAAGGGGCTGCAAATGAGCTTTTCTCAACCCAAGGAGAGCTGTCACAAGGCAGCACTTCTCACTATAACACCTTGCCAGTTCATCCTCCTCCATCTCCCCAGGGCAGCTGACCCTCTTGAAGGTCTGTGTCTGTCCAACCCTTCAGCACTCCAGCAGTTTCAGCTTTGAAATCATGCAATGAGGTACAGCTGCTAAAAGAGAAGGACTTTCCTTACTCTTCCCTTGTAAGGCTGAAAATGTTGCAGGCAATGGAGAAAGGGAATGAAAAGGCCTCTGAGTGGAAGTAAACAATAAAAAGAAATAAGTGGATATAAAAAAGAGTTAACTTTGTTCATTCCAATTTGCAGCAGAGTCCAAGCTCAGAAAATCTCCAAGAACAGAGTGGATTAGTGATAACCCTCAGGAACAGGGAATAAAGTGTGTAATTGAAAACAGTATCATCTTCTTCACAGTTAGAGAACAGAACAGAGTTAACTCAGCTGGTAAAAAATGTCAGCTGAAATATCTCCTCCTTTTCATCCGTTGGTTGTTTTTTAATGTATATTTCCTATTAGAAACAGCAGGAAAAGTTGGTAAAGGTCTTCCGGCAGATTCCAAGCTTTCTGTAGTGCTTGAACATATCTCACGAGTTTAGAGCTATGTTCATATTTCTGCTAATAATTCCCCTTAAATACCAATTTAAACACAAATTCCAGAAACTGAAACTGATTAGATATTTCTGTAGGTGAGTGCTGAAGATCTGAGAACTTGCACAGCACATATTATAGTATGAGAAATAGCAACCTAATAATACTAACTGCTTACTAAACATGATGGAAACGAGCAAAGAGCACTGAATACTTAACACAGCTCCTCTGGAAGAGTTAAAGACTGCCTTAAAACTGTGGGTGAGGAAGTAAGGGCTTGGCAGCTTCTTTTAAACGAGGTAAAGCAAAAGGTATTAAATTTTGCATTTCAAGACCCAGAGAAGTCAGACGAAAACATCTTCAAAAGAAAGCCATAAGTGTCAAGATTCCCTGTTTTCTGTCTTTTGCCTGTTCACAGGCAAAATACATCTTCCTCCCAGCCTTATGTTTGGTGGAAATTTGGATTTATCATACCTTTTGCTGAGTTCATGTTGAAAGGCAATTAGTGAAAGAGCTTGAGCAGAGGCCATCAATATTGCACTGCTTGATTAAAAAACCCATCTGGAGCTGGCAGTGAACTAGCCTGCTATTGGCAGGGGTTATTTAGTGCATCCCTGTTCCTCTGTGAAACTCTCCATTTCCTCCATTATCACAGGGTGAGATCCCTGTAAGCAGAAACTTGGGCGATGATTTAAGAAGTGAATATGAAATTATGTGAGACCGTGACACTGGGCAAACAGATCAGCCCTAGAGGCTGCTGGCTCCCTGGATTTTTGCACAACAGATCCAACTGAGGGCCTTCAGGATCCACTGAGGTTTAGCTGCTTATCATGAGAGTTCAAGGGTGAATTCTCTTGATCCTCCTGTTGTAACCCCAGTAGTGTAGTTACATAAACAGAACAAGACCTCTAAGGAGAGGTAACATCTTGGTCAACATCATTTCTAAGAGCTGGGAAAAGAAACAACATGAGCTCTTTTTCAGCTCTGAAATCTTACCAGTGCAGGGCTGTGTGGGCTGAGCACTGCAAAGAGAATAAAAGTAGAAACAAAACCTACCTTGAATGAGCCTTCATTCCCTCATTGTTCCTCTATTGAGTCCAGTTTTACTTTGGAGCTATATCTTGAGCTCAGAAGGGGTTGCAGATCTGAAAGCCTGGCTCCTTGTTCCAGCTGGGCCACCTGCTCCAGTTAAGAGACTGCTTCTCCTTACTGGCTTCCTCCTTATCTCAGTTTTGCATGTATGGAGAAATCTAAAATTTCTTACCCCATTCCTCTTCATGAGAATTTTATACCTGGTGAAAAGGAAGTTAAGTCCTGCATGAGGCACATGAGAACACACCACTTGTGGCTAGAGAATAGAGGCACAGGCCATTTGGATTTTTGCATGCCCTCCTCACGTGGATTGTAGCTCTCACTCGTAATTTGGGACACTGCATGCTCATTCCCTCTGGTCCTTCATGTTCCTGGTGTAGCTGTGGGAGAAAAGCCACGGTGAAACTTCCCTGGTTGCAACTTGAAGCACCAGTTCAATAACATTACATAGGGCTGGGAGATCACTTGATCTCTCTGTATCCCAGCCAAAGCAGGTACTGTAGAGGGGTGGTGGTCAGCAATTTAAAAGTTCAGACAAGAGCAAAAGGTCTGTTTCCCCTGGCAGGGAGCTATTAGTGACTGAGTAGTTCTATGATTGAGGAAGAAGAGGAGAAAAGGGGGAAAATAAGGTGAGTAAAAGAAATTAGACACAGTGGGTACAGTCTCATTAATACTGGTTTTAGATGTGTCTCCCATTTTCATTCAAAACAATGGATTCCAAAGAAATCTACTCCCAAGAGTGAAGCCCTTCAAAGCTGAAATGTGCTATCTTGGGTGAATCACTGAGTCATTAACAAAGGAAACCAGCTTGATTGCTTATTTTTAAACCTGCTTTTCTCAGACTCCTCTGGAAGTGGAATTTCACAGCTCCCACAGCCTAGGCTTTGCTTGCTGCCCATAACCACCTGCCTAGCAGAGTTGTGGAGCATCACCTGGATCACCTTCCTGTGCTCAGGCACTCAGAAAGGGCCACATTACCATTCAAAGCAGCATATGGGCTGTTTTGTACCAGTGCTAGGGAATTGTTTTCCCTTTCCAGCTCAAGGCTGGTATCCTTCCTTTCAAGGTTCAGAACAAGAAGATAGAAAACTGTGGAAAAAACCCCTCATTCAATCACTGCTGGGACAAAAAACTTGGATTTGTTCCAATACTTGGACACAGATTTAGCTCTGGCATAACAGGGCATGGCTACAGTTCAAGTCACTTAGCTTGGATGAAGGATGCCATCATTCCTAGAGACTTCAGGATTGACTCTGCTTCTTTGGCCTTTGGGCTGGGACTGAAAGGTCAGATGTGTGTCCTGTGTGTTATTAGTTGCTGTAGTACTTCCCTATATTGCATATTAATGTCATTTTTAAAGGGCAGAATTTTGCTATGTGTAATACCTTACTGTAGAATTTAGATTGTCCTGTAAACCTGTCTGAAACTGCAAGAGCTGAGAAAGTGTGCTGCAAATTGAAAAGAGATTATTTTTTTTCCCAGGACATTTAACTGACCATGAGCTGGTTCCTGCTCACTTTCAATGTCCCTTGGCATTTTAAGCCCAAATATCTTCATAAAGACTTGGAAATTCAGGGAATTCCAATGCAGAGTGGAAGTGAGAGTCCTGGCACACATGATGCCCCCCATGCCCAGTGCCAAGAGAGTTTTTCTTTCCAACCATTGCTGGTTTGTGATATTGTGTTGTGCTGTTACAAGAATGCTTTTTTCAAATGCAGGATTTTAGTTGATTTTGTCTCTCAGTCTATAGCACATGGAGCCATAAGGGGTCACACTGTATCTTGGAGCTCATGCCCAGAGGTAGAGTATCACTGTCATCCTTCTGTTATCACCCTTCTCCTTCATGTATGCTTTCAGTAAATGCAGATAAAGAGAAGAGAATAGGATCACGATGTCACAGAACGAACAATTTTACAGAGCACCTTGGTCTCGTGGTCTCATGTATCACTTGATACATGGTGACTACACCTCCATCCTCCTGCACTTCTGTGCTGGTTTGGATTGGACCTTTAGCTGTGTTGGGAGAAGACTCAAATGTTTCCACCTTGTGAACCCATCAGAGTTGGAATGGCTCAGCCAGACACATCAACATGGAAATCAAATCCTGATCCCATCTCCCGAGGAAGGGACAGGAGCACACACACTGCAAGGGCTGTTTAATAATAAATCCGAGACGACAGCACAGGATGTCATGTGGAGGGATCTTCTGCACTGAAAAATGATGGAAAGAGAACTGGCTAAACCTATTCCTCACCATCTGTTATTAAAGCATCTCTGTTTTGCCAAGATCCTTCAGTTATCTGCAGAAGACTCCCCACAATGCTGCTTTTCTCTCCTTGAGGGTTCTGAAGATCCCGCAGGGCTTAAAATCTGTCTGGACCCTTCTGCTTTTGCTCAAGTAATTAAAAAATCACCGTAATAGGAGCTCTGTACCAAACCCAGGGGGTTGGTCCTGGTGCCAAAGGATGCTGAAATATGGTATTTTTTGTGTCACAGGTGAGGGCACTGGTATGTTGAAGGAATGCAAAATATGATTTAAAATAAATAGATTTGAGTTAACATTTTAACTGGAAAATGAATATTTGTTCTTCACTTTTAATCAGTTTTAAAAGGAACAAAATCACCCTTGGGCCATTGGGTCCTGTACATCCCATGTTGGTTTCTAAACTCAGGTGTCAAAAAATTTCCTATGCTCCATTCAGTTTCTACTTTCAGTTTTCTTTAGTTTTCATTGATTGTCCTCATGTTTTTCATTGATTAACAGGTGACCCTGTTTGCAATCTTCAAAGATCCCATGAGAGTTTGTTAACAGACACTGAGGTACAAAAAGCAGAAATTCAGTACATGGAAGGTGCATCACAAAACTTCTCTGGATCAGACTCTCCCCAGTGGTTTGGGTGAGTGATGCCACCTCCCACCAGACACACCAATGACCCTGCATAACTTTTTTTCCTCATAAGAAAATACATATAAATAACACTGCAATATGGTGAGGTTGAACAGGACAATATGCAAAAAGGCAGAAATCATTGAAATGCAGCTGGACAGGTTGCCAGGATGGTATTACAGAGCTGGCAATGGGAACAGCTTATGATCGAAATCAGTTGCAAAGTATTGGTCTCACTGGATTTTCATTAGTCTAATGGCCATGACTAAAATGCAGTCAGATTTATCAATTAGAAATCCCTTTAGCTGCCCTTATTTTCTGAAGCACTAATGCTAAAGACTATTTCAAAACAAAAAAAGCTATTACTCATACAGTGTATGTCATTTAAATATAGAAATTCCTTCAGATCTTTACACAGAAATTAGCTAGTTAATTTCAGAAGTATTATTTGAACAATTTATTAATTAATTTTTTTTTTAATCAACAAGCTACTTAGGCCATATTGCATTTGCAGCAGTGAGGGCATCATTTTGGAAAGCCCTGGGATTACTCCCAGGCCTATTTGAGGGACGATCTGCCTTTTCCTTTTGGGGTCATTGACTGTCTAATTTTCTTGATTTGCTTATTTTATAAGGCAAATTTCTTCCCTCTACCTCTGCTGATGTTTATTATTTTAGAATTATTGAGGTATGTATCGATACTACCCATACTGGTGACAAAATTTTTTCTTTCCTGTTGCAAAAGGGTTTCTCTCTCTAGCAGCTCACCCTTTTTGCTTGTGTTACATGTCAATCACACAGTCAGGGAGCTGTGAGTGCCACAAATTAACAAAGAGCCCTGGGTGAAGGCACCCAAAAGCCACCAAGTCTGGCTCTGAGTCTTGGCAAGATGCTCTGGGTTTGAAAATTTGATCTGACATCTTCGGCAGCTGAACCAGTGAATGCGGCAATCTCTAGGGATACTGATGAGGTTTTCAGCTCTGAAAAAAATCCTGAGGCTTGTTTTCATTCTAAATGGAGAAGAAAAAAAACCAAAACAACCAGGAATTTTCCTGTAAACATGGTTTTTGGTTTTATTTGGTTTGGGAACATGGGACCATTTCTTTTCATTAATACTGGATCATGTAGTTCTGGTACAGCACTAACTTCTGTTCCAATAACATGAAAACAGCTGTAGTCTTGTACTTATCCTATTATAACAGCTAATATTCTACTACATCAAAGTCCAGGTGAAACAGCTCCGAGCTATTATGAAATAAAGTATTTTGACAAATAGAAAAATGAGTAAGTCAAAATGATTCATTTCAGATTTCAAAACTTCATCCACTCTCCTTTAAAAAAGCCACTCTCCTTTAAAAGAGCATTTCTAATCAGAAACCAACTACTTTGGAATTGCATTTGCTTGTTATTTGTTAGTATAAAATCACAGCCTTTTTGGCAACTGCAGCCCAGAGGCAGGAAGCCACATTCCCAAGCTCTTTCTTCTCCTACATCTGCCGTGGAGAAAACAAGCCCAGATCTGAGGAAGTGGATCAATCACAGTTGGTGGTTCAGTAGCTGCAGCTCCTGCACAGTGATGGGGCTGCTGGCCCCAGGGACTGAGCCAGCACCGGGTCTGCTTCGGGATTACAGATGCCATCCCACAGAATCCAGCTGTGCAGTGGAGGTGAGACAGCTTGGAAAATAATAATGAGGTTCAATCTAATTGAAAAGATTTTCTTTACCTTTGGAAAGGTTCGTGTCCCAGCTCAGCCGATGACCTTCAAGATCAGCGGTGGAAAGTCCAACAGCTCTGACGATCATTACATAAATTATCCTCCCTGAATGCAAAATAATCACCACAGTTAATACAGTTCACTAGTTAAATTTACTTTATTGTATTTTACACAGCCCTATTTACACTTTAAGACCCAATTTGTTCCTGGCTATTAGAATACATATTGATTTTTTCAGTTTTAGCACTCTGCAGAGCCTCTTGCAGGACTACTTACAATGAAGAGAAAGCCTGGAATACACTCTGTGAAGTTGAACCTGAAGGACTGAATTTTATAATAGTTAATAAAAGCCAGAATAACATAGAAAATGGCATGTAAATAGCCAGCAGCCAGTCTGTACACTGATGGTTCATTTTCTAAGAATTCATGTAAGGGATTCATTAAATATTTCAATGTCCTAGAGAACGGTAAGGGCGGATTCCCTGTCTTTGAAACCCCAAAAGTGATGCAGCAGTGTGACTAGGGGTGCCTTAAAAGAAAGTGACTTTCAAGCTGTAATTTGGGGCAGTGCTTTCACATGCTGTACTTGCTCACTGCCATTAATTATTAACTTTGCCTTCAAACGGGAGATCTGGAACTGAAACATGCTAAAAAATTCAAGGTTTTTTGACCCAAACATCAGTTTAAAACAGAATTAATGTTTTCAGAAATTAGTAAGTAAACCTACTAATTATTAAGGAGCAGCATCCACCTGTTGCGGTGCTTTCTTCTGGGACTTTCTAGTGTTTTAACCTTTTGCATGCAGGGAAAATTACCTTTTTATTAGTGACCTTAATCATTCAAATAACTATTAAAATCTCAACACAAGGTGTATTTCAAAGGGGAAAAATATGAAACTTCCAGCTGAAATGAACAGGTAGGGGAAGAAGAACAAAATAGGGGAAAATACGACTTTTTGTCACTTTTAAAAATACAAAGTTTTTGGAAGATTAGAGCACTTTGTCTTAACACTTTAAAACCTCTATCAGACGCTTCATTGGAAAGAATAGCTTTTATTTTCTTCTAAAATCTGACCTGAATTTTTAATGAGAGAAAATCGTTAAATTGTTTACAGTGAATCAGAGTTTTCATTCCAAGCCAAACAAAAAATTTCAGGTGTACTCAAACAAATTCTTTTTTTCTTTAATTGTTTCATCTAACGGTAATTGTTCTCATCTTGGTCAAACCTGAATTACTTTGCCCTTGGGAAGAAGAATGCATTAGGCTCCCATTTCCACCTGCAGGGTTTCAGAGAAGGCACATGGCAACTGCACTTGTTCTGTGAGGGAAAAGATAAGATGTGATGATGGGGGAAAAGATCAGATGTGATGATGAGTCAAAATTAGAGATCTGCCTGGGAATAACAGAGTCGACAGACTACATTGCAGCAGACATTGCTAGTCCCTCCACTCTTCCCATTAGCAGTTTAATCCTGTGACTTTTAGAGGCTGTGAAATGTCACCTCTTTTTAAATCTTTAATTTTAAGCAACTCAGGTTCCTCAGGGTACCCATGGGACTGGGACTGTGCTAGACCTTTGCCCCCTTCCTTGAAGATCCTTTAGTCCAGATCCTGGTGTCCAGCCAGCCCTGTGCCATGGGGGTTCACTGAGTCATGTGTAGACATTGTCAGGCACCATTCAAAGGTAGAAATAGTAGTTAAAATGCAGAAATTGGGATATATGTAACTGATTGACATTCATGTATCAGCATATGGCACCAAATTCTTCTTTAGAATATAGTAACAGCCCCATTTGACTATATTAGAAGATATATTTGCATACTTAAGGGCAGTATTCATCACACGTTATGGTTTCTATGGAAATACATGTTTTTATTTGCTTGGTATCTGAAATATAATGGCAGACATTGCAAAATCCACACCACAGCCTTGTCCTATATCTGGCACAGTGACTGTGTAATCCCATGTTATGCAATATAAGGACTCACTGGTGTTCACCATTTAATTTGACTCCAAGGAAGCACAGAGGTCTAATGAGCCCCTGGACAGCTGAACACTTAGAGTTTCTATTACACAGCTATTCCTTTCCCTTTACTAAAAAGTAAAGATTTGCATTTGTACATAAGTTCTATTCAGAAAGGGCTTGCAATATTCCTCATAAAACATGATGATCCTTTTGCCCCACGTTATTTACAATTTTAACATAACATGAGCTATGGAAAATACACACAAAAAGGGGAAAGAAAGATGATCAGAAAGAAGAGATGACGTTTTATCTGACAAATGAATTTCATAGGCCAGTAATCCATGGATATCACACCTCAGAAAAAAACACATTGTTATGTGAAACTCAAATCTCTGTGTAGACTGACATTGGCAATGACCAAGGCAAAATTCCTATTGAAATCCACAACACTAATACGGACTTAAAGTAATTCTGTTGCAAAGCATAGAAGAAGATGGTGATTCATGTCCATAATCAGTACCGAAAATCAGCTTTCTAGAGGGTAAAAAAATGTCTGAGTGGGGACAACCCACAGAACCTACTTCGCTAAATGAAAATGGGATTGGAAAAAAGAGAAATATTCTGAAGGATCCTGGCTGCAAAAATAAATTCCATGTAGGAAGCTGCACTGACAGAAAAAACAAAATTGTCATGGATGACTTTTCCACACTGTCAACACTAAAAAGCAACTTGGAAAAAGGAAACCTCAGTTCAGCTCCCAGCCCTTCTCTGGAAATAGCAGTCACAGTAAATTTTAATCTCTGTGCCGATTGCATGGGAGAAAGCAAAAGCAAGAACCTTTTCCAAAGCTGTTACAAAGCTTGAAAAAGCAACAAGGTTTCGTCATCAGTTCTAAACTTTCTATCATCGTGCAGGTCAAGCCGTTAGAGGTGCTGCTTCTTCTGAGCTGCCTGTTCCTAGGGATAAACCAGTAAATAGTGATGAGGGTAACACTGTGGTGTGCCCCAAGCAGGACTGAGCCCTGCATGTCCCATCTGAGCTGGAGGAGTGAAGTTAACATTGCAAAATCGTCCAGTTTTTATTCATAGACATTGTGAGCAAAAATAAAAGGAGATTTAGGTCCTCAAAATTATCAATCCATTTTTTTCACTGTTTATTTTGGGGGGGTATTGATCATTTTGCACAAATTCCCTCATGCTGCCAGCAGACTCATTGCCTTCTTCAAAACACCATTGCTTGTGGGGTGGCAAGTTGTCCCAGGGGCTTGCCATGGCCTCCTTCCCAAAGAAGGAAGTCTCACAAATACGATGCCAAATATTTTTAGACTTTCCCTTGTTATCACCCTCAGTCACATCACACCATGGTGTGTTACATGCCAAAGGAGTGGCCCATGAGTCCCCTTCTCTCCCACCCACAGTGCCCTGCAGCACTGCCTTAAATAGAGCAATGAACTGCAAAAAACATTCTGAAGATCAAGTAACTATGAGAAAAATCCCTTCCCAGCCCATTTTGGAGGAAAAAGACAAAAAGAGGAGAGGTTTGGATAACCTCAGAATGTGTAGTGCTGGCTTTCTCACACCCATCACTGCAATAGAAACTGTTCCTATACTGGTTTTTATCATGCAAATTTCTGCTAGCTCTGGAAATGAACTAATCACATGATTGAGAACTTGAGAAGAACTTAAAAATAAATCACTGTATATATTTGCTGATAAGACTTTAAATATATCCCCAAAGTTTTATCTGGAGAAAGTCCGAGCAAGCCATCATGTGGAGACAAGGTAATGACCACTCTGGTCTTCATTCCTGCATCCTTAGTCTATATGTCCAGCCGTGCCCAGAATACAGCAGCACACATCAAGCCTCAGCACAACAAAGCTTCTGAGAACATTTCACTCTAAGTAGGCATTTAAATCGTATATTAGTATCAGTGGGACACAGGCAGCTGCTTAAACACTTCATTGAATGGGAATAGACTTGAGCAGGCACTTACATGCTTTGCTCCATCAAGACATAAAGTAGTTGTGAAGCAAATCAATGATTTTTTCCTTTCTATATGCACAGGCATAAAACATAGACGCGAGCTGAGCGCTAAATCAGAGCTCACTTTCTCCCCCAGTCTAAGTAAATTCTTGTTTGCTCCGCGCTCCGTTCCTGCCAGATATTTTTCATTTCTGCTCTATTAACAGGCACATCAGGCTCAGTTTTGGTATTTTTAACCAAGTTATTCTGACGGGCATGATGTAGCACATTCTGCATGTGGTGCATAGAGAAATAGGTACACGGGGCCCAACAGTTTGCCATAGCAGTCTAATGAAACAGCACAGGTGAAGAAATTAGAATCATTAATCTGCCTCTAAATCCAGACTTTTATCAGTCTGAAAAGGAAGGTCTCTGAATTATGAATCTTTCAGAAGTGCATCCAGCTAATAACAATAAATTAGCTCTCCCTCATCTGTTTCCCAGCCTGCCTGTTTGGTGAGTACACACAGAGGCACCTACTGCATTTGCTGTGGCTGAGGCTTTGTCAGCATTACCATTATTAAATCCTGTTTTCGGAGTTTTTATAACTTGCCTGCGAAAATTTACTCTAGGCTCAGAGTTGACATTTAAAGTGTCAGCTAAGAAGAGATTAATTCTTGAAGTGTGTTTTTGAATGTGTAGAGCTGGGGGTTTTTTTTAAAGCTGCGTGAAAACAAAAGGAATTGGAAGTTGACACATTGCAATGCTTTTCATAGTAACGAATATTTTCAGCCCCCCGGGGAAACTTCTAGTTTTGTTTTTATTTAAGGCATAGACTTTGATCTTGTTCCTCAAGCGCTTGGCCAAAACCATCTCATTCACTTCAGACGAGCCATTCTTGGGAGGTAGAAACTGGCCTGACATGACAAGAGGGAACACTCCACATGGACTGTAGCTCAATCTTCTCATGCAGCGAAACCCGTGCAGAAGATGCTCCATGCAACTAGCAGGGTCCAGTACACACTGCCCAGCTCTGCCCATGGCAGGAGGGAGATGGGAGCCCTATGGGCATCAGATTGCAGGTAAAAGCCTTCAAGAGGTTGATGTCAGGGATCTGTGCTCTCACAAGGATCGAGGAACAAAGAGCAGCTACAAACCAGTCTGTCTGTCCTGGCAGTATGTGCTCTGCTCCTAACTTGAGACCTAACCCTATGAAGCACCTGTGTTAACACTTCTTACTATGGGTGTCTGGTCCCCACATGCACTTTTACTCAGTATAGAATCAGGGATCTCAGATAAATTTTCTTCTGAGGCACCAGCAGTTAATGCTTCTAAGGCAGGAAGGTCCTTCAAGCATTCAGTTGATACTACATGCTCTAAGTATTCCTTTCCCTGTACACTGTTAACAAAGCCTGGGTGGTCAGATGTTGCTCCTGCTCTCACAAGTGATTTGTACACTGGTGCCCTAAAATCAAGGAGAAGATTCCTCTGCAAACTGTGCAGCTTCATAAGACCCTTCTGCTCATGCAGCACCTCAGAGTGACACTGTGACACTGCTCCTGCCACCTGCAGGAAGACCCTTGTTCACTGACATGTCTTTCACTGTCCTTGTGATGCAGCCTGGACTCTCATGACATGCTTACTGGGTATATATCTGCCTTCCAACATTAACTTCCTGCCCCAAATTCTTCTCTAATGGTTTTCCTTGATGTGAATTTAAATCCACCCTGTACCCGCTCTTTATGAGAAGCCCCCATGCCTCCCACAGTAGTGTACTCATTTTGTGTCATATAGTAGCTCAGGAATGAACTAATTTAGCCAAGGCCAATCTGAATGACAAACTAAGTTTTTCTCTAGTGGGCATTTAAACTTTAAAAAAAAGCAGAATGATTGTAAAGACAGTTTAGAGCCAAGTGTCTGGCAGGCATTGCATTTGTCGCTAGGGAGACAAGGGCCATCAATCTAACTAAATTGCTGTGTCTATATGAAATTCTTGGCAATAATCAGGCAGTGGAAAAAAACAGAAAACAAGCACAAATTGTAGGCTTTGCACCCTCAGCCTTGCAGGAGGGAAAATGGGAAATTTCTTGTTGCTCCTTTCCCTCTGCCATTTTGGGCTGTGTGCTGCTGCCACTGATGGACATGTGCCACCCACCCAGGCAGCATGGAAGCAGGAACATTGCTCCTGGCCAGCTGGCTGCAAGAGAGCCAGAAAGGACCTTTCCAGAACCCGTCAGGGATGGTATTGCTTGGTAGCAGGGCAGCAGCCACAAGGGCCAGGAGCCCATTTGCAGAACTGTGACAAACTCCCCCAGAAAGGGACAGTCCCGCTCCAGAGATCTTCCTGCCCTAAGAGAGGTGGAAGGCAAAGCAGGAGGCAGGACAGAGGAGCTCATCCAGGTTTCCTGAGCTGCAACCACAAATAACTCCGCAACTGCATGTCTTACAGGTCCTAGGAAATGTGTAGCTCTCTGCCTTCCTCTTCCAAGTGATCTTTCTTGGTAAGGCATTGTGGTCCAAACTGCCAGCTGTTTCCAGCCAAAACAACTCCAGTGATTCTTCCCTGCTGCCTGCCCTGGCAGAGGATCAGGAAAGCTTGTCCATGATGGTGAGCATAGCGTGCTCACCTCAGTGCACTAGAACTAGTGTGTGCAAGTTGTGCAATGATTATGAGGGTTAGGTGTTTAAATCCCTCTGCCTGATAACAAAAACATCCCTCTTCCCCAAACAGACTCCCAAATCAGGACCCTGACTAAATCCCACTGTTTTCCACTTGCCCTCTACCTCCCTCTGCTGAGATGGACTTTGTGAGTGGACCAGCTCATGGCAGAGGTTTTTTTGCAAAATGCCCCTGTGACAGGGAATGTGCAACCAGGGCACACAGGCACCCTTCAGCCAAAATGTCCATATCAGAGACAGTCAGATATTTTGGCAAAGCCAGTTTGTAATAAGGTTTCCATACATGCTTTTCAGTAACCCAGTGGTACATTACTTTGCAATAGCAATGTCCTTACTCTGGGAGCAGGGTGCTCCCAGAGGGGTCAGAGCAGTCCTGTCACTGATGAAGAGTGGCTGTAGAGTCCTGTGGGAGTTACTCTCCAAATTAGATTTTATGGATGGCTCGTGGAGTATGGTTCCTGACTGCTTCTGCCTCCTATTCCCTTGCCTTGCTGAATATTGGAATGCAATTCCATTTCAGTCAGGCCTGCTCAGCTTTTACGCATTTTCTTTCTCTTTTCTCCATGTCCCAAGTACTCAAGGAGATTAGATTAGGGTTACTTTGAACATTATTTGGAGAAATCCAGCCTTTGTCCAGCCTTCTGCTTCTGCTTTATGTTCCATCCCTATCCTCTCCCTCAAACTGCCAATCTGATTTGTAAGTGATATCAATAGTTTCCTTATACTTACTTTGTAAATCATACTCCCTTTGTGGCACACTGTCAAACGCTTCCCTGAAATCATGATAGATGATGTCCTCTATTACATACTTATCTAGTAATGCCCCAATGTACTCAGAGAATTCAAACACATTTGTCAGGCAGATGCCTTCCTGCATGAATGCAGCAGTCACTCAGAAAGTCCTGGTGATATCTGCTCCAAGCTTGGAGGGCATCAATCCTGCTGCAGATTTGCTCTGATTCTGGTGTCTGTTATGCATAATTTCATGCAGCTACATTTTTTAGGTGGTGAGAAAACAAACAAGGAGAGGTACTTGGAAGGACAGAATTCTTTAAAAAAACACAAGGACAAACACCCAGGTGCCAAATGATGCTTTTCCTATTCCCAGCAGAAAGGAATTACCACTCCTGTCACCCAAACTGGCCTTTTCATCCAGAAAATTTGTATGTGAATATCTTCCCAGCACTAGTGACAATGTGCTTACCAGAAAGTGTGCAACACCTGCAAGCATGAAATGTCAGCAATTTGGTATGAAAAGCCACTGCAGTGCTCTGGGCTGGACCTCAGGCCCCCAGGAGATCCTGGTGACAAGGAACCCCATCAGCCACCAGCAGGCAAGTGGTTAAGAAAAGCATCTCCAAGATGACAAACAGCAGAGCTGGAAAACCTCAAAAGCCCTGCAATATGTAGGCTGGCATATGCTGGCTCCTCATATGGTTGGTTGGGTTACACTGCGAGTGATGATGCATTCGCTTGTAGAAGTCACTGCAGACATTTGAAGTGCCATCTGTGTCCTTGTGTGACAACTGTCCCTTGTCAGAGCCTATCCCACATGTACTTCCTGAAACTGTCCATGCCACTTACATAGTCTTACTCCCTGGAAACACTTGCCCTAACTGTTTTGGAAATTTAAGGAGAAATTTAGTCTTGCTGTGTTTTTCTTCTTTTCCCTCACAGTGGAAGCAGGTTTGACCCACTTGCAGATATCATAATTTGGATACAATGTTTTGCAAATCCTGAAGTATATTGAAAAATAACTTCCAGTGTCCCATTTCTCATCTGCCAGGCCCACTTTCATTTCATCAGCTGGTTGGTTTAGCTGATTAGGTAGAAAGAGGGCAAAGAAAATCAAAGCAGTATATTCAGTGTAGCTTCCTTGGAGACCACTGCTGGTGCTTAGCAGGAGGAAGGATTGCATCTATTCTTCCAGAGAGGGGAATTGCAGCCACTTCCCTCCTAGCTGCAGGGGAAGGGCAGAGTGGAGATGTCTTGATTCAGAGATGTGTCCTCCAGGATGGTTTTTGGTGACAGCAGCACCTCTCAGTATATCTTCTGCCTGCAGACACATTGAGTTCCTGGATATGCCAAAAGATGGAGGGATTTGTGCTTCACCTGTTTGATGAGTTCTGCTGCCTACTGCAAGCACAAGGCAGAAGAGACATATGGTAGTGCAGACCACACTGACTGCCTGTCACACCCCGTATTATTTTATTTGAAGCAAACAGACACATACCAGGGCTCTCCAACCTGCTGGGAAAGGTGTGCTGCTCACGTTCATGGTGCTTACAGAAACTTTCCAAAAGAACTCTTAGCATGCAGCTCAGCATGCTTGAAAGAGTAGCAGACAGATCAACCAGGTACACATGGGACATGCCCAACCTGCAAGTTTCCCATTATTTTTTATGTGTGTTTCGACTGGGAGTCATTGCCAAAAAAAAAAAATGTGGCCTAGATTGGCTATACTAAGCCTAAAGGGACTTTTAGACCAAACCTGCACCTGGCCTTGGTATAGATAACTACTCCAAGTGTGGGTCAGGAGGGTTTGATGACACCCTGTTAAGGCTGGCATATGTCTTCAACACCATCTTGCGTACTTTCATCTGAGGTGGATTATCCTCAGCTGTAAGGAGCAAAAAAGGAAAATGCTCTCTCAGAATGCTCCTCTGTGAACACCTAAGGCTCCTGTGGGGTCCAGCCCAAGGACAGCATCCCACTGGTGGGATGTGGATGGATGCTCTGGCCCTGCTCCATGCCAGCTGTCCCAGGAAGGCAGCTGAACTCCCACAACTCAGACACTGCTGCTTGCTGGCTGCCCCCTGATGTTCTGCCTTCTCCATATGCTTTGCAGACACCAAAGGTGGGAGTAAATTAATGTATGGAATGGGTAGTTTCACAAAGCTTCTGGGAGCAGTTGGTTGGGGAACAAAAGAGCATTGTAATGACAGATTACAAATTGAATTTTAATGGCAAACAAATGGTGCACATTGTCTCTGCATCAGCGGTCTCACAAACAGGCTTTTGACCCTGTAAATAAATGGGGGTTGATTCCCTGCATTAAACCAGCTGATCACTAAGGACCAACTCTGTATTTTATACCCCCTCCCCATAGATAAAGCTTTTTGTTGCACCATTTCCATCATCAGGATGGATGTCACACTGCTCAGATGGACAGGGTATCTTTGGATAAGTGTACAAATTACATTAGCTCTCATCAAGTGACAGAAACAATAAGAGCAATTAAACAAAGAGGTCTAATGGGAATTTTCATTTTCTCTCTTCTAAATGAAGATGGATGTCAGTGAAGGATATGTGGAAGAGAATATTTGAGTGAGCTCTCTATGCTGTGTCTATTGTTATAAACAGTTTTGTGTTCACAGAATGTTTACCTGATATAAAGCACAAGAACTTAAGTAGGACCAACCAACAAGACCAAACACGTCCTCAGCTTTTCACTAGTTGCAGTGAGAACATTCCATCTCCTCGTCTTTCTGTACCTGATTGATTTCCTGTCCTTTGGAATCTGCCTCTATTATTTACAACCCAAGGGAAAGCAATATTAAGAAACAGTTTCATTACCTGTGTCCAGTGCAATACTGAGCCTGGATTTTCAAAAGCAGGGCTTTTGGCCCAGGGGGGTGTGTGGGTATTTACTGAAATCATTTTGGTGCAGGGTTTAAAAACTGAGTGTTAAACTTCCTATGCAAAAAGTTATGTATCTACTCCTTGCCAAAAGAAATTCACTTCCACAAATTTGTTAAAGCTTACAACGTATCCATTTATTTTAAGTCAGCAATTTTTAGCATACAAAGGGATATCATCCCACCTCTGGATCAAGGACCTGAACAGATATTTTGGTGACATCCCAGTTATTGTCATCTCATTCTAGTGACCTTGTGAAAATCAAATGCAATACTCCATTTCCTCCAAGAAAAATCTGAGCTGGTGATTCTCTGATGGCCGAGTAACAACTGAGGAAGGCCATGACAAGGAGGGCACTGAAGATATTATTGTGGCAGAAGGACTGAGCCAAGCAAGGCATTGGAGTAAAGATAACAGTCAGGTACAAAATTGATGGCAAAGCTGATTAGTTACAGAGGAGATCTGTGCAGGAGCTTACAAGCAATGAAAATGAATTCAGAATGTGAAACGTAGACAGTCTATTTCCAAACTGGCATGAAAAGATTACCTTCACTGTGAGTAAAGGCAACACATTCCTACACCCAGGCAGAAACCTCAGTGGCAGAAATGGCTCAAGTTCAAAGAAAAGCAAAGATGAGAACAGAAAACATGGACTCTAAAAGAAGACAACAATGTGAAGAGCCAGATGAAGTGTTTGACAGAACCACAGTACATACCAGAAAGCTTGTTACATGAGGGATTAGCTCACTTAAAATCAGTCAGATTGAAGAATTCCAAATTGCTAAGGCTGGGTGTAGGGTAGAGTTGCTAAATGAGCCTGTGAGGCTGCATATCACCATAACAATTGTGTTTGTTTCACAGAAATCTCAGAGACTTGGTAGGGAGAGCTAAGATGTGAATAACTTAGCAATGCCCTGATCTTACCCACAGAAGATCTTCACTTCAATGACTCATCAAAACCTCTCTAGACAGCTACAAAATATGAAACTTTAAACAATTTTCACTGTCACTGCTGCCATTAGCATAGAAAATTTAAAGCAAAGGTTAGTCATTCATTCAGACGTGGGCAAGAGCCTGCCTGGTACGTGGTGCAGTGCAGGGACCACCATATGCTGAGATTCCCTGAGACAAGGTATTTCCACTGAGACCTTTTCATTTTCAGAAGAACCCAACAACACCTGACATGCACAGGATTTGGGAGAGCAAGGATAAGTCTGTCTATCCAAGCTTGGGTGCTTAAAATACTTTTCAAGTGGTGGGTTGTGGCCTGGGATGCTGGAGTGGGATTCAGCATGCATGAAAGAGCCATCTATTCCAAGTGAAAGACCCGAGGCAATAATGCTGAAAATCCCATAAATCCTAGATGAAGTGAACATTTTGGAAATAGCAGATTTTACTCAGCAATGGCAATCTCCTCTTTCATTCTTCTTCTGCTTGGAACAATTGCCATTCAACACTGAGCAAAGCCTTATCTCCCAGGCAAAGGCTTCCAGATGTTAATCTCAGCACACTGCACTGTCTCTCTTGCCATGTGGCTCCAAGTCATCAACAAGCTTTCAACCAACTTCAGTAGTTTTCCACCACTTTTTTCAATGCTTGCTTAACTGCAGAACCTTGCTTCCTTACTCCCTTCTAAGTTTTTGTTCTGGGAAGCAAGTGCTTCTGGTATGACTCACTCTGCAAATAACTCACCTGCTTTCTGCTGTCCTGACTCAGCCACACCACTGCAGCAGGGCAATCACCAGGCAGTGATGGAGGGGCTCATCCACCATCCCTGGCTCTTCACTTGCAACACACAGGGTCCTGCAGAGAGCCCAGGGAGCTCATCCCTCTTGCACATCACCAGACTCTATTTTTCCTCAAGTACTCTCTCCCTGTGACATATTATGACAATTCTGTGCTGAATAGTAAGTGCACCAAGTTTAATAACCATTGAACAGCTCATAAAAATTTAAGCAAAGTCGTGAGCTGGCAGTAGGGCAGCTGTGGCTGGATTTAATACCTCAACCCAAGAAAGCTAATTTGCAATTATCTGTCTAAAACACCCATATGACTGGGTTTGCTACAGCCACTGAGCGTGCTGCTACTTCTGATGACTGTTCAGAGCACCTCTGCACCCTGGTTTTGCGCTGACATCCCTTTTTTATTCAAGCTTCTCCCAGTCCAGCCTGCTGATATCAAGAAAACTTCCTTGAGCCAATTCAAATCACTGACTGAAACTAATGGGAAGCCAGTGCTGCCAGCAGAGAGCTGCAGGGAGGTGCTGCCTGGTGCCAATGCCATTTCTGTACCTCACTGTAGTCAGGAGCAGGAAGATGGGACACATCTGGGGTGGCAGAGGCAACAGCAGCCATGGGGGCTGCTGGGGCTGTGGCATGTTCAGAGACTGCCCCAAGCCACGGCCCTTCTGCAGCTCCCTGGGGCCAGTGCATGTCTTGTCTCTGTCTGACAGAGACCAGTTCCAGTCCCTAAGGAAAGGGGACTCACACCCAGTCAAGGCTCTTGCTGCTGTTATGGAAGTGACACCCAGCCTCAGAGGCTGCAGGGCAGAAAAATGTTCTCTAAATCCATTCAGCAAATATTACTGTTTGTATAAAAGGGTATATTTTTAAACTTCCTTGGACTTTCACGCTGTAGGTATGTGTTTGATGTGCTATAGGTTTGTACACTGTGTGCTACAGGTGTGTGCATGTTCATCTTCTTTCAGACCATCTCCTCATAATCCCCTGGTAACTCTTGGTGGCAAGAGAAGCCTGCTCTCAGGAAATGCTCTTCCCAAACTCCAAGCTTCTTCAGAGCAGGGACAGCATGTGGGAGAGCTTTCCTTGAAGCGCAAACCTGTAGAACAGACTGTTGATTTTGCTGGTTCTGCAACTGTTTGTGTTAATTAGGCACTGTGCCCAGGGGATTGGAAAGGTAGAGAGGCACACAGATCAGCTAAAAACATCTCTCATCTGACAAGTCTGAGATGTACTATTAATGTGATATAACAAGAGCAGGAAGGTGATGAGGGCTGAAGGGGAAGGTGAGTTGGCCAGAGAAAATATCATCTCCTGCTCTTCCTCCTTGAACTTAAGCAGCTCCCTTGCTCTTTTGGCTCCCTCACCTGTACCATGGAGATGACAATTCTTCATTACTGTTACCTTTAGCACAAGGGGGAAGGTGAATGGAAGATGACCTAAAAGACCTATCTGGATTCTAGAAACTGGAAGGAAATGGTGGGGTTCTTGCAGAGATTTAAGAAGGAAGAAGTTGAGAGTCTGAAGAGGAACTCAACTTGGCTTCCAGGGCTTTATCTGCAAACTATGAGGAGGTGAGCCTTGGAGGAATCTAATGCAGTGCTCTTTCTTTTTCATCTCTCAATTGCCCATGAGAAACACCCCAAGGTCATACCTAAAATCTCAAGGGATACAGCTAAAAAATTGGGTTTATGACACTTATGGGATGGTCTTTAAGGTCTTAGTGACATTAATGGTTTTAACAGTAATATTTATAAAAGTCTTTAATTCCTCCTTTATCTTGTGACATAAATCATAAGCACCTTTATGGTAGGTCCTATTTCCTTTGTCTTTGGAAAGCACTGGAGAAGTTTTAATAGGGACATGACTAATCATTTGCTAATCACTTATCTCTTGACAAATTCCTAGTGACACAGCAAGAGTTATAAACATCTGTGCCCCATGAATACCCTTACTAAATAAGTTTTATAAAAGATTATATTTGCTTTTTCTCAATATATTATATAAGATTTCCACAGGGAAATAAAACCATATTCCTAACAGTCCATGAAACAGGGCAACTCACTTGCAAATGTACTGCATGAAAGAAGATGCAGGAGGACAAGGAAAAGGAGAAAGGAATTGCTTGAGGAGTGTGTTTTACCTACTTGCATCTTCACAAGCCTCAGAACAGTCTAATAGCCTGACCCAGAACCGAGTCTGGTTTGACAGCAACATATTTAAAGGAATTTGTGTGCTTAAAGAGCATGGATTTCAGGAGGATTTGAGCAGCTAAAGGCACAGGAGCCCATATCCCAGAGTGCACAAAGACCCTCTTGTACATCTGCATGCCCATGTGGTGGCCCAGCCCCATGCTGGGTGTGTCCAGTGCCTGGACCCGGGTCTGGCAGTGCCCCCAAATCCCCAGGCAAATGTGTCTCCTTATTTGTGGGGCTCATGGGCTGCACAGCCACAAAAGCAATGTGTGGGTGCCACAGGGAGATACACAAAGAGCCATCACAGGCTGTCCACTTCTTCACATGCAAAAGTTGCAATGACAAAAGGTCATTTGTCTCATTTACCAAACAAAGTTCATCGAAAATCATCTTGCCTGAGGAGGGCAAGGATGGATAACAATAATTCTTTTGGTTTTGATGTTGGGAGACCATTGATGCCCTTAGGGTAACTCACAGCAGGAACCGAGGCCAGAAAGGAGAGAGGTTTGGTTGTTGATTCAATCTTTTTTTTTTTCTATGTTAAACAGAATGTTTTCTTTGGAAGCTCTACTTTTTTTATACTGAATAACAACTTAGCAGCACTGCACTCCTCCAAGAAAAGAGGTATTGACAGCTCTATTTTAAGCCTCAGACCAACAGGCTGGTAGCAGCCTATGAGCAAGGTAAACCTTTGTGGGGAAGTGAAACCACTGAAATGTACATCACACTACTCAGACATGTCATCTGTGACCAGAAAAGCCCAAGATTTTAGGAAGATATTAACTAGATAGTCAATAAAGTTTTTTATCTTTAATGAAAAGTACTGTTTAATTTTAACTTTGCAAGTGTGATGTCATATGCAGCATGCTATGACAGGATAGGAATGGAAGAGGGAAAACAAATGATTTTTTATTTCTAATTACTGAAAACTAGATGAGAAACGCTGAGAATCCTGTGTGCAGCTGGCACAATCTCCCCTGTTTACAAGCTGACAGGACATACCTGGGGCCCTTGAGACAAAAGGGAGTTGCCCATGGGAGAAGGACCCTTCCATACAATTTCTGGACAATTTCATGTGTATTTACAAAGATTCTATAAATGCTCAGTTTTATTTCTAGAGGTAGTGTTTGCATCTTGTATTCCAAGCTCCTTTAAAATTGACTGCAGAAATGAATACAAACTTGCCATGTGTAATGACTTTGACTGTTTCCCCCATCAAGCAAAGGTATCAGGAGCACTATTAAACAAAATTGTTTCCAAAATTGCTTGTTTAAATTTGTGATAAACCATCAGAGCGGAAAAGGCCATACCTGAAAGAAGAAAAGCACATACCTGGATTTTGCCAAGTGAGGTAATGAAATGAAAATTTTAGGAAAGGCCATATTCCCGAGGAGGGGTAGGAATGGAGCACTGAAAAGATGGTCTGTAAAGCTTCATGAAGAGCAGGGTGATGCCAGTGACAGGAGCTGGAGGCAGTGTTTGAAAGAAGTCAGAAATCCCTCAAGCCCTGAGGTTTGCAACTGGCATTCCTCTGCATTGCTGGGGTTTAATCTCCTACAGTCCCAACCACTGCCCCATCCATCCCTGCACCACCCACCGACCAAACAACCCATTGTGGCCATCGACCACCTTGTCTCATGGTGTTTATGTCTTTTCCTGATGAAACTGCAGTGGGCATTTTGTCCCTGGGAATATTATGTCAGCTGAGTCATTCCCCAAGTTCCTGCAGGAAAGGTCAGCCATGCACCACCAGCTCTCCCCTGGCACAGTCATAGGAGCTCTTGATCAAGTGCAGTGTTCTGCACACCATACACAGTCGCCAGTCACTTTGGGGTCATTTGCTGCCAAATGACCATGGTCTTGCAACTCAATTTAAAATAAATTAAAAATTAATGTGTCCACAGATGCTAAATGAGACAAACAATACAGATTTGACATGCTTACATGTTCCTGGCAGGGGCCTTGTGCTGTCAGATAGTGCCTGTGGTGTCTCTGGTCAAAAACCTTTTCATGCTTGCAAAAATCTGGGCAACGAACTCCCTGCCTCCAATTAGCTGAAGTCCAGAGACTTGATGTTTAAACAGCAAGCATAAAAGGGGGGTAAGCACATTTTGTTCATTTTTAGTATATCCACATTTTTATTTATCTTGCTTCTGGTGTTATCTTTTGTTAGCCAGTATGTCACAAGTGAAAAGATGGTCCAGGCCAAATCAGCTTTAATGGGATATGTGTGCTGATGGCTGAAGTACTGCTGTTCATATGGGCAGTCTGGACCTGTACTGCTCTTAAAAGTAGCCATGCTTGAACAGCCTCGGAACCAGGGACACAACAGGCAGAGATGGGGCTTGTTCTGATTTCTCCAATTTTTGGGTTTGGTTCAATTCAATTTCTCTGACGTTCAGTTTCAAACTTTTTCCAACAAGCATTTAATTTCCCTGTCAATTTCTCCAATGTGCCTTTTGGTCCTCTCCTCCCATTTTTCCAGAAATTCCACCCTCCCATTTTTGTCTGGAAGTGGATATTCTGTACATTGGTGCATTAAGTTTTAGAGGCAGCACTTGAACCTCACAGGTCCCATTCATGCCAAACCCCAGGATCAGGCCAGTGCAAGCCCAGGCCCTCTCCCACTTCAGGGACCTCTCCTGCAACTTGGCTCGAGGTCCAGAACATCCAGTTGGTTTGGCAAAGCAATTCTTTCCATTTCCAACCTAGCTCTGATTGATTTTGAGTTTCTTTTACCTCTGGTGATAGCATGAGTCCAAAAATACCTAGTCTTGGAAAGTAGTAAGACAAGTTTGAAATGCCTAGAGAAATGAGCATCTGTTTAAGTAACTACAGACAAATTTCTCCAAAAACTAAGTCTCATAAGTCCTTGTTGGAAGCTCATTAGAGCCATTCCTGGCCATGCCAACTCCTGCTGCTGTTGGGGAAGGTCTCTTTGTTGATTTGAACAATTCTGGATGAGCACCAGACATTAACACTGCCACTGTTTCCATACTCACATTCAGTGATACAAGCATTGTCCAAGACACAGAAAGGACAAATCCACTCTGACAAATACAACCAAGGTGAGTGGGGTTTCTACTTTTCCATTTTCTGTTCTTGGAGGGGCAGTGCCATGGCCAGGCTGACGAGTTCCTTAGAGCAATTTGACAAAAAAACCCTCTGATTTCAAGCAAGTCCTCTGGAGCTTTGCATCCCAAGTTAGTAAGAAAGGACACTGGCAAACCACTTGCTCTCCTTCTGGTTATGAAAAAATAGGGACAGAGAGTTTGACCTTGAGAACAGTAAGTATTGCCAAGTCACATTTTGGGGCTTGTCCTGTGCAGAGCCCGGAGCTGAACTCAGTGCTCCTTGTGGAGCATTTATGAAACATGTTATGATTCTGCTGTCCCTAGGTCTCTCCTCCCCTTGCACTCAGTACTTTACTGAGGGGGAATCACAGAGTAAATCTATGGGATAATTCAAATTATTATTGAAGGGCACATCAAGACCAGTTTATGGCCAAAGTGGAATAAGTGCTGTCATACAAAGGAGCATCTAAAGGCATTATAATAAGGGCAGTTATCCCTGACCTATTTAAATGTTTCTGGCCTCAGGCAGCAAAGCTTCAGAAGAAATGAAATGCATAACAATACCCAAATGAAATTCACCTCTGCAATGCTAAATATGCTTCAGAGCTGGAATTATATGTAATTCTAGTATAATCACATTATCTCAAGCATATGGTATATTGAAAAGAAACCCAGCAACTTTATTATACACACCAGCAATCCATGCTAGGATAAAAAAACTACGTATATGTAGATAGAGTTATTCCATTACTGATATTTCTCTGAATTTTATCTTTTCTCTCTTATTCTTGAGACACAGCAGCTTACGAATATGTTGTATTTCATGGATAACCCTGATGTTTAACATCCTGATTCAGATGAAAGGGAAAAATAAACAAAAGGAAAGTCTGAAATTAAACCCAACAGTGTGAATGCTCTAGGTCTGAAAGATCACAAGTGGTGTTTCTACCTCTCTGAGCAGCTGTAGCATCTTCAGAACTGACAATATAGTGAGCAGCACAGTGACCTTTCCATGCAAAGAGTCAGAAAAACTGATATCTAAATTTTAGATCCTAAACTGATGCCAAGGCTTCTGAATATTAAATTACAATAAGGGTTGCAAATACCAATCAGCAGAGCAGATTTTCCCCAGCTGACTGATTACTGCACCAAAGATCTGTGCATGCAAATACCATACATTCATTGTTGCAGGTATTTCAGCATGTGGCTACGTGGTTATTGGTGGTCTGTGGCTACAGACTAAACGTCAAACAGTTCTGGGGCGGATTCATGTCATCCACAACCCATGAATCCGGGTCTTTAACGTGAAGGTGCTTAAAATACACATTCAATATAAATTAAAGGGTGAGTTTGTGTGCATCTTAGGTTGTATTATTCCCCCGACACCTCACCCCTTGTCCCTCAGCTCCTGAGGTGCAGTAACTGCCAATGTGCTCTTAGCTCAAAGAAATATGAGATGAAAAGACATTATTGTAACCTCTGTGAAAGAAGTCCAACACTGACTCACCAAAGTTGTATTTTAAACTGCACAGTTTTGGAAGCCTTGTCATGCTTCAGTCAAGTGCCCCAAAACAGAGTGGGCACTTACTCAGAACTGGATAAACCGTAATATTGAATAATGGCTGAGATTTAGGGAAAACATCTCCTCAAAGGGATACTGCACTCATGCCCTGGATCAAGAAGAGCTTACAGCTACAGAATGACTTCTGCTCCCTGCACTGGATCTCCTGTCTGGCCTGCAGGGCAGGGATGAGTCACTCCCTGTGCCACAAAAGGAACAGGCGTTTCTGTACACACAGGTGATGTTCCTACAACTGTGTGTGTTTACTCATTTCTTCATTCCTGGCTTAGGATGGGGCTCGAGAAACACAGTGACAAAAGCTTTTCCTTTGTAGATGTCCTACTGGCAAGTGCAGGAGAAATCTTGTTTTAGTTTTTGTACCTGATTTTTCAAATTTCAGATTAAAGTTAGAGCTGAGCATGAATTACGTGTTTTGATTCTACATATACATAATTATACATATATTCACTGGAATAAATATACATAAATTCCCTGGAAATAAGCCTTCCCAAATTAAACTGTTCTTGGGAATGGACCAGTTTTGCTGGATTCCTTAGCTTAAAATAGAGGAAAAAGTCTCTGAAACTATCCAAATGTTTTGGTGCTGATGTTTATCACACAGTACAAAATCCAGCACTTCACCTTTCAAGCTTCAACTGTGAAGCTGGTTATAGAAATAAAAATTTGAATAATGGTTGATACTGAAATGGAGTGCTTTCAATAATCTAAATTAATAACCCAAACAGTTTGCCTAGTTGCACCAATAATTATGTCCAGGTTTTGACATTTAGTCCCAAGATTTGCAATTACATTTATTTAATGAATATATATATAAAAATTACAAATACATAAATATATATGTGTTTATATATGTATTTTTGTGTGCATGCATCTGTGTATAACTATGCATATACATATATATGCAGCCTCCTGAAGAAACACCTGGATGCAAATCTGGATCCTGATGCCATGCCCACATCTCACAGGGTGCAGCTGTGAAGACAAGGTGACAATTCCAATGCTGATCCCCAAGGTGATGCTTCTGTTGCAAGTAGAGGGAACGTGGGCTTCAGGCTGGGACTGATCTATAAGAGCTCCCAGACATTTGACTCTGAGCCCACAGTCACCGGGGTATGTTCAGGAAATGAAATGGTACAGAAACAATGCATCTGGGTTAAATAAAAATGCTTGCACTTAATGAGCCTCATCTTTTTCTGCGAGATAGGAGAGGAGAAACACAAGCAGTGTGTTTATCATGCTGAAGGCATTGCAGGCTTTGACAGGAATGGAAATGAGAGGAAGGGAGAAAAAAAGATGGAGGTAGGGGAACAATACCCAGAATAGGGAACAGCTTGCCAGTTTCCTCAGAGGGTAACAGGGGAAGAGAGAGATTTTCATTAATGGAAAATTGGCATTCCTCTACTTTTCAATTTTAACAAACCTTCTAATGATAATTGCAGACTTTCTGTATTTATAGAGACCCAGTGTGTCTGTAGACAATAGCCTCATCTACCAAGTCCTTTCTTCTGCCGCTACACAAATTCAGCCATTATCTTTCCTGCCCTTCATTATAATATGAAAGGAGATAAGCAATATATAGCGATGTTGTTTCCCAGTAGTAGGAGGGGGGGATCAGAATTAACTCAGGCTAAGGAGAGCCAAAAGAAAGTCTAAAGAAAGCATTAGAAAGAAAGGTAGGCAGAGCTGCACTCACACAAATTCCTGCTGTCAGCACTGGCTAATGCTTACGGGAATGATCAAAGGTGGAAAAAAAATGAGAAAGGACTATAACCCACAAGGTTAATGCTCCAGGAAAGGAGACACACTGCCCTCAGGGATCCCATCTGCAATGGTCATGCTCAGCCAGGCAGGATCCCCATATAATCTTTTCCTTCAGTCTTCAACAAACACCTTGGTAGGATAAAAAGCTGAACATCCTAAACCTCCTGTGCTCAACAGAATTAAAGTGCCTCCTACTTGGATTTATGGAGTAAGAAAGCATACAAATTCCATATTTCAGCCCAAATGACCATAGCAGACACCCATCAGAGAACACATGGCTGATGCATGAGCCAAATCAGGCTTTTGAGAAGGTGCACATTCCTGGTTGTGTTAAACTCTTTCCGAACTTTCATTAAAAGAGATTTTAAAAAACCATGTTTTCCCTCCATTCCTAAGTAATTTTGTTTAGTGTCTTGATATTGGTGAGTTCAAAAAAAGGTTAAGTAAATTGATTTTAAGGAATTTCTTGCAACAATTGGTATCCTCATGTGCTTTCAGATGCCACAGACTCACAAAATTATCAGGATCCATGGAGCAAAAAGTCTTATACCCAAATTGTCTCTCTGTCTTGTATGTCCACTGGCACACCAGAAAATTTTCCGTGAATCCTAGATATACTCTCCAAAGCTCAGGCTCCTGGCTGTCTCAAGGTTGTGAACCAGAGCAGCCATCATTAAAAGGCACTTTAATCTTGGCTGTAATTTTTATACTGCAAAAAGCATTAGGACAGTCAATTTGCATTAAAATAAGTCATCCAAAATATGGCACTTACAGCCTTGGAGCTGCATGGGAAATTCACTGCAGCTGATGAGCACTGGGAGAAACATGTCTGGGGAGGTCATTCTCTATATTCAGCTACCTTAAGGGCCCACTGCTTTTTTTTTTCCCTTGTGATTTTACTTTTTTTACTGTTCTGTGATAAAGCCAAAACCATGTCCTGGCTCCAGCCAGACATCTCCAAATCTTCCCTTTTCTGTGAACCTAAAGTAGCCTCCCTGCCTTTCAAAGCATAAATCATGGTTCTGGAGAGGCCATAACATTTGACACATCAAATACTTCACTTACTTTGTAAAATCCGTGAAAATAAAGGGAAAGAGCTTACCATCAACTTTCTATGTGCTTCCAGAATAACTACAGTATTTTTCAGTAGCAGGGAAGGCTAAGAGGCAGTTTCTCTCTCTATAAAGCAGTAATATGAATAATTTCCTACAGGTCATGTCCTATAGCGTAGAAACTGCTTTTGTAGCTTAGATGTGGAAATATTTTCATGTTCTCTGGGTGATCCTACCCATATATTGCTGTTCCTTTTGGAGTCCTGAATATTTACTGCTGACACCTTGGGAAAAATGTGCGGTGAATGATGAGGAGAACCCGTTTGGTGGAGGGGAATGGGAGGCAGGGGGGAAAACTGCCCTGTTTTGCTGAAGAGCCTCTGGATTCTGACAGCATCACATCCACTGCAGCAGAGATGAGGCAGAGCCTCACATCCTCCAAAGGAGCTGTAGAGTTTGCTTTGCAGTCAGTCATCGTGTGCCACGCTCTGGTGACGTCGTTCATCACCTGCCCTTCAACAAGGTTATCCAATGATAGTGCTTTTATTGATATCCCTAATGGTCACAGGAGAGGACGTTTGGTGGCAATTCTTCAAGAATTGGTTAAAAATAGCAATGGAGCTACAAGCTAGGCAGGAAGGCTGTAAGAGATCTTACAGGGAATTGCTAATCCACATCTGCAGTTTCATTTCTCAGCCTTTGGTGTCTGAAGTGTTGTTCCTTTCTCGTGAGTTTATAAACAACTGCATAGTGAAAGATTTCATGTTCAACTTAAGGAAGTCATGGGACAAGGGGAAAACTAAACTGCAGAAATTACCATGTATTTTCTACTTTCTGCAAATCCTAAGAATTTCCGGAATTATTTTTTCTGTTTAATTTTGCCTTTCTCAGAAGTTGTGAGTGCTTCCAAGCCAGTTGGCATTTCCATTTTTATTTAGCCTTTGTCCACTCTGTCATTTTTCATGTCTTCTTTGCATTTTAATAATGCTACCAGAGGAAGCTCTTTAAAATGAAAAGTAGCTCATGTACTTTCCTCATTAAGACAAAAGCATTAAAGGAACCCGAGCACAGAAAGTGAATGTGTTATTAAGGGATGACATTTCTGAGCAGACAATAATGATCCTTGTGGCTGTGGCTTACTTCCATCAGAGGAAAGCTGTTCACTGTTGCCAGTCCACTACAGCTATAATCCAAAAATTTGTGACCCCAATCACTGAGCAAATGCATATTGTTGTTCATTGTCTTGTTCTTAGGGGGAAGGGGTCCCTTTGTTTCCTACCTGGCTTCCTACACTCCTCCAACACTGCTCCTGAGCCTGCCAGGGGCGAGGTGGAGGCAACAGCAGTTGTTTCCCTGCCTGTACTGCTGGTCTGAATCCAAAAAAACCTCAGGCAGAAGATTTCAGCCTTTGCTTTCTGCTTCCTCCACACTGTCCACAAGTGCCCATGGGCATCAGGCTGGATGTTGTGGCTATGAGCAAGCCCTGCCAGCTTGCCAGCAGCACCATGTGTCTCATCCGGTAGGGCTGGGAGGCTCAAGCCCAGGACCCCCCATATGATCCCCTGTTTGGCTGCCTGAGCCCTGCAAAAAATAACATTTTGGCTCAGAAAAGCAGCAATGAGCGACATTTCCTCTTCCCACTGCAAGATGAAAAACACCCTTCCATCCTCTCTATCTGCTGCATCATTATTTTTTAATTGCTAAGCGATTTCTTTTTCTTTCTGTATATTTTCCTTCCTTTGCTGCTTTGTGCCAGGCTGCTGGATTGTAATGTTACACAACCACCGCCAGCCGTCTGCCTCGGGGCTGCTCACCGCAACCCAGATGTGTCACATGAAAGAAGTTGGGNAAAAAAAAAAAAAAAAAAAGCCTTCCCAGTTTCATCCTAATAGTAGAGTTTAGAGTAATCCCTGCACAGGGCTCTGAGCTGCTGAATGAAAAGGATTCTTGTTGCTGTTTCATGTTGCTTTTCTAACAAGATTTAAGTAATTGGGGAGTAAGTTGAAAACTACAGCACTTGTAAGGCTGAGGCATCACTGCAGCCCACCCCAACCCCCAGTGCCAGGCACCAGGATCTGATCAGTTATAAATGGCTCAGAGTCATCGATCTAAACAGATCTCTGTCGAAGTCCGAATCAAAACATTTGCAGGGCTTGATCCATCTTTTCCCATACAAGAGAGAGCTCTAATTATGGCAATGAGTATGGCAACCCATTCCCGTGTCCAAAGGAAACTAGAATAAATACTGAGAAAATACCAGTCGTTCTAACACGTGTATCCCAAGGCACTCAGCAATTCAGGCATTAGATATATAAGTACAATGAATAATGCAGGAAGAAATAATCCCTGATGTTAATGCAAGAGCAAAAGAAATGTCAGCATACACTGCTACAAGAGCCAATAAAACGATGTCAGGCCCAAACTTATTTGAAATCAATGAGTCTTATCCATAGATACAGTGAACAAATAGTCTTTGAGTCATACCATGAATGAATCTCTGTGGCAATCCTGAGAGATGTCACAAATACCTTTGTTAATGAGAACACTAGAAAAAAAATACATCCAGCTTCAAAATACCTCCCTATGATTAGCTCTTCACGCCACTTTACAATGAAAATAAGTAGTTTTTCTGTTTATAAGTGTTCAGCATAGTAAAAGTTACAAATTACTTTAAAGGAAATTATGTCATCACAAGTTCCAGCTCTGCGTCTCACTGTAAGTGATGTCTCATCCTAAATAATGACTTCTGATCCTGTTAGCCTGAGAGTGTAACAGGCAGACCATACCCTTAGGACAGATCTCCTTAAAATGTAAATAAAATCCAAAGAAAGTCCATCTTTATTATGGGGTAGGGGAATCTCTCCATACACAGCAAAAATTCCTGGTTTAAATCACCATGGGTGGTACTACAATTCAGGCCATATTCAGATCTGTTCACTGGTGACATTTGTAGTGCAGATAAGAGTGACTGGCAATTATTTCTTTCATGTAATTGGATTATCAGCAAATATATTCTTTCAGCTTCTTATTTTCTGGTATCTTAATCAGTGGTGTCATTGCGAATTTGCATGCACAGAAACACTTTCTATTCTGTTCAGATTCTTGAAGAGAAAAAATTCCTTGAGCCTCTCAAGCTGCCAGTAAGCAGAAGATCTCTAATCATGGCCTCTGATTCATTGCCCTGCAAAATTTAACTCCCAGTCTTATTGCTCCATCCACTTCCTAAGGATCAAGGCAAGGCGACTACAGTTGACAGGCAGAGAGAAAAGCTCTGAAGCCACCAGGCACAAAGGTGACACACAGATTGTGCCTGTGGTCTGACATCCATCTTTCAGTCCATTATGAAATTCTTCTGCTTCACTTTGCTCTCAGGACCAGGGGACACAGAGCACATGACAAAAATGGAAGAGAACTTGATTTCCACGGGGGTATGGGATACCAGGGCAACCCTACAGGCTTGTGATTTCAAAAAATACTTTGGACAGAAGAGATAACCCTCCTTCGAGCATTTCAGCCTCTGACTTGGTGCTTGGCTACTCCATCAAGAGAACGGAAAAATAACCAGTGTATGAAATGTGTCTATCAGTGTCACTTATGTTCCTGGGAAAATTTGTGAGTAAATTGGCTGGAATAATCTTAAATTCTGTAGCCCTGGCACACATTATGACATGTCATGTCTGACCTGACCCAGAGGTATGCAAGCCCCCTCAGAGCTTTGCCATTAATTTCAGGATGAGAATGATAAAAAAGAAATTCCATTCCCTCCCCACAGCCCTGACTCATGCACTTGGCTCCCTCATCCAGGATGGAGAGGTGCTATACAAAAAGCATGGCTTTTTACATGGATCTCAGTCCTTTATTTAGCTACAGGCAAGAGATGCTTTGACCTTCCTGGCTCCTTCAGTGGAACATGGTGGTGGGCATTCAGCGTGAGGCTCTCGTGCATGGTCAGGTCCACAGGGTGCAGCACATCAGCCTTCCCTGCACACAGGCTTCATTGGAGGTAATTTACTCCTCATTTTCAGAGGGCTGAGGGGGTCTGTGGGAACACTGATGGGGACCCAGCCAATCTGCCTCTGGCAGTAGAAGGCTGGTGCTGGCGGTCCCAGCAGGACTGAAACTGGGAGAGATAACACATGGGCATGGCAGGATGCCTGTCAGCACTGCTGTAGCAAGGGGCTCTCCAGCCACTGCACTACATCTAGGACTCAGTCCAAGAACTCCAGGAATCAGAAAATCAGCCAGACGTGATTGTGAAACGTTATCTGACACTCCCTGGCAATAATTCAGTGGTGTCCCCTTCACTCTGCACCATCAGCTCTCGAGGGCTCTCTTTTTACTCCTCGAAAAGCTAGAGAAATGTGTTGCATCATGTCACTGGGGAGTTCAGGGGAAGTTGGAGTATTAATTAGACTTCCCTGCAGTTTAACCAATCACTGCTCCAGGCTTGGGATGGAAATACAGCAATTAATATTTTCTCCCTTGGTTTTTTTTTTCTCCCCATCCAAAAGTAACCATTTGAGTATCCCTTGTTAGCAGAACAATAATCTTGCAATTACCACCTTACCATTATCTACAGGTTTACAATGCACCCATCAGTGACTGCAGAGTTCCTATTACAAAACCAGCCGTGTGATTAGGCCAGCTAAGGAAGGGCTGGGATTAAATATTGACTTTAATTCTGGCTTTATAAACAAAACTATGTGAGTGAAAAGAGAAGACAGTGCCATTTGACTTTAAACCTGAGACAATTCATGGCTCAATGAAGTCTCATTGACTTTACTTATTGATGTTTAAATCAGAGTGGTGTTAACAAAAACCTTTGTCCCAAGATTCATCCAAAATGAGCAAAGAGCCCAAGCCATACACTGAGGTATTGGCTAACACATCTACTTAATCACCATTCCTGCAGCTTTAGTCCTGCAGGAAGCCCTTTATGTCTGTGTGGATTTCATGGGAGTTTTTGCATTCTTCGGTCTCATTTTCTCTGGGGAGTTATGGTCAGACAATCTTCTCCACAGCAGCCATGAGGACTGCTGGCACTGAAGGGTTCTGGGAAGAACTCATGACTATGCCAGAGGCTCACATGTGTCCTTAATTTATGGAGAAGGTAGGCGTTCAGCTGGCCCCATGCCAGCACTGCGGTACCCCAGGGCCGTGATGGATCTGTAGCCACATTCAAAGTTCAGTAGCCAGTTTATTTGTGCTGCCATGCTAATGTGTTGTCTTGACACCATCACAATATGTTTGTAATTAGTTCTATGCAAAAAGCAGAGTGACTGATAATTCAGAGGAGGAATTATTTTAGGTTTGGCGCCTTCCGCCCATGCAATTTCCAGCTGCTTAGCAGATTAATAATTTGCATTTTAACCTTTACATCTATCTACAGAAACCATTGTATCCAAAGGTAAATGCTTTGGAAGTCCTTGCAGACCTAAGCTGGCTGAAAGACTTAAATAATGTAAAGCCCTTAAAGAACTAAGTGTTCATTACGCAGTTTCAAAACTTTTCATTTATTTGTAACCAGACTCTTAAAGAAAAATCTGTCACAGTACACCCAAATATATCACTGCCTGAGTAGCCCTTACAGGGGAGGCATTTTGTTTCTCTTTCTATATTGCATCAGGAAAACAATCTTGAGCAACCCATAAATGCAACAAGATTCCTAAGTACTCTGAACAGATTGAAATTCGGAAATGGAAACCGATGCTGAAGAAATGAGAATTATAATTATTGTAATGTATAAATCACATTTGATTTTACTTTTTGAGGCATTGTCTGTGTCTGGGATAAACAGCATATTTCAGCTATTTATTTACAATGTAAACATTTACAAACTGGAAGCATATGAATCAGGCTGTTGTTATTTCTTGTCTTTAACATCTGATTACTTCAAGGGGTGTTTTGCTCTAGGTATGAAGCAAAGCTGATGCCTATTCTAGCTTGCCTGTTCACCTTCCCAGTCTCAGCTTTTGCTGTAACACCCATTCCTTTAACAGCAAAAGGCCCAACTCACCCTACAGCTCTGAAAAGTGGCTGTGATGTATTTCCCTGGGTCCTGCATGCCTTTGTCCACATCAGCCTAGTGAGTTTGGGACCACATTTAGAGGTGGGCAGGGATTACTTTCTAACACAGTTTAATACAGTTTTGTGTTAAACACACAAAAAAACCCGGGTCAGAATCTGCTTACTGCCACGAATTTCTGAGAGCATCTGGTATGGCAAAATGTCAGAACTCAGATACAGGTAACAGATGCTGAGTTGAGAATGGTTAATAAACAGCTTGATCCTGCCACAGCATTCAGGATTTGGGACACACCTGCAGCTGAGGTAGCTCAGGTAGTTGCCTTGGTGGCCCCACACTCCCCAAGGAGCACGACTCCAAAACTTCGCAGCTCTAGAGCCAGATCAGGTTGGGCTCTATTAGTTTATAATTTATTTCTAATTTTGTTACCACGAGAAGCCATTAGTTGTTCATTAGGTTACCTGATTTCTCTGCAATTCTGTCATCTATTAGGCACATCTCTGGTTTAATATTTATCATTTTTGCTGTGCTTATTATCCTTCTAATGGTTATTGATATTGTTGTGCTTATTCTCTGTATGATGAACTTCAGTTTATTAGCTTTTTGGGTAGGACTAGGCAAGGTCTAGAAAGAAATGATTGTGAGCTGCAGATTATTCATATGTTGCCCACCCTGTGCTGTGCTCTTGAAGGTCCCAAAGTGGGGGGCTGAGAAAGTCATGCCCTAAGATCAGCTGGTGGCAGCCAGGGCAGGACCATGAGGAATCACCAGAAGGGACAATGTAAACTCTGCCCATGGTGTAGAGGGCAAAGTATCCAACTTTACATAAATGATGAGCACCAAGGTCACTAAGGGGCATTCTCAGACCATCCCTGGGATCAGGCTTCTTTGAAAGATTTCCCCAGCATTTAGCCAGTTCAGCAGCTGAAATGCAGCATGGAGATTGCCCATCCACACCTGCCTTTTGACAGCTATTCCCACCTGCTCTGTGACAGCTGAACTACAGCAAATTGCACCCAGGTTGCTGATCAATTAACTCCCCATAATTGATTCTTGGCTCTTCCCCTTAGTGCTATATCAGCCAAACCTGCTGCAGAGCCCAAGATGCTGAGCTAAATGAAGTCTGGCTGCTGACACGGTGTCGTGTAGCAGCTTGGGCACCACAGCTGGGAACTGACCCCACCGAATGGGACTTCTGCCTCTTCTTACTTTTACTTACTCAGCAAGACGAATGGTTTTGAGTCTCATCTCATCTCTGCGTTCCTCTGTGTCTGCAGCCACAGGTCAGAGCAGCTTCCAAGCGTTTCAAGGAAATAGTAAGTTCATAACAGCAACTTTCTGTCTTAACTGTTCCCTGTTGTGGAAGACTTAAATATTTTGTTATATCCTGATGTCAAGTATCAAGGCAACACCCTAAAGACTATTCCTTATTACCTCACATATCTGTGTCTTATAAAAATTTAGAAATATTTATATTCTTAATTGTTCTACAGGAAAACTTGACAGGGAGTTATTTTCTTGCAACCCATTAATACCAAGGCAAGTCCTCCTTGCATGAAGAAAGGATGAAATCACTCCTTGGTCTTAAATTACAAAAAATGCCTTTGATTTTCTGGTCTTCACTGCCATAAATCATCTTGACAGTGTCACTCAAACTCATTGAAAGATAGGTCAAGCAAAACATATTAACCAGCAAATTAAATTCCTTATGAGGTGATTGACAGAACTGAGCTTTGCCATTTGTCCTCCTTTTGCTCTCTTCCTTTACCAGATGGCCAGAGCTTGTTTTTGTGCTCTTTGCTGGATTATTTGAATGGCCATGGTATATCACACAGGGGAAGCACTCAGTGAACACTTTGGTGGGCTTTTTTTTTACTTTTTCCTATCATGATGTGTAAGGAAAAGAAAAGCTTGAAAAATTTCAGGTCAGAACATGAGGTGTGAGTCCTCAACTTCCCAGCACAGTCAAAATGTTTGGTTTTCCTTGGCTTTCTGCTCTGGGCTGCTGTTTTCAGCCCGTTGCAGACTCAGGCACATGGTAGCCAGGTTGGTTATCCATGGCTTGTGCTCAGACACGTGTGTGCCATTTGCACCATATTTGCATCTTCTCCATCATCAATGGAGAATGGAAGAATAAATAGATCTGTCAGTTAATTTCAGAGCAGAAAACATTTTGTTCTAGCACCTCTCCTTCCTTAAGGCAATTAGAATAGGTATGTTATTTTTATTCAGTGCTTGAGGTTACAAGACAAATTAAAACAACAGCACGTTCCAAATGAGATTGCAATATGTGAACTGGGTTTATTTAATTTTATTTCTGTGACTGAGATATTAAATTGAATTGACTAGTCACATATTTCACAGGGCAGAGAATTATTCACAGGAAAGTTTGAATTGCAATTAATTTAGCCTTCTGCAAACCCCCAAACTGTTGTTTTCATGGATCATGACTCAGGGTCTGGAGAGCTGCCCAGAGACCCAGCTTTGGGTCTTCTGGGCTGGATGTCTGCAATGTTCAGCACTTGAGGGTTCGGGGCTCGTGCAGGTAAGAGCACTTTATGTGGAGCTGAGGTGGGGTATTCCCAAAGATTTTCCCAAAACCTGTGTCACAGAGGTATGCAGTTACTGGGTCTGGTTAGAGTTTGGTTGAATAAAAACTCCCAAATAGTATCCTGTGTACCAACATGTTCTCAGGGCTTCCAGCAGTAATGAGAACTAGAGTTAAAAGTAGCAGATGCTCAGCTCCGCTGAAAATTAGAGAGATTTTGTCCTCCACCCAGACAGTCCAGTACAAAACAACTCCTTGCTGTAACAGAGACAGATTTCAGTCTTTTCAGAGAGGGCCAAACCCCTCCTGCTCCATGCTTGTTACATCCCACTCCAGCTTTCCCCTGCACCGTCGGCGTTGCTAGACCCTCCGGTTCTGGTGTGTACATAGGAAAGCAAAAAATAAAGCAGTCAATTTTTGCAGCTCCAATTTTAGCAGTATTTTCACAGTTACTATTGTGCCAGAGCTCCACATGACACAAAGAAATCTAGTAGGTCAGCAGCTTGAAAATAAAGTCTAATTTTATATTTAGGCAAGTTATATAAGCATTTGCTAATTAAGAAAAGTGTTTGCCTATCTTTCTCCCAAAAGGGAAAAACACACACAGTACTTGAAAGGTCCCTTAAAGTTAAAACCAGAATTGCTCAGAATTGCCCTTTCTATAGAAGATCTCTAAGAAATTTTCACAGGCCACATCAATATTTAAAAATAAAATCAAGTGTTATGTTTGAAAACATAGTGAGAAATGTGTTGGGTTTTAAGTAGCACAAGATGATAATGTTAGCACCTCCGCTAACAAAATCTCTGAAGCACTTGAAAGGACCCAATTAAATTAACAGGGACTTCTTGTTTTCTGCATTTCGTGCTGTAAAAGCAATTTGACTGTCCTTGGCTGGTGATTTCAATGAAGCCGAACCATGAACCAATTTGCCAGCTAGAAAGGGGCACCAAACACTTTAAAAGGTCTTCTGGTTTAACTCTACATGAATAATTAGTGGAACTGCTTCTGGAAAATACGCTAAATTCTGTGCTGCATCTTCAGGCAATGGGGGAAAACACTGCTCATGACAGCAAGATATCTGCTCCTGGCTGGAGGGTGGAGTGCCAGACTTCACATTACTCAGCATGGCAGGATTGGAAAGGTGCAAGACAGAAATCTCCTTTTTCTTTGTGAGAGGTCAACCCAGGCAGAGAGAGGGACACAATCATGGAGTGGCTGAGCAGGGTAAGCAGGGGACTGCATTTTTGTACACAGTGGCTGTACGGATGCTGTGTCTTTGCATTTAACAGTAAAGCTGAATTTATAGACTATAAAGAACAAACTGTTAGTTTATGAATGATTAATCAATAAAATTTACGTCAGAATGTAACAACTCAAAACCTTTTTTCAAATCCTAGTTAGTAGTTACCTACATAGCAGACTATTGATGGGTTTTAATAACCGTCAATACAACACACTTGCTGCCTGGCTGTGCTTTCAGCTACAGGATTTAGCTTTGAGCTACAGGGTGAGTAACATGCCCAGTGAGCCAGCTTTCATCTGATATTAGTATCTTCCTTAACTGGAGATCTTCATTAGCTGTCTGCTCGTTGCAAAATATTGGCAAAGGTTGCTGAAAGTTTCCTTCTGCAAAGGCCTTGTGAAGCAGGACAGGTTGTCTTTCTAGTTCAGTAGTTTTGTTGCTTGCAGGCTTGGCTGAGGGAAAACATCACTTTCCTCCTCCCTTTGTACCACTGCTATCATTAGGGACTCTCAAACACTTGCACCACTCCTGACAAATCTGTCTGCCTTCACCGGAGTTATAGATTTCTGTCATTCCTTGAGGTTTCTAGGTTCATTTAATTAATCATCTTTGTTCCAGTTTTGTTCTGCTTGATAATTAAGTCCATTTATTCTAACCAGCTTTCTTCAAACACAGAAAATTCATCTGTATGAAGGAGAGTTCTCAGTAGTGAGGAAAGGAAGCCGCTGAGTGCTTTGGTCATGTTGCCAGCAGTGAAAAATGTAGTTTCTGACTGACTTGCAGGTACCCTTCAGGAATCTTCAACTAAGGAAAAAGTGTTAAAACGGTTTTCCCCAGATCTTTATTTTGTAACTCAAATTTTCTATTCATGTGACTTTAATAGAAGTAACTGACATTATTACTATACCTTCACCTTCTTCAGAGAGAAAAACTACTTTTTCCAGAACATCTGGAATTTTCTCATCCCTCTAGTCTGCTTGGCCTTTTCTTCTCCAAGAGATCCTCAGTCTCTGCCACGTTATATCTGTGGAGCTGATTTCCCCTCCCAGAACTCAGTGGTCGTGAACTTATCTTCCTTTATCTGAAAATGAAATTTTCACAACAAACTACTTACAATAAACAGACCACAGCATATCTGAAAGAATATTACTGATAACTCTCTCCTGTTGCTCTGTTACTGCTATCAGAGTCTAAGAACAATTTTATGGGGACCCTTCATTAATGCAAACCTTTCCTATATTTTGCTGGCTGAAGCGAGGTTTAAAATGAGACTGAGCTGTAGCTAATCTTCTCCTGAGGTCCCCAGATCTGCTGCAGCACTCCTCATTGGAATGCACCCTGCGTCCATCACTTAATTTCCTAAACAGATGAAGCACGCTGGTTTCTGGCCTGCCTGGCTCTGGAGCTCTCTTTGCAATAGCAGCCTGGGTATTAAAAAAAGACAAATACCTCTGAGATCCTTGTCAGTCTAATACATTCTTACTAGAACTAATAAAACATACGTAGTTTAATAGATGAAGACTTACTCATTCTCTGAAAAATATCTTGGCGGGAGTGATGATAAAAGTATTCCCATTCTCTTTGTTTTGTGCTTAGCATTATTTGTGTAGCTGTGAATCACCTCCAACACCAAACAGGGGACAGGAGAAAGCTGGTATGGCTCCTGCAGGCAAAGACTTTAGTTGAATTTGTAAAGGTTCTCTGTGGTTTATGGTTTTCTGGGAAGTACTTGTATTACTGTCATTTTTACCAATGCTGAGTACATGGAAAACATGAGCAATAACAGGCATCACATTGGGTCTGTTAAAATTAATTTCAATCCATAGTTCCCACAGATGACAAAGAGAATTTATGATGAAGACCTCTGATTTATAGTGAGCAGTTCTGTCCTTGGGAAAGTGGAGAATTAATAATATTCAGAGAAACTCCACAGATTTAAACCCATGGTGATATAAATCACTGGACAGGGCTGCAGATCCTGAAGATGCCATGTCTGTTCTGACTGCTGCAGCTGCGGGGGGAGACCTGAAGGGAGGAAGCAAGTCAGACAGCTTCAAGCTAACAGGCACAGCTAAATCTATCAGGGTTTGTGAATCAGAGCAGGGTTCATGACCTAAACCCTAAAGGAATACCACCAACAGCTTGGATGTGGCAAGTGACTCTGCATTCCTTTTCCCTTGCCATGGGCAGCCTGGCAGATTAGTCTACAATTAGGACTGAAGATATTACACTAGCCCATGATGAGGAAATGAAGCAGGCTAGGAAGTAACTTGAATATTCTCTTCTGCAAATCATAATTTTTTAAAAAGTCTTACACTTAATTATTTACATTCTACCTCCTTTCTTCCTCCTCTTCTTACCTTTTCTATTCTTAAAGTTGTTCTTTATTAAATAGACATAAAATCCTGCTTTTCGTAAAAACCTTAACACCTGTTCATACAAATTGTAACATTTTTTCAACCCTGAAGATGGAAAGTTCGTATTCCATGCTTTGTAGTGCTTTATAATGCCAAGCTGGCCTGATGAATCTCTGTGCCATGGAGTAAAACTGAAATCAAACCAGACTGCAGTCAGGATATTACACCCGGTGAAAAGATCGTTGTTTGGCAGAAGTTAAGTAAATCACTACCACACTTTGTGTTTCTTTCTGTAAAGCAGGTGAGCCACCAGGACCAGCAGCAGGGCACCAGCCTAAGGACACAGCAGGGACAGTTAAATAGGGAGCAGGGTCCAGTCCTGCCGTGCTCTGTGGGTGGGGACACAGGACACACTGTGCTCGATGCTGCTGTGCTGGTGCTTACTACAGAGACGATGTTTTACAGAGACTTGGCTTCACGAGGAGCTGGGGGAAGGTGGTCTGTATTCCCAGCTGGGCTCAGCCCAGCTCCCAGCACTCCATGAACCTCGTGGATGATCCATGACCCACTCAGGTCTGACCCTTCACACTTTAGGATCATGGTCTTCAGGTCATTGCCGGCAGCAAGATGCAGAACGTGTTCAGACACTGCGAGGACGGGTGTCCCGTGTTGGGCATCAGTCACCCATCCAGTGGGAGCATGTGGGAGGAGGGAAGGAACAGGAAAAATGACATCTGCAGCCCCTTTACTCTTCCTGGTAAATTCTGGGATCCATCACTGCCACCCTCACTCCATTGGAGCTCCTCCACCTGAGCAAGGCTGGGAAAACCTCAAAAAGCTACATTCACTGCAGACTGGAAAATACATTTTATTTTGTTTTTAAAGAAGGTAGTTGTAGTCCAGATTGTGGTAGAAGATGGTGCCATGTTTATCATGGATGATAAACATGACTTGACTTCTTGCATATTCCTGATGAGCAGAAAGCCCAAGTCTGTCACGCCAGGACTGCTTTAAATTCACAAAGTCAAAAAATTGTTTGATGTTTGTGTTTGGAGAGGCAGAGCTCTAAGTACTTCATTTCGATGGGGAAACTAAGTTTACATTCAGGTATTTCAATGATAAAAATATTTTATTATACAATATGATTAAATTTTGATTTATGAAGCTCTTGCTTCACCATCTCATCACTTCTTTTACCTCTTTCATAATTCGAGCTCTCTTCTCATATTCCTCTGGGAAATTTTGGGTTTTTCTTAAAAAAAACAAACAGGGAAAACTCTTTAAAAAGCATTCTGCCTCCACTTCTTTGACTCTTACCTGTAACTGATATAAATAGAGATATAATTAGACATTAAAAAGTCAACACATTAAGCTTCTTAATTAATTATGATTTGCCTATTGAGTTAATGTCCTCATAAGTTATTCTGCAGGAGATGTGATTGCCTTTTCCAGACATAATTGCATTGTCTATCCTATAGAGGCTTTCCATAGAGTTCCATAAAGCTGAAGGTACTTGTTAATCTTGTTAATTGTAATAACAACCCATGCACAAAGCAGACATTTGCATTGTCCTTTCTTGCTCACAACTTCCCTATCTGCAGGCAATTTACAAAATCCCACAAACTGTCCATTTGCATCTCAGGCATATTCTGCTTCTAAAGAAACCGCTGGCTCTGAATGTCTTAAAATTGGGTACGTAGACTTATGTATCATATTCCATAACAGATACCCTTTGTATCTCACATTTTTAGGTGCAGGATCTTGGCTCCAATGTTTTCATAAATCAGGGCATAAGTTACAGAGGTTGTATCACAGCTAACTGTTGCAGTCTAAAAGCAGCACTACTGGATTTTAAGCTATTTCCCAATGCCACAGGAAATAACCAGGCTTGATTATCCTCTTTTAGAGGACAGCAATATTCCCTGGGAGCACACACACAGCATCCATCAATGAAGACTGCTAATTAACAGAGTACATATTGCTGCTACCTGATATTGCACAGAGTTTTGCAGTGAGTGATTAACTTTAAATAGCTTGATAATCAAGAGCAAATGATGAGGGAGTGGGGCTGTGATGTTGGATCGGGTAACTTTCCTTTTCAGGGTACTAGAGGTAAGTGCCCCAACAGCCTTCTCTTGACCATGCTGTGCTCACAGGGTGAAGGAGCAGAGTAAGGAGACAGCACTCACTTAGGTATGGGGGGAACCATCCCTTAAGTGTCCCCTTTTGGTGTTCTCCACCTCCTTGTGCTGGGCTGCAGAAGCTGCACCTCTATCATGGCTCATATAAAAGGGGGCTCCTTTGCCAAGCTTCTGAGCTACTTATCCTTTCAACTTTTGAGCAGTAGATTTATGTTTGTCCCTGAAGACCAGCAGCTGTCAGGTATGTGCCCCACCAGGGCCTGGGACCACGCAGGGCCTGATGGCACTGCTCAGTGGGAGGCTCTGCTCCAACCCAGCTGCTATTTCCACACGGGAATTCACATACAGTCTGATTGTTCTTGCTACTTAACAGGAAGTTCATTGTCTTTAATCCAGCTGTCTGGAGGTCTTTTTATGGTGAGTCTTTGAATATTTCACAGGGAAAGAAACTCCCCTCTTGCCTTGCTGAATTGGGTGGTGCAGGCAAATTCAGGTGACTGCTTTCCCATAATCAAGGCTCTATCTCCCAGACAAAGCATGATGGTAGCCCATGGCATTGATCTATAGCAATATCTGTTACTATTTGAGGCTTCCTCTGTGTTCTCTACTATACTTTCTGTTTCTCTTCTCTTCAGAATACATAGTTTAGAGATGAGAAACTTCAGAAAATTTCTCATTGAAATGCCTTTTATTTCACCTTTTCCCCTCCTCATTTCCAAGATCGTGTAGGTTTGCTGAATCCTTTGATTCTTCCAGCTGATCCCTTCTGCCTCCACAGTGTTATCTTAGCAGGAAAATCCTCCTCCTCACATCCTCCTCCTCTTTCCTTGCAATGTTCAGAAACCACAGTCGTGGGTAGGACTCATTGTGCTGAGGTTCGTGGGCACTTTCTGTGGTCTGAGTTATTTCTGAAACTAATTAACTTGTCAGGTCTTTTTGACAGGATTTGTTATGTGCCTGCTTAAAGAAAACAAACAGAAAAAGCTTTGAACCTTTAGAGAGAGGTTGAACTGGGGCTCAAGCCTAGGTAACTCCCCTACTGCAGTTCAGAACCTTCCCACCTTCCCCCCACACTGTGGATCAGCTCTTCTTTGCCACCTGCTTTCTCTCAAATTGCTGTGCAAGACGTGCAAATGTTATTTTCCTTTCTGCTGCCAGTTCTTTTCTCCACATCATTTACTACTTCAAATAGCGCTTTGAAAAAGGAACTCTGATGTCTGCTTTCAGATGAGAAATGACAATCCCTGGGTAACCTGTTCAAGCACATTGACGGGGAAGCTGTAATTTCAGGATGGCATCTTTCCCTCTACAGTCATGAGATTTATTGCAGATGAATGGAACAACTGAGAAGTAATTTCTTAGACACAAGTTTCAATAGATACGCAAGGAAATACCCTTATAGTCCATTGAGGAGCTACATTAGATGTAATTTGTGCAAGTGCTGCCATGGCAGTGTATCTGCCTTCATCCTAGCATGAAAAGATACCTTCACAAGTGCATTTTTCCAGGAAATCTCAAAGGGTTATTTTATTTGGTTTTGGTTTTGTAAGATCTCATGTTAAACTACTGTGTTCCAAATCACTTTTTTTTTTTAGGCTGTGTGTATCTACATGCCTTTAGATATGACTATTGACAGCCCTGTGCAAAGGAAGGAATGCCATTCCTGCTGTCTTCCTGCAGCAGGGTATTCAGGGGAAACCAGAGAACTGGAAATAAAACCTAAAGGTGTAATGATGCCAGAAGAAGTGGAAAGCTGTTGTGAGCATGTGGGCACCCACGAGGGCTGTTGTGCAGCACATCCAACCAACAGCACATGAGGTGCCAGCTTTCAATTCAGCCTTTCCCTAACTTTTCACCTGGGTCTAAGTCCTTTCATATATGTCAAAAGAAGCTTTCGACAAAGAAATTGTGCCCAAAGAGTATGTAGGTTATTTTTGCTGTTTAAAAATACAGATTGTCTCTTAAGAGGCCATGATCAGCCAGTTGATTTTGTTGAAGAGCTGATTGTCATACGGATAAAGCTCTATGGCACACAGGATGCAATGGAAGTGCTGGCAGCCCGTGAACATGGTGCCATTTATGCCAGAGTTACAATAAACACTGCAAAACACTTCCAGTTATTTTAATTTACTTTTTCTCTGCATCCCTGAACTCTGATCACTTGCAAATTGAAGTGCTCTTAAAAACTTTAAGTACTCCATTAATTTTAAATTGCTCTAAACTCTGCAAGCCCAGAAACCCAAAGAGCACTCTTGAAAATCTGAAGTGCTACAATTACTTTGAATCACTCGAAAAATGTGGGTTCAGAATCCATTTTACGTGTTTATTTTTTTCACATTTGTATTTTCCCTTGCAGCGCAACAAACAGAGCAGAGATGTAACATCTTTAGCCCACTAGGAAAAAAATCACGTCATTCTAAGAACAAGTCTTTGCCCAAATTGTTAAAATAAAAGAGGAGCAACTTTGAGAAAAGCCTTCACACACTCCTATCCACCCCAAATCTCAGATGCATGCAGACATATACTATGTTGTTTCACTGTTACTGATGACTGTATTGAATTCTTAAAGAGGTGGGTGTTGCTTCCTTGTGCCAGCCAGTTGGCACCCTGGGCTGTTCCACTGCTGCAGTATCTGACAGCAGATCCCCAATCCCCACCAGATCCATTGCTCCTCTCTGGGCATGCTCCTGCACCTCAGTGTCTTTCTTGTAATGAGGGGCCCGAAACAGAACCCAGGATTCAAGGTGTGGCCTCACCGGTGGGTGGGGGAGTGTCCCCCGACTACAGGGGACCTGACCTGACCTGGTCTTGCTGGCCACACTGTTTCTGATACCAGCTGGGATGCCCTTGGCCTTCTTGGCCACCCAGGCACACACTGGCTCATGTTCAGTCACTGTCAAACCAGAATCCCCAGGTCCTTCACTGCAGGGCAGCTTTCCAGCCACTTTGCCCCAAGCCTGTAGTGTTGCCCAGGGTGGTTGTTCTGCACGGATTTGCTTTTTTCTGCACCTTCTGCTGGGGACAAAGGACAGAGTGTGCAGCACAGATGATCTCTGAGTGTCTCCAGTGGCCACTAGTCATGACAGGCAGATTTCAGACTCACTGAGGATAATGTCACCCCATTTAATTACAAGGTTGCTATGAACAAGACACTTAACTGTAAATGAGCTCCAAAGAACATCTGTGACAGGTTCCTGGCATATGCTGGAAGTGTCTTCCTTCAAGTGGGAGAGTAGGAGAGGAAATGTAGTGGCTGGGTGAGAAGATGAGGTGGCTGGAGTTCCATCCCACTTGGCTTCATGCCCAGGGCTGGACTGCATAAAAGTTGGGGCAGAGACTTGTTTTTTCCAAGGTCACAAAATGAAAAGTAAAGGCAGAACACAAAGCCAGGCTTTCACCCCCCAGGAAACCCAGTGCTGCCTCTGACTCACCTGGGTACCAGATATTTGAGAGGAGTTTCTCCTTCAGAGTGTGTTCCCCATCTCTATGGCCAGGACATTTGGGCATGGGGTAGAAAAGAGCAAAGATGTCTCTAGATCTGCTCAGGGGTATAGTGGCTTTGGTTTGCTTCTTTGGGACAGGAGGAGGAGTGGAAGGTGCTCAGTGGAGGGGCTGAGGTCAAAGTGACACCTTGCATTCCTGCGTGTCCAGCTCATGCTGTCCTCACCACCTGCTCAGCAGCAGAAAGCAGCAACACTGCCCTGTTGCATCTCAGGATGACACTGGGCCCTGTGTTCCTCTTGGGCCTGGAGCTGAGACTCCTTGCCTCACTTGGCTCCCAGATTATGGAAGCTGAAGTGGCTTGTTCACGTACAAGCAGCAGAAAGCTTTCCATGAGAAAGAGCAGCATTGAAAGCAGAAGTTAGCTTAAGATGAGCACCTCAAGAGATTGGCCAGTGCTCTGGGCTGGATGGGAACTACATATATTTCTTACTACTTATGTATCAGACCACCCTTTCTTCAGAGCTGGGACTCCCCGAGACTCTCTGCTGTGCACATCAGGCCCCTGGGCTGGTCTGGCAGAGCACAGCCATGTGCTCTCCTCCACCCCTGGGGAGCTGTGAGCTCCCCTGCAGACTCCTGCTCCCTTAGCACAGCAAGGGTGGTGTTCGGGAGGATCCTGCAGATAAGCTGCCTTCAGCTAATGTCTAATCAAAAGGAAATACCCTTTTGGCAAGGCGTGGGAGGAGCAGCACAGCGCTGCCTTCGCTGGGGACAAGTCATACTGTGATCTTCAGAGGCTGGAGGAGACTTAGGGATGACTAATATGTAATAAAGCAGCGCAACGGGTTTGGCCCCCTGGTAAAGCCTTTGATTTCACTGGCAGACGCTGACAGACGAAACTAAGAAATGCTTCACGTGCTCAGATACAGCCCTCTGAAAACCATCACAAATAGAAACTTTAAACAGACTTTTCTTTGGAAATAGGATGTGAAATAATAGCTATGCTAGAAAGCTTTTAGGAGTCTCTGTTAAATCATTTGTTTCACATTTGTTTTCCCAGAGTTTTTAAAAGTAACGTTTATCACAAAATAAAAAATTCAGCATATTTAAAAATATAAATAAAATATCTGATCATTACTTCCATGAAACAGTATCAAATATTTAGGTTTTCCTGCTTTCTAAAGTAGGTGTTTCCATCACAGGATTGTGGCCTCCCATGTGGCTGAACAATGCAACATTTTCATCTTCAGTCAAAATAACCATCATACTTCTGCTACTCTCCCTGTCAAGGGTAAATCTGCTGATTAAAGGCTCTCTACTTTTAGGTTCTGATCTCTCTGTTATGTTCAGCTGAGGGGGGAAAAAATTTAAAAAATCAAAAGACGATTTTTCATCTCTCTGGAAAGATTTTCACTTCGGGAGCTCAGCATCCTTGGTTGCCTTTGGCACAGCCCTAATTCCATGAATATATGACTTTGAGCCTGTGTGGCCTGCAGTGTCCTCGTGACTGTGACGAGGAAGGATGTGCTATCAGAGGACTCTCTGGGGAACCCTGCGTGGAATGGCAGGAACATACTGAAATGCCTTGTAGCCAGGGGGTTTATTTGGAGGGAATAGTGGCAGTCCCAGCTGGCTCTGGGGTGTGGAGGCTCGGTGTGTTCCATGGGAACACTGTCCTGGCTCCCCATCCCCACCAGTGCCTTGCTGTGTGGTTAGCACAGCACATCCCCAGTGAGGTAAGAGCATAGGCAGCTGGGTCAGTGCAATGTTTTTCATCACTACTCCCTCCTTGTTAATACCATATCATCAGAAAGCCCACAAGTGATTAATAATGGCTCTAATTGCCTTTATTCTCCTCCACCCTCCCCCTGGCAGATGCACCTGCTGAGATCTGCCTTTGCTGATAACTACGTGTTTGCTCCAAGACAGTGAACATGTCACCTCTGCACAGATCTCATCCCCTCACTGCCCAGCTCTGTGCTGGCACCTGGCATGAGACCTGCTTGGAGAAAAATATATCCTAAAGACCTTTAGCCATCATCACCTGCTAGAAAGGAAAAGAACCAAATATCTGTCATTACTGTGTGAAAGCCAAATGACTGAAAATTCATTACCTGTGCCAGCTACTAAGTGATGTGTGATGAGGTGCTTCAGCAGTTCATGGAAGAGATGAGACTAATCTGTGAAACAGAGGGGAAGGAGAAAGAGAGAAGAAGCTGTGTACACCAAACTGAGCCCTCTCCATGAGATGAGACACTGGTTTTGTTGCACTGAAGTAACTGCGAAAAAAGAAACCATTGAACTTGACGTTGGAATAAAATAGAGGTCTTGGTTCAATAGATAGAACCCTGATAGTAGTGGTTGCAGTCTCCAGCTGTGCCATTGCTCTAACAAAAGATCCTGTTTTCGAGCGCAAAGCCTGATGAAAACATTTCCACTGTGAGCGGATCCACCTCAGCACTCAGGAGCGTGCTGCTGTGGCCAGCAGCCTCCCACTGCACAGTGTTTCAGAAATAATTGTCTCAGGCTCCCCTGTATTAGCCCTTTAGCCATTTCATACCTAATTACCCATCCTCAGACCCAGATCTCTCTCTCAGAAGCTGATCTCCTGGGTACAGCTCCACCACATCCTGATTCTTGCACCAGTGTCACAACCTATTTCAGCACTGACCTTGCCTATAACTAAAAGAAAATGTGCACGGTTTCATCGTGTTCTGCTAAGCAGGACACCTGCCCTTGCATCAGGGACCTTTCCTTTCCACTGCTCAATGCTTGCCCCAGAATTGGTCAGTGGTCAGCCAGATCTGATGCAATTTCATGTGGGTTTTTTTCCAGGTAATCAGTAGAACATTTCCTGCCTTGAGACCAAGGAGTGATTTCTGTGGAGATTCTACATGAAGCATACCCACATCGACTGGTCTCAGAGAGGTAATTCTTTAGCTCATATTTCATTCACTTTGTGTGCTCTGTTGATTTTGTACTGAACTGGTTTCTTGAATGTTACATTGTGGAATATCAAGTCAAATATTTTACAGAAGCTTAAATCAACACTATTTCCTTTATTAGGCAAAATTTTAATCTCATTATAAAAAAAAATCCAGTTAGTTTTAGAAGATCTATTTCTGTTGATGAGCATTAATGATATTATTCCTTCCTATTTTTTAATTTCTATATTTTTTTCTCATTGTGTGGGATCCATTATCTCTCCAGGATCAAAGCTCAGCAGGCCTATCAATATCCAAACCATTCAACTTTCCCTTAAATAGCAGCTTTTCTTCTCCTATTGTAATTTTGCCGGTGCTCCATGATCTCCACAAAAACAGCATTACCCAGAAAAAACAGTAAGTTCTCTTCAAAACACTTCTGTGCAAATTATTTACACTGCTGATTCTAAGACACTGAGCTGTTGTAACTATTGCTTGCTACCCCCTGAACTTCTGCTATTATGCAAATTGTTGTATCATCATCATCTGGTGGGAATGCATCATTTGTGGTTGTTTTTCTCCCTAGGTTCAGAATAGGGATATTTGTTCATTAAAAACATTTGCCTTTCTGCATAATTATTGTCATTTCTATAATTTCAATTTGGAAACAGTCCAAAGACATTGTTTGATTTCTCTTCATCCCTAATATATTTTAAAGACTTTTCCTTGTTTGTTTTTTTTTCTCTGTAGCTGCAGCCTGTCTCTTGTATTCTTTTCCTTCCCTCATCTAATTTACCCAATTTCTAATTTCCAAATTACACTAATTGCAACATTCCTTTTTTTCTGTTTGTTTTCCATTTGGATGCAAACATTGCTCCTTTCATTGTTTCTCTGAGACACGTTCAATTTCTGTAACTATCTCAGGGATCCTCTGCCAGCGGAGGGATTGGGGCTTTCAGAAGCTTTTGCTGCAGTAACCTACAAAGGTATTTGTGTATTTTCTGGGTTCTGTTTCACAGTTTGCCCTGGTGCACAACTGTTTTGCATTGGGAAACTGATTCTTTCAGTGTACCAAGTGGATGTGTGCCTAACAGATTTTTTTCCACCTTTCCATGAGTTACGATCAACAGTTGGTCTTGGGCCCGTGGAGAAATGACTACATCTCTGCCCTGGAGTTAATTCCTCTTTACTGAGAGCAAATAATGTCTTATTGGATCCCACTTGCATTAGCTGAAATAAACTCTAGAGTTTCATGGGTGCTGATGGATGAGCAGAAAGGCCTGAGCTCGACCAGCCCTCCCTAGGCACTTTCTCACTTCCACCTCCATCAGAGGAGCACCCTGAGCTTGCACACATTTGCTGAGCTGGGCAAATAAGTGCACTCACATGAGCAGCAGCTTATTGCTCAAAAGGAGATGCCCCAAAATTGCAAGCAGCTTCTTATTGCTGGGATAATCAGGTCAGGGTTTTCTGATTTTGCTTTTTTCTGCATGGGGTTAATTGTTAATTGATGGCATTTTCTGTTGGACAGCCAGCATGTTTTCTCAATTATTTCTGTTTCAGTCTTTAGGTATTAGGGCAAAACCTTGCTACCATCTTCCTTGTCTTGTACACCAGTCCATACATTTACCAGACACTGAGCTTCTTGGGAATGCTGCTTTTCCCTACTTACTCCAAGCTGACCACAGCTTGCTCTCAGCCAGCAGTGCTGAGCAAGCTGAGCTCTCTGCAGTGACCCACTGCCAGGTGATGGGGGGCTCATGGTACCCTGGGGCAGCGAAGAAGCCACATTCCCAAAGCACGTGGCATTCTGTGCATCTGCAGTATCAAGGTCCCTTCCCAACAGGCTCTCATAGGAAGATATTTGTTGGACATTTGCATTCTCAAGATGATATCAGGATCTAAAATTTTCTTCTCTACAGAGAAGAAGTAACTGAACAGCATCTCCAGGAGCCCACTCATAATGTTGACCTCTATGTACACAGCAAAATTGATCAAATGCACACTGACTTCCCTGCAGTTTCAGCAAGGCCAGTAGGTCAATCACATTAATATCAGATACTCTGTTTTATTGGAGATTTCTTGCAGAAATAAATGTCAGCATGGCTGCAGTCCAGAAATGTAAAGATTCACTGGAAAAGTCAAACAAAAGTGGATCTTGCCTTGCAGTTTGACAAAGTTTCTTCCATTGGTATCTCTCCCTAGGCACCTCCAGCTATGGACGCAATATGGGACATGCTCTGTGGTTAGGAGAAATGTTAAGATAAAGTGTCATATCATGACAGAGAAGCACTGAAATTCAGTTCTTTCTGGGTGCAATACATCTCTCCTGACATTGGAGATTTTATTATGAACACCTCCATCTCCATTAGTGGCATGGGCTCATTTCAGAGCTAAGGAGACAAATTAGAACTGGTAAGGCAGGAACCATCAGACACATTGAAGGGACCTATCATAAAAGGAGATTGACCATAGCCTGAAAAGGCCTGTTGGGCTGCCATCTCTGCAGAAGATGGTCCTTGTTTGTAGGGAACCCATGGTTTTGGTGATAGGTGGATTAAAGTGTACTTGCAGCAGAGTTCATGGGAAGGCCACAGCCTTCCTCTCCTTTTACTTTTGCAGACTCCTGCCTGCAGCTCAGTTCTCCTGCTTCCTCCATCACTTCCCCGCCTTGAAACAGCCCCTGTGTCATGGCTGGTTTCACTACAGCTTTACCATTGTGGCCACATGGGCTGGAGCCCTGGTAGAAGCAGAGCTTGGGGTTTTTTTTTCTGCTCTGCTTTGTTGCCCCAAAACAGCCTACAGCCTTGCCTTCCATACTGCCTGCAAAACCCCAAACCTCCAGATTGTTAAGTTTGCAGTGCAGTATATTAACAACACATCACACATTCAAATGCATAACTTCAGATATCAGAGTGTTATAGAATAAGGTGGAAATTAAAGGGAAAGAAAAGGTGAGTGCTTCAGTGGTTCTGTCTTCTTCTGCCTCAGCGTTGCACAGGCAGTGGGACACCAAGTCTGTGCAACCCATCAAAAAGCTCAAGTACCTGTTGAAGCTGGTGAAAGGACCAGGACACCAATCTAGGAGCACAGGGATGTTTGTATGACTGGCAACTGCTTGCTAAATTTCATGTTTTGTTTACCCATATTCACCCTTGTTAGATTAAATTAGGTCTCAAAACATTTTGAAAATGTTGAACAAATGCCATATATCATTAAGGAAAGATTCATTATCTTGTAGCATTATTAAACTTGTACATTATACCCTTTTTAGTACCATCTTTTCCTAAGTTAATTACCCAAAGCTTTTCAGCACCAAGAACACTAATAGAACCTCTAACAGGCTGCAATCAAGAAATCTTGTGGTAAAATAGAAAAGGGCTTGGATTTATGTTTAAAGGCAAAAAATTGAAGAGTAATGCCAGATCTTAGAAGAGTATACATTGTATTTGCATTTTCAGAGGCTGGCTCATTCCCTGATTATGGTGTCCCCTGATTACTCTTACAGATGGGATGAACATGTCTGTCCAAAGGGAGCAGCTTGCCCAAGTCCCTGAGGTACCTGTAAATCACAGGCTGCAGCAATTGGGTTTTTTTCCTGCCTGTGGGTCTCAGAAAGGTTTGTGGTCTCAGCTGTTTCCATGACTGTTCAAGTGCCAGGTTGCCATTTCGAACGTCGTCCTGTGTCCAGTCCTGGGCAGCTGAGCCAGCTGGTGACACACGGCCAGGCGAGGCACAGCTGGCTGAATGCGGGGGATTTGCAGGCAAGAAGAGAACATATAAAAAGCACATTTCCTCAAAAAACACTCTCTCTGTGGCAGCAATTTTGGGAAGGATTTTCCAGGAAGTCTGCTACTCCCTGCCCTCGCCGGTGCAGGGACAACGCTCTGTTGATGGGAACAGGAGCAACAGCTCTTCAGCCATGAATTACCACGGGAAATTAGGTAGCAAGAGGCAATCCAGTAATGGATGCTGTGACATATGCCCTCAGAAGGTTTGATCAACTGCAGCAATATTTATCTAGTCATCCACTTTCTGTTTCAGAGGAACAAAGGGCAGCAAACGTTAAGGAAAGTGGCCCTGTGAGAGCTTTCTATCTCTCTCTCTCTCATCTACAACTGTAGGACTTTTAACAGATGAAGGGCAGTAAGAAGGATAGAAATAAACATGACACCTTTATTGGTTTGGATATTTTTAGACAGAGAAACACGCTATCTCATATGTAGGAAATATTATATAAAAGAAAGGTGCCTTTGCACTGCTGTAGAGCTTTCCATAAAACAGTACAAGGAAGCCAGGCAAGCATTTGATGAACAACCCTGAGCATAGCATCTCTGGTACTCCTGTCTAATTTATTGCCGCTTAAGAAGTGGCTTGACCACACTCTGCACCAGTCGATGCAGGGGAAGTATATGATGGTGTCACCTAACAGAAAATGGCACAATGAAATGAGAGCCAAACCCAAACAAAAGGCTAAAAAGATGGCACAAAATGTTTAATAAAGACAATATTTAGTCAGCTCTGTAGACACACCAGCTTCCCTGGCACTGCAGCTTTGCAAGGGGACTGGGGATCCTGAGCTAAGGTACTACTGAAGGCTGCAGTCAGCCTCCAAAATCTATTCTCATCACTTGTGGCTAAAAAATCTTTAATTATGTCCTTTGATTTCAGCTTGGGCAGTGTCACTGCAGGGCAGGGCAGGTTGGGCACCTTCCTCCCTCTTTGAAGAGAGGTGTTCCTGCCTACCTGCCCCTGGTTTTATGATCACATGGCAGTGTGTTCAAGCTTCTGCATAATGGTGGAGCAGCCTTCTGGGGTTTGTCCTTATTGTCTGTGGCAAAAGACACCTGACAGGAATGGCAGTGGGATCCTGCAGGGAAAAGGCACAGTACATGTCCAGGGACAGCTTGCCTGGGTGATAAAATTGCTGTTTCCTGGGATGACTGGGGAATCAGCAGGCAGGGTTTTTGCAGTCAGTTATTCCCAGTGAAGAGTTCCTTATCTCCCACTGTGCTCCAAGCTACAAGATTTAACTGATATTAGCCTTTTTCCAGCTGTTTGAAATCTAGTGAGCAATGTTGCTTTACGTCTCCCCTCTGCCACTGCTTGCCTCCCTAAGGGGAATATTTAGGCTGTTTTCCCATCTGAAGATGTCTTTGGAAATCTGGATTAGTCTAGGGAGCAAATTGTCTCTTTCATTCTCATTGCAAATACCACTAGAGTTATTTGGCTTCATAGTTATTTCCATTTCCACATACTTGTTGCAAAACACCACCCTGCCCTTTGCAGTGGTTCTAACCCTCCTGTGGTCGATCCTCCTCCACATGAGCTGTTGCTTGTGGTTTTCACATTGTGTTTTTGCCAGCCATGCTTCCACAAGTACTCACAGATGCTAGCTGGTCCTCCATGTGCTGGCTGGGCACTGAAGAGAGGATGGAGCTGTTTTATTTTACCCAAAAACCTGCCCGGGAAGCACATAGACTTGGTCCTTCTGCCTTACACACAGTAAAATGGCTGCAGTAAATCAGCTTACCAGAGATTATGCCAGCAAGGCCAATAAAGCAATGAATGTTCCAACAGAGTTTCAGCCCTACACTTCAAAACCTGCTGTTTAGAAGAAATAGGGTCTGTCTTGATCAGCACAATCCTGTCAGAGAAATAAAGCCTGGCTCTGCAAAACTGCTGAAGTTTAGGACTTGTCCTAAAGGCGTGTGATTGATTGATACACAGAGGGTAAAGAGGGTCCAGGGCAGAGGAGCTCCCACCAAGGCTGACAGGGAGCTGGTGGGTGTCCTGGAAACCCAGCAACTGTGTGGCTGTAAGTTGGGATGCCCTTATATGCAGGGCCTTATATGCAGCCCTTGAGGCAGTGCCATCTGGGGAGAGATGCATTAGCCCTATTTGATACCAGGGCTTTGCAGGTATCACAGACCAGCTGCTGCAAACCACCTGCTGAAACAGAATTTTTCTGTAGGACAAGCCATGTCTTGGCTGAGGGTGGTGGTGGAAGCAGCTCAGCAAGTCCACAGTCTGCAGAATGACATCCTATGACACTGACTACCTAATTTGCTGATAAACAGGACCTTTTCTGTTCTGTGTAACATCTCTGCAAATGGTGTTCAGTTCAGAGCATCACCCAAGACCAAGGCAGTAAGATGTTCCTGTGAATCACAGAAACCATGATACAGTAGAAATATATTTGTTAAGTGATCTGACCATTTTTATAATTTATTTAAAAGTAACAGTGTCCTAGGATCATTACTAAAAACATAATCTTTTTTAGTAATGGGTGCTAAGGCAGTTCTATAGCAATTTCACTGTTATTATTATCATCTTAACCACCACATACATGTAGAAATATTAATTTGTGTGTGAATATATATATACAGTGCTTTATATCACTCCAGAATCAAGATTCTTAGTGAAGGAGAACGTTTTGAATCTAACCTGAAAGATACTGACTGCCACAAAAATACGTGGGGAGTAATGGGAAATGCAAATGCTGCATAAATGCTTGGAAGAGATCCAAACTGATGCTTTTAAAACCTACATCAAACTTTCCTGTTCTGTGGCTGCTGCTGTGTGATATCATGTACAGAGATGTCAAATTACTCAGAGGACTGAAATCTGTGCAACTCAGCAACTTTCCTATCAGTAAATTAGAGAATCAAAGTGCAATCAAACTATTAGAGGAGGTTCCCATGGCGTAAAGAAGCATATTTCTCTGCATTAATATGCTTTTAAGGGACAAATTCACTCAGCAGTTGCTTTACCAGCTTGTAAAATGTGCAGCACAAGCAGAGCCACAGACCTCTCACTCCCAAGGAAAATCGCTTTCTCTGTGCAAACTTCGGGAGCTTTATCAGTCTGCAATTTTAGCAGGGCTCTATTTGGGCTGTATTTCTCCATGAGATGGAGTCAGCTGTGTCTCATTTGGGTGAGAATACCCCCAATCAGAGCAGGTGGTATTTTATAAGACAGAGCCTGTCAGAGAAGAGAGAGCCTGTAGTGGGAAGGGTGAGGTGGCAGCAGGACTGTGCCATCAGTCAGACCCCAGTGTCAGCTCCTCATCCTCATGCCTACAGCAAATGAAGAGGAAAAGTCAAGCACTGCTCTTCACTGACTTTCTAAAGCCATCCCAGGTCTCCTGAATGCAGCAGCCCCCACGGTGAAACCACAGCCACAGGCTTCTCCAGGTATATGTTACAGTACTCTGGTGCTGCACCTCTATTTCATCCATTACAATGTGTGTGTAGCTGAAAAATTGAAATATTGGGGATTGCAAGCAAAAGGCATAAAGCTTTCCTTTTTTTTTTTAATTCGTTTTGTCCAGATGAAGCCTTTTTTTCTTTTCACCAAACTTGGCAAGGGATTGGTTAAAAGCAACTTTCAACCTCTCTGGATTTGTGGGAGCCTAAAACTTTCCCAGGGAATCTCTTCAGGAATTTCATGGTGAACCTGCCAGTGGTATTATCCATGTGAGTAATTAAAACATGATCCTTTGGAGTGACCAGAGGAAAGTCAACCAAAAATAAAAGTAAATTTTTTTGAGAAAAGTCAACCAAATCCATCAGTTTCTGAGGAGGTCAGGAGAGGATCCAAGAGATCTTTTCCCAGTGAGTCTTGGGGTGTCAAGATGATCACCAGCATTTCCAAAATAATCAAAGGAGAAACAGCCCCTTCTAGGTGTACAGGTTTTCAGTTTGAGTAAATCCCCCAATCCTTACCTCTGCAAACTCTTTTGCTCCTGCCAGCCCTGGCCAAGCTTCTGGATGGGAATGTTATTTCGTCTTATCTGATGCCAACAGCAAAGTCCTCATGAGCAGCATCAAGTCCGCTTCCCAAGTGTGAGCCAATCTTCTGCTGAATTAATAGCAGAGGAGTTTCAAAGTGTGAGCCATGACCATGCCACCAGTAAGGACGCTCTGCTACCCCTGAGCAGGATCGTTGGGAAGCACAAAAACAACCGGCTGGTATTTGTTTCAAATTGTTGATATGTAAGCAGGGAGCATGCTGTGCATTTAAATCACTTTCACACTAAATTTGGAACAGAAATCATTAAATATTTATTCTGTGCCTAAAATACTGCACAAGCGTCCTACTTACTGATATTACATATTAATTCACATAGATTTTGCAGTACTGATAATGCATTTATTTTAAAATGGTGACTCTGAGGCTTTCATCATGATTGGGTCGTTTAATAAAAAGAGAGATTCATGGCCCCAGAGGAATCCCATCCACTCACTTCTGTAAACCTGGGGAAATGGCTTATGCAAAGGGGAACTCAAGGGTTCTTAATTACCAGGAAAAAAGCACTAGCTGGAAGTTTTTAGTGATTTGTTGAAGACCAGTAACATCAGCTCTTCCAGAATAAAAATGCTTCAAAGCCTAGTAGAAATTAGGAGGTATTTCCTTAGCAGTGGAAGTACTGTACATTCAGAGAAGCAATCACACAGCTAAGCATAATTGCTACAAATCGATTGCTACGTTCTCCAGGTGCTTCCCTGAAATATAGGACCAGCTGAAAACCTACCACAAGAAACTTAAAAATAGGTAAATAGGTGCACCTTGGTTTGCAGTGACCCCAGGGATGGCAATCAGGCACTGAATGGCAGCAGCAATCCAGCCCAGGTTTTGTAGGAGCCCTGTGTGTGCTGGAATAGATCAGCTGCAATTATTTCCAGGCTCTGGGTGAGCAGAGTAGGGTGCATTTGATAAATTGCCCGTGGTCGTTCTGTCTGCAATAAGCTTCAGTCATTTTTAATTATAGACGCCTCAAAAGCTGGAAGCCAGTGCTGATTAGGCAGCAAAATATTGCTACAATCCTCTCAGTAGTGTTTGGAAAAGGATTCAGGTGCTGAACCTGACATGGATGTGGTGCTGACAGTCTGGCCAGAAAGTGGAGATAAACAGCTTGCTTGTGGATTTTGCTGAGTAGCTGCAGACATCGAGTCTGGTGTCTTTCAGGGCCTGCTGGGTCAGGATAATTTGGTGTTATTTAATTTTCACACCTGGTGTAATAAACCCTAGGAAGAGGCTGCAAAGGCCAGACCCAGTGTCAGGACCAAGTGAATCCTCAATGGTGAGCAGGCTCCGCCCAAGACCATGGAAGAGAGCAGGGGGCACAAGGCACGTATCATGTTTCCCACCATGGTTAAATGCCTTGTGTCACCAAAGAAGGACATTCAACCATTCCCCCTCTGTCTCTGCCCTGATGTGCCTCTCACAGTGTCTCTTCTTTCCCTACAGCATTTGCTCTCCGAATGCCTCGGAGCAGCAGGCTCCTGGAAGAAACACATCAGGTGGATCATCACAAGCCTCAGCCTCAAGGCACAGGAGTCACCAAAACCTGTGTGCTGGCTGTCTTCTTCCCAAAGAAGGGCTGCAGGAGGCAGAGGGTTGGGAAGCAGCAGCAGCATTGCCTGCGGAGGCCAGGGCTGCTTCAAACCCAGCCACCAGCACCCCACACACAGCAGCAGCTGCAGCATGTCTAAATCCAGTCACAGGGTGGAATAAGCACTCCTACCTCAGCACACAGGGCTATTTCTGACTCCAGAACCTGGATGCTGTGGGAGCTCGCATTTCCCTGCAGATACTAATCAGGTCTGGAGAGCAGCACCCAGCACCTGCAAATGAGGGAATGGAGAGGGAAAATGATGGCTCAACAGACTTTTTCAAGGGACTGAAAAGCCTTCCCAAAGCACCTTCAAACACAATATCCAGAAATAGATTAGGAGGTGACCTCATCGCAAGCCCCATTTTCCCAGTGGTGCAGGTGGAGTGGGGAACTCCATCTTTGCTGGCAGGAAGGCTCTACCAGTCCCCAGCTGGCATCTAGCATCTACAGCTGAACAGGACACAAATAACCAGTCCCACTGTGGAGGAGAGACTGATTCTCAACTGGCTGGAAGCTGCCTTTTGAGGTGGTAGTTTGGTGATGGAAGGAAATTTGCTTGCCCAGGTGGTATTTCAGAGAGCCCTGTGCTGTAAATATTAGGTGTCCAGGGCAGGGAGGAGGCTGAGCACTGGTAAGAGAAATGCTGAGCTGCAGCAGTGGCACCCTGGCTCTTGCACCATCCGCAGCCACAGTGGCTGAGTGCCCTGTGGTGCCTCCCTTCCCCATCCCACGCTTCCCTGATGTCGAGGGGTTAAGTGAGGCCAGCAGCCCTGGCTGGCCCCTGCTTTGCTCCTGGCACAGCCCTGATGCAGCCAGGATCCCAATGTAAATATTAGCTGAGTGTGCGTGAACAGGTGAAAAGAGCACCAGTTTAAGCCACTCTACTTGGGAGACACAGCAATCTATATAACAGTGTTACCAAGAAACAAAGATTGTTTTCTGTACTATTTTAGGAAACAGGGAAACAAATGGAGCCTAGGACACACCAGGATTTCTATTTCCACTCTGTAAATGAGTGTTATTACCAAGTTGTAGTGTTTTCCAGTGTCACTCTGCAGCCAGACTCTATTCATGCCTGAATCAAAGGATGTGTCGCTCAACTTGCCCACTCATACACTCCTGTTATCCAGTTCTTTAATCTGCCCTGCTGCAAGCTGCAAACTGTCTGGCCCCTCACAGCACGTGCCCAAGGACATGGCAGCAAGTCCTCAGAAGAAGGTGCCATTTACTTGGCACCACCTGTTGCACAGCCTAAGCCAGGCTGGCCCTCAGGAGCTTTGCTGCTTCCTCTTTCAGTTGCTGCTGAAATTTCTCATCTGCATGAACAGTAAGGTATTTTTAAGTAGACTCTTTGCCTCTTACTTTGTCTCTTTTTTCCCCTTCCATTGTCACCTGATGCTGCACAAAATTGAGACTTGCATTGCAAATCTGCTTTTCCAAAACAAGAGGTACAGCCGAGCAAACATTTATTTCCCATTTTGATGGCACACTGCCAAAGGGCCAGGTTTGTGGTAGGCAACAGCCAGAAGAACAAATGATCACAGATGTTGGACTCTTACACATGCCAAGATCAGCAGACAGCAGTGTGATTTCTGGGTGACTGGCACCAGGTTACACCATGCCGATCTCTAAATCACTTGAAATCAGGAGCTGCTCTACTGTCAGTCTCAAATCGAGGGTCAGTCCTAGCTGGGATCTCTCCACATCCCTCCATTGTTTTCTGCCATTGGTGCACATAGATTTTATAAAGGCGATAATTGCTTCCAACTGTAATAAATATTCTGTTTTAGGCCTTTAACTGGGACTTATAAAATAGAGGCAGGATTTGTTTTTCATGCAAATGTGAGCCTTCCTGAGGGAGATATTCAGTTAAGCTCTGCAAAATGGTGTGTTAAGTGGAGTTTACTCTTTCTGAGGGTTTCTTCCAAACCTTGGGTCCTGTTTGCCTGCCTGCACAGACAGTGCCACAGCACCCTGTGCCACACACACAGGCACTCCCTTCCCAAAGCCAGGGCCTCTGCTTCAGCTCTGCTTTTCTTTACAGTCATTTCCACAAATCATTATCTACTCTGATTTTTCTTGCCTAATGGGAATAAATGGAGAGGGATACAAATGCTACAGCAGTGATTTTTTCTAATATCGACAGGTTCTTCCCTCTGACACTGTGCAAAATGGAAACAAATTTTAAACATTTCACAAAATACTTTTACTATTCTTCAGCCTGCTTCCAATACCTGAGGCCACCTGTGATCTCCTTTAAGCAGCTGCAGTGGCTCCAGGCTGGAGAGGTGAGAAGTGTTTCACCCTCTGCAGGGATGGGTGTGTGTGTGTGTTTGCTGTTTCTTGTTTGTTGTGTAAACAGGAGCAGGCACAGAGGTGGAGTATTCCCACATGGTGTGTATTGCCTCTTACTGGAACCTGCAAGAGAGCTGGCAATGCAGGTACTTTGGATCTCATGTAGTAGTTATTCTCGAAAGCGTTTTAGGAGATGCAATTAATTCGCGATGCTGGGAACAAATATGTAGGGGCAGATTTTTAAAACCTCCTGGAGCCTGTTCCAAAGTGATAAGCTAGAAAGGACCATGGATTTTGCAGCTATGTTGCATCTTGAAAACGAACTGCCCAACATTAGGCATCCTTTTAACCCAAAGAGCCTTTGCTTTAATATCCTGAGCAAACAGCAATATAACTAATATAACATCAAAAATTACTTAGCTAATGCTCTTATTTGTCTACATTTACCCACTCATGATGGGTAATTACACAATTACCCACCATGAAATATTACCACTGGAAGTTAGGCACACATAATTTTCATGAGCGCTCCACTAGCATTGCTTCTCTTGCTGCATGATGCTGGACAGGCTGCTTTGCAACAAGAAACAAACAACTGTGAGAGATGTCTTAGAGTGATCTGGATACATCTCTCTGGACAAAAATGGCATTTGGAAACAGAAAGCCAGTGATCTGAGAAATTTTTACCTTATTCTTTCTTTTACTCAGCAAAAAGCATGAATGTTTCAACTGTACATTCAGATATAACCACTGGGAACATATGGCTGTGTGAATTAAGGAAAGAAAGTGTTGATCACACTGAGGGCAATGTGTCCCTTCTTCTCTGGACCAGCAGAAGTTCCAGATGAACCTTGATTAAGCCATGTCTGGATATTCGGTCAGGCCCTTTCAAACATAACCAAGTTCAAAGTTCTCCAGTGAGCCAAATCTCACCCACTTAAGGATAAATATAATTCTGAAAGCTCTTAAAGAAGAACATGTGGGGTTTTGCTGGTTGTTTTTATCTCGCATCAATTAATTTAAGGAATCTTTTCTGACAATCTGTCAGAAAACTCAATCTGTCTCTATAGATAGATACGCAATGTCTGTGATGTTCCTACCAGCAAAAGTTGCTTCTGTCATCCCCAGTAGCTTTCCTCTAGCAAATCCACTTCTGCAGAGTTACCTAAACAGCTCAGAGCAATCACAACAGAAAGAAAACCTCTCATAAAAAATGGTCCGATTTTCCTCTGATCATCTTAGAAAGTTTTGTTGCTGTGTTTCTGGGAGACGGAAGATAAAGAGCTGCAGCTTCTGAACATCTGCCTCCTCAACTGTGAGGGAGCATCTGCAACCTTATGTCACAGAAAGAATTTTTTCCATTCTCCAGTACAATAAATGGCATTTCTTTCTTGAAACTCACAAAGACCTTGGTCTTCTCTGTTGTGTGATTACCTATAGGTAATATCATTATAGACATTGATGTAATTGATTCAAATTTTTTCTGCCTTCACAGTTGGCACAGCTGGACTCAGGACAATGAGTTTTTCCAATGTACAAAATGAAAATGACATCAATTAAAAAAAAATGAAAAAAATAAGAAGACTTTGCTAAGGAAGAGACCTTTGAGATGTCCCATCACTCCTGTGGTAGTCATCCTTGTATTAGCCATCTTAGGGGCCATATGTCAGACAAAATAGAACTAGCAGCTGCTCTACAACCTGTCCCCATAGCAAGGGACTGGCACCACAACTACACACCTTGGGTGAGGAGGGTTATTTTCCTAACAACAATGATATCAGACTACTTCTATTTGTTGGTCTGGGGAGACAATAAATAAGGAGGCATGAAGTAAAATGATGCTAAGTAAGGATGAGAGGGGCCAAAACCCCTTTTTCTAATGTCAGTTTGGACCAGCTTCTGTATCTCAACACCCCACCATGTGTCCTTTCCTTTCCCTGGCTCATGGGAAGGTGCAGATGTAGGAAAAATGCCCTGTGCTGTCCTCACATCCTGCCCTGTAGCCAGCACTGCCACTTGCACAGCAAGCTGCCTGCCAGCAGCAGCACCATGTGCTCAGTTCATGCCATTTACCCCCAAATACCAGCCAGACTGGTACCACCCCAGTACAATGCTCTGGTGATTTCTGCCAGCTTCCATCAGCCCCTGGGTTGGATTGACCATTCTGGCAGCAACACTTGAGAAACTGGGCAATAAAGCACTGCCTCTGGAAGTGGTCTCAGAGGAAAGCACTAGCTGGGCAGAGCAAGCTGTGGCTGTTCCAGCTTTAGACGTGAGGATTCCCCCGCAGTATTAGGGGTGCAAGGTTCCAAGGCCCAGCCTTGACAAGCAGAATTCCCAATGGGAAGCAGACGGAAAGATAGAAAGATGGAAAATTTTGTTTGTAGGTACTTAACAATTTTGCTGTTCCACATAGAGAGTTCAGCATCCTCAGGACTCCCCACATTGCTGGAAGGACAAACCATGACATGGTGACGTGCGGGGCCCACGAATTTTTCCAGACTCATCTGCTACCTGAGCTTTTGATTAGAAGTAGAAAAGGAGCTCAGAAAGCCCAGCTTATGTGAAAATGCTGGAACACATTTTTGAAGCAGTGCCTGTCTCCTCTCCTGCAAGCTATTCTCACAGCCCCATTACCAGGAGTAGATGTTTACCTATTCTCCCCAAACATTTATTAACATGAATTAACAGGTGACAGGTATTTTGACATTTACAAAAGAAGCACTGCTAATTGAGTAGAAAAAACCTCAAACCTTGAAAACACCCACCCACCACAAATACACACGTACGCACAAATGAAGCCTCATTCAGATCTGAAAATCACCAAAACCTAAACCATTGAGCACACATGACATCTTCACTGATTCATCCCTCAGGGTGTTTTCTGAAGTCCTCAGTTTGATACAGGTAATCTTCAAAGCAGAACACCATGATATCATTACACGTGTGACTTGGTGACACGTTAGTGACTTGGTGAAATATTTATCAGCAGTATTGCTTTTTGATTAAGAGTTCCAGCTATGTAGAGGTGCAAGAAGAGCTGCTTGGTGGAAAGCAAATGCTGAGAGCTTCAGGTCTGCAGGATATGTGTGGCTCAGGCAGCTGCGGGGACACAGCAGTGTGTGTGTGGGGTTGTGGGGACACCAAGGGACAGCAATGTCTGGATATCAATGATGCAACATTGTGGCTGTGGGGATACTAAGGGACAGTGGTGTCTCTGAGCACAGCAAAGGAACAACAGTGTCTGTGCAGGGCTATGAGGACACCCTGGCACAGCGGTGCCTGTGAGGAGAGCACAGCAGTGTCTGTGCAGGACCGTGGAGACACCGAGGGACAGTGGTGTCTGTGGGGACATCGAGGACACAGTGGTGCCTGTGTGGAGTTGTGGGGACATCATGAGCGTAGCAGTGCCCGTGTGGGACTGTGCGGACACCACGGGCACAGCAGTATCTCTGCGGGGCTCTGGGGACACTGAGGGATACTGGTGTTCGTGGAGACACTGAGGACACGGCGGTGCCCGTGCGTGGCTGCGGGGACACCACGGGAACAGCAGTATCTGTTCGGGGCTGTAGGGATACCACGGGACAGTGGTGTCTGGGGGGATACCGGGGGCATGGTGGTGCCCGTGCGTGGCCGTGGGGACACCGACGGACAGCGGTGTCCGTGGGGACACAGAGGACACGGCTGTGCCCCTTGCGTGCCCGTGGGAACACCGCGCACACGCCATGTCGGCGGCGCGAGCCCCACCGGGCATGCGCGAGGGCCGCCCGGCGCTCGCTCCCCTCGCCC
>VYXB01004619.1:1521385-1742105 GCA_013397135.1 Pachyramphus minor
CCCGTCCCCATCACCCACCCCTGGCTGCTCCCTGTCTGCCCCTGCCCTCCTACCCCCTGCCACTCACCCACCCACCTGCCTGCCCCCTGCCTGCCCCCTGCTTGCTTGCCCGCAGCTTACCTACTGCCCTGCCCGCTCCCCTAAATACCCTGCCTGCATCCCCTGCCTGCTCCCTGCTTCTCCTCCTGCTCCCCAGGCCTGCAGCCGCCCGGGCACCCCAAGGGCACTCCTGGCACAGGGCACCTTGGGCCCGCGTGTTGGGGTTTGCTGGCAGGAGCGCTGTCCCGGGGCTCAGGGGAGCCCCCTGACCCTCTGCCGCCCTCCGTGCTGCTCCCCGGCGTGGCTTCTCGCACGGAACCAGCACGGTGACATAGGTCATTGCTCCTAGTTACGCAACGTTGGGATTTGGGAAGTTTGGGATGTTGGTCGTCTAAAGGTTGTTGAAAGGAGAGAGGTGTGTTATATTGCTGGAAAACACCAGATGTGTGTCGTTGCCTCCTGCAAAGGGACTCCACAACTCCATGCTTACTGCAAAGTTTGCTTGACTGGGAGTGTCAGCACTGACTTAGGGAGTTGCCGGGTCTCATTTAAACTTCTTGCAAGTGTTTGTGTGCGGCGAGCTCCCTGACACTGGCTTCCCAGCAAAATGGGGCAGCAGAGATTTGCGACGAAGTCTCTGCCACAGTCCTGACTCTTCCTCCCCGAGTGCGTCACCGCGGCAGGGCCGTGTACTGCTCCAGGCGGAGACTGGGCTGGAGTGCTTCACCTGGGCTCCCCGTCCCAAGGAGCTGCCTTGGAGCTTGTTTCTCCTCTAAGGCACGAGCTCATGGGCCAGGGCAGAAATTTGAGTTTCTCTGAGATGCGAACACGGGTGTCTTCCAGTCAAATGCAGCCAACTTTTTCCCTGTGGCAGCCAGAGCTAGGTCTGTGATGGGATGTAGCAATCTGGAACAGCTGGCTGATTTTTCTTCACTGTTTTCAGTTGAGTTTCTTAGACTGCAGTTTTAGCTGTGATACTGTTCTGTGTTCACAAATGACCTTTACAATTCAGGCAGACTCCTGGTTGTATTGATGCAAACGACATTCAGTTCTGCTACACCACAGGACTATTATTAGTCATTGCAACATACGGAGGTAGGAAAGTGTATCCGTACTGTCTCATGTAGTTTAAAGGCAATATAGGACAATCTGGTGTTGCTGGAAGGCTGAATGATCTTCTTTTGTTTGCTGAGCAAAGGGCATAGCTGAAATTATAGCTAGGTTTGGAGATGCTTTTATTTATTTATTTTTGCCTTTTCAATAGATTGTGAATTTCCAAAGTAGTTTTGGCTTTTCTTTCCTGTGCAACTTCTTTGTGTTAGACAAATATTGTGAAATGAAAGTAATTGTTAGTTTTGCAGAAATAAAAACAAACAAACAAGCCCTGCAACTGTTTCTCATGTGAAATTGAACCAAAATTGACAAGTAGTTTATCCAAAGGAACAGGTCCAGAGTAGAGTGGCTGGGAAGAAGGACAGCTCAAAGTCCCTGAAATCAAAATAGTGCATTGTGAAGGCACAGAAAGAGGGGGGGAAAAGGGGGTGAATAAAGTGCAAGTGAAACAAAAAAAAATGAGGAGTAATGACAACTGGCAGCAATACTCAAGGACATGGAGAAGTTACGCAGGATCTCGGGAGGAAATAATCCATCCTCTGTGAAATGAAGAATGTAGGGAAACATGTCTGGCTTATTTGTACAGATAGCTAAAATAGGTGTGTCTTGGGGGCTGACTGTCTCCCCTCAAACTTAGCAGTGAGATGGAATTGGGAGAGTTAAATTTAACATGACAACACATGTCAAATTGAATTCACCCTTTTAAAGGTGAATTCATTCTGGTTTTTTGTCTTCTGTATATCCTTATATTCAGTTGTCATGCTGGGAATAAATCCTTGCCCTTATTCTTTAGCCAAGACTCCTACTGAAGTCAATTAAAGGACTACCAGAGCCCAGGGTTTGTTGCTGGACTTATGTGCTCCTCTGCTTTCCTTATGCATCCCTCTGGGAAAGACCACCCTTCCTTCTCTGGTTGCAGGGTGACCAGAGGGTGAACGTGCTGGACTCCTTCTCTCTTGAGTACCGAACTTCAGCCTCAGTGTATTGGTTGGGTCTTTAGTAATGATGGAAATACCAGGCGCTCAGGACTCGTCAGAGTGATGCAAATGCATTTTGCTCCTTAGGGAAAAGTTAGGAGAAAACTGGGTTTTGGTCCTGCTCTAATGGGAGCTGCTCTCTCAGTTGTTACTCGTCAGCAGAGGAATAAACTGCTTCCTTTTCCATTTGCCTCTCCATCCTCACAGTCTGCTGGTTGGCAGGGAAGTGTTTCATCCTGGGAGAAATGGGGAGCAGAAGACCCCCAAGTGGTGTTGTTGGCAGTCCCCAGGCTGGTGTGCAGGACCGCGCTCCCTCCTCTCTTGATGATGCCCGATGGAGAGGCTGTGGAGGGAGCTGCTGGATCCACATGTGGGCACTCTGGGGGTGTGAGGGCCTGACCCTGCAGATCTGCCCACTGCAGTCGCTGCCCATGGGCAGGACACCTGGGAGCCCCACTGAGGCTCTGGCAAGGCAAGGGGACCAGCCAGGCTTCACAGGGGACTGCTCAGACCCCACACCCCTGTCAGGGGAGTGCTGTGCAGAGGTGTCTGGGCAGACCTGTGTGGTGGTGAGGGCTGGTGACCTGTTCCCAGCCACGCTCAGCAGGTTCTGACCAGTGCTGGAAGGAGGAGGATGAGGTCTGGCTTCACCTGGCTCACAGGTGATGCTGCCACCCCCGAGCACAGCTCAGGCAGGGGACTGTGGTTTTGCAAGCGAGACAGCGAGGCCTGTGCCCTTCAGAGTGGTTTCCTGGCTGGGTTACCTGATAAGGGCCAGCCCATACCCACAGGAGGACCACAGCTGAGATGGGCTGCGTTGCAGGCAGCCCCTGCCAGGCTCCCAGAGCCCAGAACTGTTTCTGTGGCTTCATCATCATTTTTGCAATTTTCTCAGATAAGAAAGCAATTGATTTTATTGTGGTCATAGCACTGAAATTCTTGCCTGGGCTGAAGATCCCTGTGGTGCCTCCCCTGAGGTGTTTAATCCTCCCTCCTTGATCCTGCAGTGCTGCTGTCTCAGAACTGGCTGGTACCTGGAGCCCCGGGGAGCCATGTGTTAGCATGGTGCAAATGCACCAGCGCCGCGGGTACTGGTTATGTATCCGCACGCCTGTGTGCAGTGCTGGGGAGCTGGAAAATGCAGCCTGGTGTTCTGCAGCACTCATAAACCACCTTGGAATAAGGGGAAGTGTGTACTTAAGGTAGTGTTGCAACAGAAAGGTTTGACATGCTGTTTGATAAATTATAATGTATATGAGTGTGAAGAGAACGGTGGAAAAGTTTGAATGGATGGTGTAGCTGGGTATAGACAGCACGTGGGCATGACAGCATTGCTTGTTTATTTTTACAAACTCTGTTTTGGATTGCCAGATAAATTTAAGCAGATGCCACTCAGAGCTGGTATATTTCCAATCTTGACACCCCAGAAATTTCACCAACAGAGTAAAAATTGTTTTCTAGATCAGTGTGTTCAATTCTACACCTCTGCTTCAGGTTTATCTTAATGTTTATGTGGTAAAACTTCACCTGAGTAACTACACATCTGTGATGTCTACCTGTACGTTCTTTTATTTACATCTCACTACCACTGTTTCCCAAGGGAAAAGAAAAAAGGCTTATTAGATACCTTCCTGTGCTGTCTTACTTACTTAGGTTCCTTTTTCAAGGCACTGCTGAATTCCAGGTGGAATTTGACAGGCAGATAGTGGTCTGCAAGGCACTTGTCCCTGAAAAGCTTGGTGAGAATAGGGAGATCCATTTTTATCTCCTACCCAAGGTGGGAGGAAGGTAGCAGTGTGTGGGAAGCCCTTACTAGACACTGGGGAATCTGAACAAGAGACCTACTGAATGTGGAGAAAAAGCTCCCATAAGAGCTTACGATATTGCTGGACACGGAAGGCTCCAGCCTCGCAATGCAGCTCAGGAAGAAAGTGGCCTTGCCAGCTCTGTTGCTCTCAGAACAATGTGTTTTATTACCGCAGATGGCACTTAGCTTGGTAATTGCTTGCCCAGGATGTATTTAGTCTTTTCTCTAGCTCATGCTGACTTGTTGGAAGTAGAGTTGAGACAACCAGCCGTGCTCGGGGCCTCTTCCCACGTGATCCCAACTGTCTGAAGCCTTTGGGAGGACAGCTCAGCTGGCAGCCTGGGGATGTCAGACAAGGTGTGTGTCTGTAGTGATGCAGACCAAGCATCCTTGAATGTGGGTTGTACCTCTTGCTTAATACCTCCAAAGCACAGCAGCCAAATGGCACAGCACAACCCCGGAATCAGTGTTTGCTTATCTGAAATAGAGTAAATGGACAGATCTTCTCCAGATTATCACCAACCCCATGAAAACACTCATTGGGAAAGGGGCTGCAGGAAGAACTTGTTAGGAGATAAAATGTGGAGAGCACATTAGGTCAGACATCACTGCAGTCAGGTTGCCATCACCTGTTCTCCTCCCTCCTTGCAGAACAAGGGTGCAAGCAGATGGGAGAGTAAATCAGTTCTCAGTGGGATAAATGTGGGATCAAAAAAGTTCCAGCTTAGTTGCAGATTACTAGAGCTACTCCTGGGAGAAGTGGCTTGTGATTTTGGTCCCTGTGTAAGCCTGTGGGATGACGTCTGGTGCATTAGCAAAATTCTCAGTCAAATTCAGCAAAGCGCTTAAGCTTGTGCTTTGCTGAATGGTGATTGATTTAAGCACAGTGCTTAATGCAGAACAGGTGTGTGGGGAGGTCAGAAACTGTTAAATTGGTCACAATGCACCTTAAATTATCAAATTTTTGCCATTTCAACATGCGCACAGATGCTACAACAGTTAGAAACATAGTAAAGCTAGTGCAGGCTTCCAAATAATTGCATACTTCTTCCCTGTCATGGGCTGTGTTGTTAGTCTCATGCCATATTTACACAAGTTCTTTCTTAAAATCACCAACACATTGCTCTTCTGGGACATTGACTCAGGTGGTGTTGGGATGTGTTTTAGCAACTTTCTGCTGGAGCAACTTGATTTTATGGTCAGATGCTGCTCTGCTGGCCCTGAGAAATGCTTGGAGGTGTGGTTTTCTCAGCTCTGCAGGGGAGGAGAGGTAAAGACAGTGCTCTGCTTGTTTTCTCTCTGTTCCTCTCTTGCTCTCTAGTGCTGTTTAAGAAGGAGATGCAATGGCCAGGCAGGTCTCAAGCGCGAGCTGGACATCATGGACAGCTCTGTAGTTGCAGCAAAGCTTGCAAGAGAATTACTTGTGCTATGCCTATAAAAACCTGGAAGAGTGGTTAGGGGGTGACTTTGCCACTTAGGTGGCTCAGTGTGGGCATAGGCCACTGTCACCATCAAATGAGAGCTGTGTGTGTGGCTGGGCTCTCAGCTAGGGCTGTCCCTGGGTCAGCTTTGTGCCAACCCCAAAGTGAAGACAAGCCTGTTTTCAGAGCATCACTGTGGGAAGGAAGGTCTGGCACATCTGAGATGCTGTGCTTCTTAGCAGTGTGAAATGCAGAATGTGATTATTGTGCTCAAATCGCCTGGATTCTGCAGAAAATGGTTATTTTCAGTCAAAACACTTATAATTTATTTTGCCAGTGCCTTATCTTAATTTAATTCTGGAGATATTAAATATTTGTCATACTTTGGCTATTTATATACTTGCAGCTTATTGGATTGCGAAGCAGGTAATTAAATAGGCTATGAGCTTGGTCTGTGGCTGTTGTGAAACTTTGCCGTTCTTGATCCATAGCCTGACATTTCAATTATTGTGAATGGCACCTCTTGGGCCAGAGATGATGTGAACTAAGAGTGGAGAAGACTTATCTGATTGTGCAGCTCCAACCCCTGCTAAAGCCCGTCATTTCCAAAAGGTATTATTTATGGCCTCGCTTTGCGTAGTCTAGACACTCTCCCCGAAGCACTTTGCCTTTTGCACAACTTGTAATTCCTTCTGCTGAGTGGTGAGTCACTTGTTCTCCGTTCACCTAAGTGGGAATTGGTCAGCAAGTCATTTCCCTATGCAATTTTTTGTTAGCTGGAGAAGTATTTACTTAGTTTGTAGCGTGGTTTAGCAGTAGGAGCCCAGCTATCACAACTCTGCTAGGAGCACTGTGTGCATACAAACCCCTTAGAGCTACTGCCAGTGCTTTAGCCCAGGGTGGTACAAGGTAAACATCCTATTTCTATTTAATTATGTAAACTTGATCAGTATGTTAAGACCAGTCAATATAGTACGATCAGTAAAGCTGCTGCTTGGATGGTGTTGATGTGAATCCAGCTAGAGACTTCAGCAGTGCCAGAGTTTCACACACAGAGTGATCTCTAGGAATCACATATATTTTAGCGTGTCTTTGAAAGTTAAGACTAATTAAAACAGTAGAGTTCCCTTAAAGCAGCAGACAAGGGGACATTCCCTGGTGGTGAACAGCTTGTTTCCATTTGTCACCCAGGAGAACGGGTGGCTCCTCAGAGGAGAGGTTTGATAGGTGGCCCCTCAAAGGTTTTCCCTGTCTGGAAATAAAGCAGAGTGAGGTCCAAGGAAAGGTGCCCCCTTGCTCCCCAGCTCTTTTGGAGCATGGTGCAGTCATGGCAGAACAGGCAGAGTTGTCTCCTCACCTTGGCTGCTCCTCACACAGGTGGCACCACCAGCTTGCAGTGGGTCAGAATTGGGTCACCCTTTTCATAGGGTGGTCCTCGTGGTTCAGCAGCAGGTCCAGCTGTGTCTTCATGAGGTGGGAGAGGGGAGATGCAAGAGATGGCAGTTCCTGGGGAGTTCCCCTGTGTCATTACCTTGTAGGTACTGACAAAAGTACACAGAGTATCCTAACCTGGTGCCTGCTTAGGAAGAACTTGCTTGTGGGTACAGGATATTTGGGATGTTTTAGCTGGGTTTTCCTCTGAATTGGGTGGGCTTCGTTCTTAAAACCGGACATAAGAATACTTGCTGAGTGTTTGATGTTAACCTTTCAAAATTGTTGTTTGAAAAGGTGCTTTTAGTGATAATATTTGGTATTGTTTGTCTGTGATTCAGGCTGATAAAGTCAGACGTTTTCTAGAATTTAAACACCTGAGTCAAAATGTCATGCAAATATTTATTCAGCTTGGGGGAAGCGATGCTGTGTTTGTAGTTGTCATAGTTCAAAACCTGTCTGTCTACTTCACAGTAAGGCTGAGGGCTTGGACTTTTATTAGTGTCAGGTATATAGTGACCCTTGTTCGTGTCTGCCCATACCCAAATGTTAATATTTGATGGAGAAATTAGTGAAATCTAGATTTAGTCATGGTTTTTCCTAGCCCAAAGAATGGTGGTTTTTTTTAATGATGGTGCTGCAATGTTTACCTTTGGGGACTGGAGATGCAATTTACAGATCTCAAAGGAACCCCACTGACTTTGATAGGACTTTGGGCTGATGCCACAATGAATTTGTACAAATACCCTTGGCAAACAGGGCTGCCCACTGATGGTCCAGCAGTGGCCTTTTGTGATCTCGTCTGCTAAATTAGTGTGACATTCTCACACAAGGGAAGAGTGCTCTTTCACTTCCTAAAATGATGAGTCTTCAAGTCTGGCTTTGTCTGTAGACCTCCTGCAGACTCTCTCCTTGGGGTGGGATTTAGATCCACACTTGGTTTAGGATGAACACCACAGGTGAACTCGATCCGATCCTGCATGAGCATGGAGCAGAGTGACCCTGTCCCTGTAAATCCATCACTCACTGCCTGGTAGTAGGGCAAGAATCGTGAGTGAAAAAAAATTGATAAAGTTTTGGTAGTGGAAAATAACTACTTGTTTTGGATGTTGTTATTGCCTAATGTAGTTCTGCAGGAGCAAGGAGCCCTGTATACAGAGCAGCTGCAGCACCGTGGTGTGTGAGACACAGTTCAGTCCCTTGCTCGCAGGAGCAAGGCTAAAAGGGAGTTGTTTGGCTCCCAATTGCCTATCTGGTACAGGGGAGGAAGGTAGTAGGGAGGAAACTGCGAGAGGGGCACTCACACCATGAGGAAGTACTTATAGAAGCAGCTATTTGTTAATATGTGTCTTCTTGAAACCATCTCACACGTTGTCTTGTGAAGAGCATCAGTGGTGTGTGCCTCTTGAATTTGATCCCGAGCATCCACTGAGCAGCAGAGGATGGCACAGGGAGTTTGCAGATTCTGTAAGTTTGTAGCAACCACTGATGTCTCTTAGTTGCAATGTGTGTTTGCAATCGATTATGTGTACAGGGCCTGGTGACTCCTGTAGGAAGTGATTCTCCCTTTCCTAGGGAATTTATTTTGTTGTCAGGCCAGATGATGCTACATTGGCATTGCCCTGAGGTACAGCAGCCTGTGTGTTGGAGTGCAGGATTTTACCCTCTTAAGCACCCCAATATGTAGCCACAGCCCACAGTGCTTCCCCACCTCCATAGCACAGGGGAGCAGCCTCTTGCTTTCCTTGGAGCCCCTGCGAGAGGGGCAGTGATTTCCCTTTGTTGACAAGGATGCAGGTGTGTGTGCATGAGGGTTGTTTTGGAGGCTGAGTGTCACAGCTCACATGCAGACTCCAGCTGGGACAGGAGGGGACAAGCTGCCTGGCTGGTGGCACCCTGGTGAGCTAAAGGGACTTGGGTTTGATATTTGGCTGTCAGAGGGAAGATAAACTGATGCTTCTAAATACAGCACCATGCTCACAGGAGTGAGGTGAGGTGGGTGCCTTCTTGTTGAAGTAACATCGCATTTCCAGCTGGTGCTTTGCTTGGAAACAGACTCTTATCCCCAAGAAGAGATTTGGGGGACCCTTGTCCAGCCAGGTGGCCAAGTAAACCTAAATATTCCAAAGACATTTTGGGAAGAGGTTTCTGGGTTCTCTCTGGGCAGCCTTGACATGTGGCTGGTGCAGGTGGCTGTGAAAGGGAGAAGCTCTTCCAGGAAGAGCCAACCAGATGCAACCTGTGTGCAACTCAGAGCTCCCCTCAGGTGTCCCTGTTTGATGGGTGGGGGCTGGGAAGAAAGGAGTTATGTTCTAGGCACAGAAAATACTGGGCGATTTGAGAGCAATTAAGTGAAGCCAATCAGAAGTTTCTATTGTACTGCTGCTGATGCTGTCAGGGGCTGTAGCTTTTGCAAGGATGGGGTTTCACTTTGCCTGGTGTGCTGTTGAGGTCAGCTGGTCCCACACCTCAGCAGCGGAGGATTTAGGCAGCTGGAAGGTGATATCGGTATCACACAAGCAGAACATCAGGCAAAGGCAGTTTTCCTCTAAGATGCCAAACACCCTTTCCTAATTCAGGAAGAGGGCACAAATGCTTTGCATACTGCACGTGCCCAAGTTTGCTTTTATTGCCTCAACCCCTAGATTTCCCTCCCTCCCAGCAGACTGCTCCCATTCTTCTTGCAACCAGAGATGACAGACTCATCGCTGCCTCGGAAGGAAGGGTGACGCAGCAGGAGCCAACTGCTTTGCTACCTGCATGGTGACAGTGCAAGGATGAAGGAAGGACACAGCCAGCCCTTCTTCAGCCATGGGCGAAGCTGTGTGACCCGACAACGGTGCCTGCTGCAAAAATCAGCTCTGTGCCTCCCACCCGTGGCTCTGCAGACCACCCTCTGCCAGCAAGACCTCCAGGCAGGAACCATCTGCTGCTGTTATCTGGGGACGTGCAGCTGTTTGAGCTGCACGGGGTTGGGTTTTGGTGCATAGCCAAGAGCTAGTTGGAGTCAGGACTGCAGAGACTTTGTGTGTGCTCAGTCATTCGCGAGGGCAGAGCAGCTCTCGAGCGTGAATCGATGCCGATGCTCTGCGACGGGAAGGAACAGGGATTTGGGAAGGGCACCAGGCCTGGCTGAGGGAGTTTGGAGAGAGAAGTGGCAGCTTTGCTCCCTCCCTTTATCAGCTGTTTGGTGCTTCAGTTTGCAAACTTTCCTCTTCTAGAAAGATATCTGTGAAGGAGCTGGGGCAGCAAGGAGGGATTGTTGACAGATTCCAGGTGTGGCCATGTTTTCCTTTTCCATCTCCCACTTACTCTGTGGTGGGTATGCATGGATGGTGGGCAGTAATAGTCTTCTAGCCTCTAGCTGCATCACGAGAGAGCTGGTGTCCTCAGAAGCCTGAGCCATGTGCCCAGCAGGAAGAGCAGCAGTCGGTGCACTTGTTCTACCCTAACTGGCTTAGGGAGGGAAGTCTGGGCAGGGAGTGGCATCAGAGAGCCTGTTCTTCAAACATTGAGCTGGCTGAGCTACCATGAGCCTGCACAACTGAGACAGGGGCATCCCCTCAAGGGTTCCCCCAGCTCAGGAAGGGGGTTACGTGTCTGCAGAGCAGAGTGAGCACATCCAAGGGAACAGAAGGAGCATGCTGGTGGCATGATGGAGGATGGGGGAAGTGAGTTTGGCATTTGAATTCCACTTTTAAACCTCTGTGTTTGCTTGTTGTTAAGTGCTGTTACAAGTGCATGTGCTTGTACAAGGGTTATGAGCTAAGCAGGATGGGATCTCCGTGGATATTGTTAGAAGGTTTCTCCATCAATAGTGGCAGCCACTGAAGTGCCTAGATTCCAGTGCCATATAAATTGCTGGCTGGTATAAAATGGATGTTTCATCCTAAGGCTGTGTTGCACCTCTGCTGCTGAACTTTTATTTGGAGTTCCTCAAACTCCAACCTCTAAAGCCTCTGTGGCAAAGCTCCTGCTTGGTGCATATTTCACGCAGCAGGATGTGAGTGATAGAAATTCTTCCTGTAATTTCATCTCTCTGTAAACTCCCTTCTCTCAGCTTCTGTCACACACCAGAATATTCCTTTCTACACGGAAGTCACCCCAAAAGTGAATCAGATCCTGCTGAGCAGGACAGTCTTCCCACCACCTATTTATAGTGTGTGCAATTACCCTCCATGCATCTTGGAACTCTAATTGCCTTTTTATTGCTGTTTAGCAGTGTGTTAAAGGTTTTTGAATGCTCATGCCTTGTTTTCTCATTAGCTCTATTTATTCCTCCTTTGGCTCCCTTCCTCAACCTCATCAAATTTAGCATCTTCTTGCCTTCAGGGCCTTGGGCAGCTCTACTACTTCTGACTTCTCCCATGTCCTGTCTTGTGTTGCTGCTGCAGATGCTTTGTGTTCCCCAGTCTTGCTCTGAAGTGCTATTGGGGCCCATCTCCTGGAAGGGGCTCTGTGCCTGCTGTGATGCCCTGCCAGTCATCCCTTTGCAGGGCAGAGTGGCTCAGGGAAGGTGCCTTGGTGTCTCTAAGGCAACTGCCTTGCATCAGGCAGGGCTGATTAGCACAGTCAGGCTGCCCAGGCAATTAGGGGCAAGTACATGATTTCAAACTGGGAAGCAATGGTCAGGGGTCTGGGAAGCAGCTGGGACTGGGAGTTGGTAAGCCAGGTGGGAGGCAGGCACTGTGTCTTGGGGTCCCCTGCATGGATTGTTTTGCCAGGGTGGCCCAGGAGCTGCTGTATCACCAGTGGTGCCCATGTGATATGGCCCTTCTCTAAAGCCACAGTCTGTTGGGCTGGGGGCATATACAACTGGTGTCACTGGGATTGCTTTTTTTTAGTGTTTTTGGTGTATCCTGTACCTGTTTTCACCTGATGGCCATGCCAGCATGGGCTTGGACAGCACCTGGTAGCCTGGGTGGGTCACTGGGAGCAAGCAATAACCTGCATTTGCCTCATATAGTCTCTGAGTGCAAAGTCCTTTTCAATGTTATTTGCTTTATGGTTTTGCCTTGTCGTGTGGCATTTCCATGGCTCAAATTAATTTAATTATCCCTCAAGGTGCTTGCTTGCTCACAGTTGTCCGAGACTTTATTGCCCTCCTCTTGTGAGCCCACACAAATTTTAATCATCAGTAAATGTAATCATGATGCTTGATGTTTGTTCTTCCAAGTCCATGCTGTATACAATGAATGAAACTGGTCATAATACCCATCTGTGCCACCCTTTCAGCACCTATTATGTTCTAATATGCTTCCTTGCTGTGTATGGCCCCTCCACTCACTCCTAATAGCATTTGTATTGACCAGAGAAATTAATGTTTTATTTAAAATTCTATCAAAAGCTTTCTCACCCTATAGGTAATTTATGGCCAGAGCTTGTCCTCAGCAACCTTAGCACATCTGCTAAATATGCTGTCTAAACCTGCTCAGGGAGGGCTTGGGGACCAGACTGAGTTCAGTAGCCTGTGGTGTCTGCAGGTTGTGGGCTGAGGACAGGCGAGTGCTTTTTGCTGCCAGCCAGCATCCCTGCCTGCAGCCTGTGTCTGCCTGTGACACAGTGGCACTTGTGACATGGGCTGTGCAGTGCTGCTCTGGGCTGGCATCCTCACCAACCTCACTCTGCCTGAGTGTGGGGGTTCATTAGTCGACAAGAAAATTACTGAAGTGAAACAGGGCCTGGAGCTCTCTGGTCTCAGAGGGAATTTCCTGTTTCAGGTTCCTTGTGAAAGGTGAAAGCAGAGGCAGATCTTAGCAGTTTGGGCACTGGCTGGAGGCTTGGGTCTGCGCCAGGTTACAGGCTCAGCTCCCTGCTCTCTCCTTCACAAGCTCTCACAATTATCCAGATCTTTCTCAGGCTGCTGTCAATAAGAAGGTGATGAAAATGTTTCTCCTTCCTCCATAGAGCACTGGATGATGGTGAGAGCTTCTGAGATGCTGAGTTAATTGCTTAGTGCAGGATGCAGGTCCCTGGGAGTGCTGGGGCTGGACCTGGCAAGGGTGTCCGTGCTGTAGCTCAGACACACACAGACACTGAGCACCCAGGGGCTGTCCCTTCCGTGACTTGCTGTGTCCTCCAAGCAGCTTCTACAGCTGCTCCCTCTTAAAATAAAACAGTTAATAGTCTTGCATAATTCATGCTTATGAGTTGTACGCATTTGATGTTTAATGTACACACATGGGGCTTCTTATAGTTCTTACCAACTCTGTGCACGATAGCCATGCACCCTTTCCTCCTGTTTGCATTTGGGCAGGTGGACAGCAGGCTGCCTGGTGTTTCCATAGGCAGGAGAGTGCATGGCTTGCTGGCAGCTCCCTCCTCTGTCATCTCCTGAGCTTGTCATGGGTGCTGCCATCCTTCAGGACAGCACAGCAGGGAGAATTGCACTGTAATGCAGAAGCAGGGCAGGGAAATCTCCATCCTTATTGCTCCACTTTTCTCTTTCCTTTGAATGCTCTCAATACCCAACTGCTGTATGAAAGGAAGGCAACCTGGAGCGCTGAGCCTGGCTTTGCATTGCTGGGAGACTGCAGAGCAAGGCTCTTCTCCAGAGGGGCTCTCTCAGGATGCATATGCATGTGCTCCATATGCATGTGCTCCATATGCATGTGCTCCGGCTGCCCTTGCTTAGGGCGCTCTTGGTGCAAACCGTGGCCCCCAGATATTTGTGCTGTGGTGGTGGTTGAGGCTCAAAGGGACAATCAAAATGGGACTAACAGGAGATGGGCATTTAAACTAGTGTAGTTCAGCTGTCCCCTGTTAAAGCCCACGTGAGCAGAAGAAGAGTAAGACCTCTGATTCATTCCTATCAGCCAAAGGCATAAGATCTGATGGCCAGCCAGAATTATATTCAGTGGCCAGCCAGAAGCATCTGGCTTGCTGTTTAGTTGCTGCAGGTCTGGGAGGGAGTTACAGATGCTCCAGTAGTGTGGCAAATCATCTCCATTTATCTTGTGCTGTTATGCCTCAGTGATGTCAGATGGTCTCTTTACATTGTATATATATTCAGGCTAAGCAAATCACAGTAGTTTTCCTATTAAAATTTAATGATGAAAGATCACACTTATAAGTGATTTCTTTTCGTTTTTTCTCTAAACAGTTGTTTCATTTGCTGTATAACCCTGATGCTAATGGTAATAATCTTTCCTTGCTGTGACTCAGGAGAACAGATGTGCCTTTTGAATTTATTTTTTTTACCTAGACAGAATCTTTGTGGGTTTTTTTTTTTTTACATCTCTGATTACTTGCTTTGCGGTGCTGTGACCTATATTCAAGGTGAAACTTGTGATAAATACTTACTTTGGGAGAGGAACAACTATGTTTTTGAGAAGATTAAGGCCTGTCAGGCAGCGAGCCTCATTTCAATTAGACGTCAAAATGCAAATCACCCAGACTTCAGAGTATGTCAAGGTGAGAGTAGAAAGGACTTTAATCCGTTCTGAGATTGAGTTAAAATCCTCGAGCACTTTAATTGTTCTTCATTAGTTACACTGGCTAGGAATGCTGTGGGGGTAAGTCACAATTGTGTAAGGAAACCCTTCAATAATATTTTTTGTCAAATGTTAGAAGCCTTGCTGGCTTCGTGTAGCTCATAGAACTATCATCCATAAACTCATAGAAATATGACTGAAGGTTCCAGCTGTAATGACTGATTGCTGTGAAAGGGGATCTCATAGCAGGATGGGAGGGATGGGAGAAGCACCCATTAGCGGTGGCAGCTCCACTGGATGCCCTGTGGCTCAGATGGGGCATTAATGCTGAGCAGGGCCACAGCCCTGAGCTTTAGCATCACTAGATAGGACCCGTGACAATGGTGCTTTTGGAAGAGATGGCACCTGGAGCTGAGAGCACAGGAAGCAAAGCAGGAAGGAGCATGCCAGCCCCAGTTCTTCAGGGGCTGGAGGAGGGAATTACTCACATGAATGCTTGGTACAGAGCAGGTGGTAAGTGCTTGGGAGGCTTTACTTCCCTTTCCTGGCTTTGAAAGGGAAAGAGAGAATGAGAGATCTTGGGTGTTGGAAGGACTGAAATATTTTTTTACTGTCTGCTTGCAGAGATAGACTCAGTTTTATGAAATGTAAATGAAGTTTCTACTCTTCATTCTCGTTTACTTGAATCTGCTTCTCCTTCTGGCTTCTCATCAAACATTAACAAAAAAATTGGGGGTGAGAACCAGCAAAAAAACAGCTTGTCCCTGTTGAAACCATGTGTACAAGGTCGAAGCTGTTTATGTAGCAAATCTCACAGGACTCAAAAAATGTCCTTGGTGTCGTCTTGTGTGATTTATCAGAGGTGTTTATGGAGTCACAGCACTACTTTGCACCAGAGATTGCAACCATACACTGTGGTTGTACGTTGTGCATCTCTTTGTACCCAGCCTGGATGACTACAATTTGTAGATATAAGGCACAGAAGCTTACTGAAAAAATTACAAAAATGCAAATGATACAGCTATTTTGTTTAGAAAACATTTAATCATGGTAGAGTATAGTCTTTGCAGTAGAAAAACTTCTGTAGACAGAGAAATTCTATAAAATGTTCATGTTCTCGGCAGCTAGACCTTGTCTGAAGAGCGTTCACAACCACCTCACATCACCCCATTCCTGAGGGAGCTGAGCAGCCAGTGAGTCCCCTGTGGCTGGCAGATCTCCCTGTGGGGCTGGGGCTGTTTTTGCAAGGCAGATCTGGGCATTGCTCTTGGGAGTTGCTGGGTGTTGGTGACCCAGCCGAGGTCGGAAGGGGTACAAACAGGGAGGCAGAAGCAGGGAAACAACCTCAGCATCATGTGGGCTGCTGCTGAATCACTGTTTACGCTGTTTCTGTACCTGCTGACTCGATGCATGGAAATAGGGTACCTCTATTTTTAGTTCTTACCTTGTGCATTCATGCACATACACGCTGAAATTAGACTTTTTGTGATGGGAGCAGTTTCTTGCCTACACAGGGAAGAATTTCAGAGTTGTGGCACACTAATGATTCCCGATTCCTTCCCTTCTTAAAATCATCTGCACAAGGAGAGTGTGGAGAAGAGCTGCTTGCTTTATATGGTAGTGAAGTAGCAATAGAGAGCTGCCTCTCCAGTGATGGCATCCAGCCATGGTCCTGCCCTGCTGCCTTTCTGGCACCAGAATTGCAGCTGCCAAATTTTATTCCATATCCTGCTGGCTTCCTTTACCCTCTCCTTTAGAGCTCATTTGGTACCTAAATATGATTTATCAACTGTTGCAGCAGGACCAGGGTGTTTTGGTTTGTCGCTGTCAGCTTTTACTCATCTGTGATTTATTTTGCCCATGTTGATGCTAATGCAGGATGCAGGTCCCAGGAGCAATATTGAGCTCTATCAGCAGAGTAGGTCCCAAGATGAACCCAGCACATTTGTGTTGGCAGGAGTTGTGTGTTGGCTGTTACCTGCTGCTGCATTAATTGTGCTGTGAGAACAGGCACCACTTTTGCATACGAGCTGGGACACTGAGGTGAGATAAAGCAGTGACTCGTCGGCAGCAAAAAGTCACATTGTTCTCACTGGGGCCAAGATCTGGTTTACTTTGTTAACACTGCACGGAGCCAGAGTGCAAAGGTGTCTGCTGGTAGAACATTCCAGTGAAAACAAGGCTTTCTCATCCTAGTGTGTTAGGATTGAAAAGGGCATTTTGGGAAGAGAAGAAAAGTGTTCTGCTTTTAAATGGCACTATCATCCGTGTGGCGGCAACTTTGTGGCAACTTTGTGATGCTGTTTGTCCTCAGCTGCTGCGACTTCAGAACCTGGCTAGAATTCCCTATAGCTGATGAGATTATTTGACTCAGTGAGAGAATTCAGAAGATGCATTTTCTCCCTGCTGTCCTCGTGGTGCACAGGGCACTGGTCCCTGCCACCAGAAAGCCTGGGATTGGGTACTGCTGCTCAAATGAATGAAGGGGCACGTACAGTGACAGCAAACTTGTCTGAGTCCTCTCCATGTACAGGGAGCATGATAAAAGGCTCATTCAGCGTTAAAATCATGTGTCCAAAATCTTAATGCCATACTTGCACCCATGAGGTTCTTCCAACTTCCCTCTTGGGTTTACCATCAGGAGAAAGTGGCAGGGGAGATGCTGCTGCTCCTGAATGCTGGGCGAGGTTTGGCATTGGCTGGTGGGAATTGTGGCTTTGACCCCAGAGTCTCTGTATCTTTGGTTTCTGGAAAGTCTGGTTGCTAAACTGCCATCTCCCATTGGGTCTTGTGTCCTGCACTGCTTGCAGCAGACCTTATGGTTACCTTGCTTTCCTTACCCAGCCTGACATTCAGAAACTGGTGTTGCCTCCAAATCCAGATCCATTTCTTAAATAACCACTGAATGTGCTGTGAGAGTTTGGTCTGGCCAGTGAGAATAACTTAAGCATTTTGATACTCACTCTGGTCCAGTGATGCCTTATGTCTTTTGGCTCCTTTCATGCCCTTGGTCATTACAGGGCCTTGGCACCTGCACCCAAGGGAGTGTGGTGTCCTTGTGAAACCCTCGCTGGGCCAGTTTCTCTCACTGTTTCAGGTATATCAGGAATGAAGCAGTCACTTTCTTTGCTGCAGAATAATTTTCTGACTCTGGAGCAACACATGGAGCTGCTACACATTCACACACATTCCCTGTGTGAAAAGCCTGCTGAATTGTTTTGAAGCATCACAGCAGGAAAGAGCTTTATTTCTCATGCCTCCGTCATTTATGTCAGCCTGACTTGTGAGCTGTTTGCCAGACATACATGTGCAGGTGTAAATGCATTGGCTTCCCATGGGCATGTTTGCTGCTGTTTGTGGCTGCCCTGTGGCAGCCACCAGTGCTGGAAAACTCCTGTGGCAAAAGAGGGGAGAAAGGGGGAGGAGAAAGAGGGGAAGAGAGCCAAGAAGAGGTGGGAGAAAGGTGCTCATCTTGAAGTAGAAACACTTTGCTTCTGCCTCACCTCCCTACTAAGAGACAAGGAGGCCCTTTGGATTGTGCCTGGACATTTCCCCCAGGAGGTGGGAATAAGGTAGATCAAGGGCAACCAAAAAGTAGATGTTTAGAAACAGGTCCACAGTACCTCTGTGTTTTGGGGGGAGAAAAGCTGAAGGTATCAGCACTTAATGTCCTTTTTTAATGGACCTCAAATTGAAATGCAAATCTTTTCTCTGCAAAGATGTTTAAAGCTAAGGCTTATGAGGCTGAAACGGTGTGCAAGGAGCTCCAGCTGTTCCTGAGGCTTCAATTTTCAGGATTATTCAGAGAATTGCAAATTAGAAGGGTACTGAAACCAGTTGCCTTGAGCTTCGGGGGAAACGTATTTGATGATATGTGGTAGCTTGCAGATAAATTCCCGGGCCTCATCCCACATCAGTGGTACTTTTCCATCACCGATGCTATCAGTGGCCAGAGCTCTCTGCTTGGCTTATAGCCATGCTCCTATTTAAGGCTCAAGGGAAAGAGAGGCTGAGCACAACCTGTGCAGAGAAGGTACTCCCAAATCAGCGCTGGGCTCTGGCTCTTTCCCCACAGTGCCCGATGTCAGTGACTGTGCTGGGGATGCTCTGGTGCTTGGCACAGGGTACATGATGCCTCATCAGACAACTGTGCAGAGGGCTCAAGGGTCAACACCTTGTTATAGCAAAGCCATGTGTCTGCCTTGCCTTTTTGCTCTCTAATTGCCACCTCGCTGCTTCTTGTCTGCATCCAGTAAGCAAGCTGCTGGGATAGTTAATTACTCTTCTGGGCTGAGCGCTGTATTATAGTCCGTTCTGTCAATACTAATTGTTTTGTAGAAATATGAAGTACCTCTTTCCCTTCCTTCCAAGGACTTTGAGGTGCAGCGTTTGCCCTTCTGTCCAGTGTGAGCAGGAAAATATCTCCCATTTGCAGTTGGCGCTTAGGGTTATCTGTTGGAGAGCTGCAAGGACTCTGCTTTTGGGGTCTGTTCCTGTGCCTTTCCAAAAAAGCTTTTCCCCTACCCTGGTACCTTTGCTGCTGTGTATTTATAGCTAATCAACTGCAGCCCAAGATCAGAGCAATGATTATCACTTGTCCTGGTGAATCCAGGCAATCCTTCCTTACACTGTTCCCTTCCTGGGTGGGAGTTCCTTGTTTTTACTTTTCAACCTTTAGTTTAATAAATAGGTTGTCCAAAAGAATAAGTAAGTAAGCAGAGGTTGTAGGTGGGCATCTCCTGAGAGTGCACACAGTAGCATGTAAGGATAGCACATAAGGAAAACTCCCATTTTCAGGCATGAAAATTGTCAGTGCTTGCTGTTCAGTTGTATTTGCGCTTGCTTGCACTGGCTCAGGTGGTCAAGGTGTGGGCATCCACTGGTGATGGCTCTTTGCAGGGGGATTTATCATTTTGCATGTGTTTTTATTGCTCTGGAGTAAACACCAGATAAACCCACGTTCATTCATAATTAAAGAAAAGTATATTTAAATGTGTCCCATGTGTGCTGAGCTTCAGGTGATGCAGTGTTTGTTAGTGACTAATGTTTTGGGGCTGTGTTCTGGTTCTCTTCGCCTCACTGGAGGTTTTGCTGTTAGCTTTTGTCATTAGCAGTATTGCACAGAGCAGGATGAATTCCCAGGTGAGCACCTGGGATCTGTCATGCAGAGATGAAATACAGAGCAAGGAAGAGCTCAGTGCCTGGCTGTGGGAAAGGCCCTGCCTCTGGGATGCTCCAGACGTGATCCTGATTGCTTTGTGTACGTACAACTTCCTGCAGAAGCCTCAACAATGAGAAAGGGATGTGCCTGAGGTGCTGGCATGATTTTAACAGAGATGGGGAGGGTTTGTTGGCAGAAGGATTGTTGTCAGAGTCACATTCCCTCGTGGGGCGGGGAGGATGAGAAGTATTTTAGTCCTTCCCTGTGTGGCACCTTCTGCTTGACCCCTTGCTCAGCACAGCTGCAGGGGGCACACCTTGGCGCTTAGATCAGGGCTTCATCTGCTCTCGGCTGGTTACACTGGGCAAAAGGAGGATAGATGGATGGAAGGGTTAATGGTATTCTGCTGTCTTCCCAGGGGATTCACGGAGCAGAACCATACTTAATTAGACTTGCTTTCATACTTAATTAGAGTTGCTTTCAGAAAACAGTGCAACTTCTGGTGCTATCAATACTTTTCAATGGCAAACGTAGGAGGGCAAGCAGCACGGAGGTCTTGCAGACCCCCAGGGCCAGAAATACTCAGACTGAGAACTGGAAGGCAGGAGTGCTGACCCTTGAGTTGAATGGTGGAGAACGACTGCTGGTTTGTCCCACGGGTCTGGCACAGTGCTGGACTGTTGGACATCCTCAGTGCATCCTTGTCAGGCTGATGAATCCTTGATGAAAGTCTGAAACTGCTGTACACAGGGTGAGATTACATGGCTGTCAGTGCGAGCTGTAAACTGGGACGTGACACAGCTTTTTCTCTGGAGGAGCATTTTTTTGCATATGATGTGGGATTTATAAACAAAACTTACTCCAGTTTGCACTGAGCATTTCCTTTATTCTCTTAAAACATGTTAGGAATGGGCAGAAATTAGCTTTTTAGACTTGGTCTCTGTCCTCTTTAACTGTGTTGAGCTCTGGGTGTTTTTGTGACCAGAGATTTGTTGTTTGGCATGACAAGAACCCTCCATCCCAGCTGAGCCCTCCTGGTGACTTCTCTCCTGTTTTTCTCTGCAAACATTCAGCAAAGTTTGATGTACCACTGCTGTCGCCTGCAGAAAGTTCTGTTCTGTGACTTTAAAATGTATCCCAACTTCAAACCTGCTTCGTCAGGGTCTTGAGAAAGCCTGTGTGGTGTCATGCCCTTGCTGTTGTATCAACCAGGCTTGTGGAAGGCTGCATGTAAGTCTTCTGAAAGCAGTTTTCTGATTCTCAGCCGCAAATGTGATTATGGTTACATTAGGGAATGGAAGCATGAGAAGCCGGGTTGTTGCATTAAAGGTCAAGATCAGTTGATTTTTAATCCTTTGACAGCAGCAGCTTCCTGTCTGGTGCACCTGGAACTTCATGTGTGTCTGCCAAGGCATAGGCAGGAGCTTAGAGATCAGGCACCACGCTTTGCTTCTGGGACTTTTCTGGGGATAAAAGGCAGGAGTGTCTCGGCTCTCAGTTTGTTTACAACAAGAGCCTGGAGCTGCTGTCACTCAGTGGGACCCAACTCTGCTGCTTTGCGCCTGCTGTCAGTGGGAACTGGAGAGCCCCCAGCTGGATGTGTGCAGCTGGATTCTTTCTTCAGGCAGTGGCACCTCACTGTTTGGACCACAGGCTTCAGCAGGAGTGGGGCCAGTTTTCAGGCAGGGCCTGGTTGGGCCCTGTGGCATGAGGACATACCTTTGGGGAGGGTGTGGATCATGAGTTCAAAGGTGAGTGAGCTCCCATGCACTTACTCAGGGATGTGCAGCGACTCAGGATGCCACCAACGATGCTGTTGGCTTAATATTCATCCCCTGTGTTTTGCAAATCTTGGCATGAGCTGCAGATTCTTCTGTTAGTATTTTGGGACGATTCCTTCCATTCCTGATTAAAATGCATGTGTTTTTCCTCATTTAAAAATATCATCTGTATCAAAAAGCTAATGATCACAATACCTGGCTTCCTTTTCCCCAACAAAGATGACAGCAGTGATATAAATCATTATGTTGCTGATTGTAAAATTGCTACCTTCAGGCACATCTTTATTTTAGGGTTGGATTTTTTGGCTGCCACAATCTACAAGAGAAAGACAGTTGGAAATTTTCTCCTTTAATATGTAGTTTTCACAACTTTCGAGTCTTTTTATCAAGTCAAGCTACTTTGGCTGCCAGGCTGGAAAGAGCAGAAGATTAAAGTGCCTTTTTTGGTTGGGTTTTTTTTTTTTCTTCAGGCATGCAGCTGTGCATATAAGTATATTGTGGTTTTCCTGACGTAAGATGAAGTCATAAAGATTTCCTGGTGGGCTTTTGCATTGCTCTGCTATTGTGGTCTTTGCTGCAGTAGACAGTGAATATCCTTTCCTTGGGACTTTTTGCTTGTCTGTTTTAAGCCTCAGTTACCTTCCTCCAGTTCCTGGTGTGGTTGTTGTAGGACCACAGACCTTCCCAGCACCAAGGTGCAGCCACTCCAACAGGGTTGGCACGTGCAGGGTCCTGCTGAGAATTTGGATTTCAGTTGTTAGTTTTTGAAGTGAAATCTCAATGGGATTTTAATGCTGCGTCATATGGAAACACGAAGGATTGTTTGTTTTGTTGAGGGTTTTTTTTTCATTTTTAGAAGGGTTTTTTTCCCTTCTACCTATGTGGGAGACATAAATGCCTGTCTAAGAGAATCAGGAGCTGCAGAGTATCAGAAATGCCACCACCATCTGACCACCTCCCAAATGGCCGAGCTTTGTGCTCAGTGAATGACGACAGCAAGCCTTATCAAGGGTATGGCTTGTATTTAATTCTGCGTTACAATCCCTTTAATCTAGGATTATATCCAGTTGTTTTCTTCATGCGGGGTGTATGCTGTCAGATAAAAGCAATAGCGGCTGGGAGAAGAAAAATTGCTTCAAACAGGGGCAGAAAACCTTGAGTATCTGCAGATGCTTTTATCAAAGGCATGAACCTGTCTCACAAAAACTGTCCAGGCAGGTGCAAGGGCTGACAGGACCCTCCAGCTCTGATAGATGAAGACCCTGGGAAGGCAACTGGTTGCAAATGAAACAGTAATTGCTTTCCCCTCACTGAATGAAATCTTCTCTGAGGTGATTACACAGATTAAAGCTTCCCACTGCAATGTACCAGAATAAATATAGCCTGTGCCTCTTGCGGGGGCTGCTGCAGAGCAGCATCGGCAGCGGGATGCCTCCTGCGAGGGATCGCAGGGCAGCTGGAGTCAAGAGTAGAAATCCTGTAAAAATAGGGCTGGAAGGACCTCAGGCTGTCTGAACATCTTACTCCCTTGAAGCTGGATTGAGCATGCCCAGGTCGTTCCTGGTGGCATTTGTCCAGCTGGTCCCAATGGGAATGTGGGGATATGAGTTCCTGGGCCACCTCCTCCTGTGCATCTGCATCCCTACTGGGGCAGGACTTTTTCTCCAGTATCCAACCTGGCTTCTTTGCTGTAAAGCATATCTTTAATTTCTTGCCATGGACAGAGGGAACAAATTATTTTCTTTTTTTCAGTAGATTTTTCCATACTTTGAGGAGTCTTGTCCTCAAGGCCTCTTCCACCCCAAAGGAGCTCTGCAGTTTCCACAGCCCTGCCCCAGGCTCACATTTCTTGCCTTGCTCCTACTCCCCTTCTCAGGGGCTTCTTGGGTGGTCAGTGCCACCAGGGTGCCCCTACCCTGCACTGGGCAAATGCCTTAGTGCACTCCCAGCCTTTCACTGTACGTGTTAAGTTAAGCCATTACCCAAAATAACAGGTGCATTTTACCAACTTGATAATTGGTAGTAGATGCCACTTTGACCAAGGGGCCATGCCTACACAAAATTGTTTTCCTTGCTTATCACAGCATGATTTAACTACCTGGCACTGTTAGTGTTGTTTGATTAGGTTGTGTGCTATATAATTTCAAGTACAGTGTGTGTATGGTAGTTGCATAACACAAATTAAAAGACTCTGAAGTACAGGAGCCGTACATGTGAGAGTCATAGAGATCCTTTTCCACTCTAATTAGCTCATTTCCAGAAGAAAAGAAAAAAGCATCAAAAAATGCAGCTCACTTCAGTGTGTAGTGGAAGGTAATGCCTTGTGTGGGCTTGGGCAGTGCCACATGGCAGAATATCATACTGGGTGGCACAAAGCTGTGTCTTTTCCCTGCAGCAATGTGCTCATATGAAGAATCTGGCATTTCCTAAGGTGTTTGGCAAACCTGACGTGAGCAAGCACAGGCACAGTGGGAGAGGGGGTGCCCAGCTTGTCCAGACCCTATTGGTACAAGCTTGGGCTCCCCTTGCAGAGCTCAGCATCAGTCCCTGCCCAAGGGAAAGAGACTTGTGTCCTTGGCACAGCCCTGTGAAGGGGACTGCTCCTGACTCTCATGGCTGATCATGTGAGATTATTCGAGTTACAAGTACCTTGGGGCTTCTGGCGTTTTTTCTTATTTTTGCTTTGCACCAAATGGTGCAGAAAGGCCATGAAATTCTGGTTACCAGCAACAAAAATAAACCCTGGAGCTGACCTGGGTGCAAACGGGATAAGACAGGTGTCTGGGAAGCACAGGCTGCTGCAGAGGCATTTGTAACCAAAGGTATTTGAGTGAGCTGTGGGCGAGTACTCAGTAGTGCTTTGAATTGTGACAGTGATCTCAGCACCATCACCTCCTATCAAATGAATCAGCAGGAAAAAAGTCTTTCTCTGGCCCAGGGCTAGTTAGTTTAATTAAAGGTCTGTTGCTCTTGCCAGCAGTTCAGGCAGAATTTGATATAGTCAGCAAAGTTGGTTGTTTAAATGATGTAATGTTGTTATGCCTATTTTTCCTCGAGTCTAAATTTCTGTGGCGTAAGTAACAGGATGAAACGATCTGTTGTTGTCTGCAGAGAGCTGATGAGAAATGAGTGGTGGAGGTGGTGGGTAGGCACTTCAAACTGCCGAGGATCTGCTGTGAGACCTGATGGTTTTGCTGCAAATTGCAAGGACCAGGGCTGTGCCAGTGACTTTCCTCATGTGGCACGTTCGATGAATGGCCACCACCATCTCAGCATCTGCTTATTAAATTGTTTTGAAGAAAATAACCTTGACATCTAGTTTATCCACTCTCAGAGGACTGTGATTTGTATCTTTTTTCTCTGAAGAATAAAAGTCTGTATTTATATCTTGGGGATGAATTTTCTCTAGGCTTTTGCTTATCCAGAAAAGTCTCAATGACTTGAAGAGATGGTTGTAATGGTGGCCTTTTGCCTCTGAACTGCTGGACTCTAATGGGGGATGTAAATTAGTACATTTAAAGTGGGATTTGTTTCTGTAAAGGTGCAATGATTGTATAATTGCTGTCTACTAAAAAGCAGTGAAAATAAAAACAACTATCTTTCCCTTGGTATAATTTGCAAGGAAAAACAATAGTGAATTATCACTCTGAATTAGAGATAGGCATAGCTGAACCCCAGGCTTTTCGTGTGATGCTGTGCTTGAGCAAGATTTTTTAACTATTTTGATCAAAATCTTTGCTTTGGAGATCTTGAGATTCAAGGGGTCTGAAAACCACAGGGATGGCTGTGGGAAGCAGGAACCTGAGTGAGTAGATTGCATAAGAAGGAGTTTTCAGGCTACTCCCAAGAAGATGTTTGCATGCATTTAGCTACTTCTTTCTGGTTGCTTGTTACAGAGTCATGAAAGTGAAGCTATAAATAGAGCCTAAAAAACCCCCAAAACAACACCTCCTGATTTTAAGCCTCTTCCATATATGTAGTTTCTTCTGATCCCGAGCTCTTCTTTTTCCAAACGTATACTTTCTTGTGAACTATCCTATATTTCCACTGGGGGTAGAAATGGTGCTCTGTGCCCCATTCCAAGGGCCTTGTTGGTAGTTGGCAGTAGCTGCTCCTGGAGTAGCCACAAGATTATTTTGCAGTGGCCACCTGGTTCCTCCAGGTTCTCTCCCGAGGGCTGTAACCAACTGCCAGGTGGCCAATGGACTGGGGGTCGGCTTGTACCATTGCTGGCACCTCGCTGGCCCTTGGCACTGCTGTGGCTCCAGCATCCCAGCTCTTCTTGGGAGCCTGTTGAACCAGAGCCCTGGATGTTTTCTCGTGCTCGCAGCTGTGATCATTTGCCTGGTACAGCTGCTAGGACTGACTTAGGGCAGCTCTGTGCTCATCAAAGGCGGCCATCGCAATTGGAGGCTTTTTGGCTTCTTGGCTGCTGCTGCTGTCAGTAGTTCCTATTAACACTAATGGAAATCACACTCTAGGATCAGCAGCACAGCACTCTCTATGCTGTGCTCTGCTGTCTGACAGGAATAGGATTGTGAAGATAATTCCTTCTGCATCACACAGAGGCTTTACTGCAAGGGGTCTTGCTGTCACTTCATACATACTGTGCCAGCTTAATGTTCTGTTATTTTCTTCCTTGGGAAGAAACTGTAAAGCTGAAGAGTGTGGTGGGGGTTAATGCTGGTTCTACAGGCACCAAGAATAAGGGAATAAGTCTACTTTTGAATTCCAGCCTTTGACACAGTGCTTCAGAGGGTTTCCCTGTGGCCCTCCGTAGCTACAGAGAATGTTACTCTCTCTTCAGCAGCAGCCCCCGAGCAGAGAATGCAGCATGTGTCACCCACCCAAATGTCAGCCTGTAGGCAAAGAGGATTTGTGCACAGCTTAGCAGAGAGCTCAGCTGCCAGACCCATTCAGAAGTCTCCCTGGTCTCCCAAACAGGCTGGTGGGTGCCTTGCTCTTACTGACTCATGTTGAACAGGCTCTGGGTTGCTCAAGATAAGCATCTTTATTCTATCATGCTCTTGCTGCATAAGTCTGTTTGCTGTTAGCCTGCAATGTGGCAAAGGCATCTGTCTTTCTGTGGGTTTTTTTTCCTGATGCTATCTTCTGTTTCTTTTCTCCTCTATTGTATTTCGATGAATTGGGATTTGTTTTGCTTGTTTAAATCACATTTCTGTAAAAAATATCTGAGGAATTAATCACAACACTCAAAAATAGTATGTGGTTTGAAAAGAAGGGGTCACAGTTTAAAAGATTAAAGAAAATAAAAAAAATTATTTGCCCCCTGAATTTAAGGGGACTTTTAGTGCAACCTGGGTGATAGCTGGATGGAGAGAGAAATAGAGAGATAGACGGAGAGAAAAATGAGATTGCAAAGACAGACACACATCAGCTAGGAAGAGTGACTTGTGCCCAGCAGTTCTACATTTGGGCTTGGGGAGCTTTGCTCCTGCCAAAGACTTGGACTTTCAAGTCAGCAACGGGGAAAGTATCTTCTCCAGGACTGGAGCTGTCCCTTGGCTTCCTGATGAGCTAAAGTTCTCGAGTGACTTCTGTTGCCAGCTTCTCTGGCATTTCTTTCCTAGATTTCCTCTTGGGGGGAGTTTGGTGCTGCTTTTGTTTGCCACAGCATGCATAATCTCCGGCTTTCCAAACCCTCAGTCAGGATTTCAACTGGAACCTGGCAGGTCTCTCTGCTGCGTGGGTCAAGCCAAGTATTGAAGCCTGGCTGAGAATGAGTTGGGGGTGGAACAGAATTTCCTACCAGTTTGTCCTCCTATTGTCAGTGTGGGCAGGATACTTGCCCACTCAAGAAACCACTGTGTGTAGGTCCCTGAAGTTTGGAAACTGCAGACAAGGAGAGGCTGAATGGCAAAGTAACACTGGCATCCCTGGAGAAAGCCCTGCCAGTGGAGCCGAAGGGGACGGGCTTGTTCGTGCTGCTTTCTGGCACTTCCCCTTCATGCACGCCCCAGCCTGGCCCAGCTTTCTGGACAAAACCTGCTTGGTGACAGTTCAGCCTGGTCCCCTCTTCTTCCCTTTGAGGCCAGAGGAGCTACACAAGCACGCAAAGCTGGTGCTGTGGGTTCTGGCATCACCTGCCTTCACCAGCACACCCCCAGGGCTCCCTGCCCATGTCACACTGTGCCTTATTCCTTGCCCAGCTGCCAGGGAAGCTTGCTGCTGATATCCCAGAGAGATGGGAAGGCATTTGTCTCCAAGACAGCCATCAATCAGGGCCGCCCCCTCCTGAGCAGGGTGTGTGGGTCCCTTCTGCAGCGTGTGTTGGGGCCGTGTATGGAGGGAAAGGCCATTGCTGACTGGGCTGGTTCTGGCCAAGCAATCAGCACCAGGAGCAAAATTCCAAGCTCCTCTTACTCAAATATCTTGGGGCATTTTCAGGTAAAAAACTGGATTCCCATGACCCCAGTTCTGCAGCTTTTATTTAAGCAATATTTAAGATTAGTGTTTTTCTTTCCAATTTCTGTGGATACCAGTTATCTCTGTACTTCAGCGTAGGCTGAGGCTTCTAATAGGAGTGTTTGAGTTTAAAAAAAAAAAAAGGCAATCCATGCTGTAGGCTGAGGTGAGCTGGAGTCGCTGGGACTGTGCATGTACAGCATAGCAGGGGATCTGTTTTGTGGGATCAGAGCACACAGAGTCCTCTGGTCCAGCTGCCACCGAACTCCTGGATCTGCCACCTGCACAGACCTGCTCTCAGGACATATCCTGTTCCTCATGCTTGTTGGGAGGAGGAAAATGAGATTGATGATTCAATGCATTGTGCTCATTTTGGGAGTCCATGTTCCCCCTTTTTGCAATTTTCACTCTTAGGGTTTCAGTGACTTCTTCCAGGGCTCATAGGAGCAGAAGGGAAGTGTCAGGATAGATAGGACTCTGTGGGCAAATGCTACCACAGCTGCCTTTTACGAAGAATAATTTGATTTTGTCTTTTCCTCTTTCTGTATGCCCACGTGTTTTTCTGTTCCTACAAACACTCCTGTGAAATTACATGCTTCAGTTACGCAGTAGCTATGCTGCTTTTTGTGGGGATTTCAACTTGTACTCTCACTGTGCAGACAAACTCATTACCAGGTGTAACAACAGGCAGTTCTTCCCTCCTGCTCTTTAGGACTATGTTCTGCTATCTCTGTGCACAACCTCATCTCCCTCCTCCTGGGCTTTTTCAGCCAATGTAAGGTAGCATAAGAGACATAGGAAATCTGGATTTTGGGTTTGGACAACATATTCTGAGGGTGTGTTGAAAAGGATATTTACTCCGTGTGTTATATCCCCTGCTGCTGCAGGTCACTTTTGTTGTAGCATCAGCTTGCAATTCTTCTGCACAACCCACAGCAAGTGAAGAACAGAGACATCTCCTCTGATGGGAAGGGGATAGCAGAAGGCTCTGACCCTCCCAGCAGAAATGCACAGAACTCATAACTCACTCAGAGACTTTAAAATTATCCTGCCTCAAGCCCAAAGAAGAAAAATTACTCTTTCTTCCTTTCGAGACAGCCTGCAATATACTTCATTTCACAGGAATCCTTAAAACAGCTTTCCTAGCCTTAAATGAGAGAGTTTGTGCTGTGTAGGCATGTGTTTTGGGAAAGGGTCTTTATGTGGGGCCATATACAACTGCTGTGTTGAACATTGCCGATGCGTAACTTCAGTTAGTTAATGTATAATAGTGGTACCAAACTTGCTCTTTCTGGGTTTGTTAGAAAAGCTCGATGTTTTGAACCCTTGGCCAAAAAAAACACCACAAGCCATCAGAGGCACAAAAAAAGGCTTTATTTAGGTGTTTGGGGGTTTTTTACAGTTTAACAGTACTGTCTGTGCCTCCAGGCTGATGGGAAGGTGGGTTGGACCACACCAGATGTGGCTGCATTTGTGCCCTGTGCCAGGGAACCAGCAGGAGAGGTTTGTGCAATTGGGTGGGGCTGAGCGGCTGGTACTGGGTCACAGAAAGCAGCTTTGGGGGATATTATTTAGCAGTAATTAAACTTGTCAGGAGATGAAAGGCAAAAGACAGCCAGCATGCCAGCTGGAGGCACCAAGAGCAGTGGGCTGGTTGCTCAGGGAGCTGGGATGTCCCTCTTGCCCCTGGCCAGATGCCCCCGGGGATGATTCAAGCACATATTGGTTATGACATGGCTTTCTCCACTCCACTGTTGGGTTTGCTGTGGGGAAGGCCTGAGTGCCCAACCCTACACAGCCCAGACACCTCACCCTGGAGATCTCTGTCCTTTCACTGGCTCTCCAGCAGATCTCCATGGGCTGCAAGGCTTGGGCTGATCAGTGCAGACTCCAGAGCCCAGGAAATGACCTTTCCTTTATCTTGAAAACCATTATTGAACTTCACGCCTAATTTCATGCAAGCAGCTAATTGTCCTTTTTGCTTATGACAGTGTGGGACCTGCCCACACTGCACACAGGCTGCATGTGCACTGTGATTTCCCTAACTGGGTTTCATTTACGTTTACAGCCCAAAGCTGAGAAAAGGTCACTGCTTCCTCCAGCCTGCCCTGCCTAGTGAATATGCTCCAAGCCTGGAAATCTGTGCACTTGCTTGAGCAAAGCTACCCTTGGGGGAATGTCCCCACTGGAGTCTCGTCCCCTCTGGGCGATGCCTCAGGTCATTTGAAAGGTTTGCCCCTCATTTGAAAGATTTGCCCCCCAAAATAAACTGGACATAAACTGGGTCCAAAGACCAGGGCTGTGGGAAAAAAATTCGATAGTTTTAACACTGCCTTTTCTTAAAATAAGTAATAGTAAATCCCCCCAGTGGAACGATGTTATTGCAGATGATGTTCCCTGATGTCTTTGAAGGAGCAGGCAGACGTTCTCAGCTGTTCCAGGTACATACCAGCCACCCTGAGAACATATATTCCCATATATGTCACAGCCTGGCAGTTGGCATGGAAAGTTGAAATGCTCTGTTCTCTTGGAGTAGTTTGTTCTGTTAGAACAAACTACCTTTTACCAAACTTTTTCTTCCAGCTCCAAACAACATGCCCTTGTAAAATCTGAGATTACTCACTTTAGCAGGAAATGTGAGGAGGAGGAGGAGGTGCACTACACTTTCACACCTTTTCTCTTGTTTTTCTATCTAGAAACAAATTCTGTTCTGGCTTGACTGATTGATTGAACCTTTTTCAAGTGCTATCTGAAGGAGACAGCTTCTCTTGTACTGGATCAGAGATGCGTTTGGCTCTTAAACAGATTTTCTTAAAATTTGGAGTGTTTTCTTTCTTTTTGTTTGTTTCCTGGAAATCATGGCATATGCACAGGATAAGGGAAAATTTCAAACACAACAGGTTGTACTTAGTCAGAGCTCTGGTGTGTAATAGGTCATGTCTCTTGATGGGCTGCTTTCAAAATGTGCTTTCTTTGGAAAGGAAATATTGCTCAGACCTGCGTGTGCTTCCCCTTCCACTCCACCAGCCCAGTTTCACGTTGATTTAGGCAGCAGCCCTCTGGTTTGGGGGCTGGTGGTTTCCTCAGCTCTTGGTGAGTGGCAGCAGGTGCATGTGGGGTGCCCGTGGCAGGGCTCACCATTTCAGCCTGGTCTGGCTGGAAGCTTCTCTCCACTTCTTGCTATCTTGTTCATTCCCATCAAAGATATTCCTTCCCCTGCTAGCTTTGCCAGGCTGAAACTAGCACTTTCACAGAGGCTGGGACACACCAGGAGTCCTTGAGCCTCTATTCATTTGTCTGCCACTTCAGCTCAGTAAGAACTGTTTTTAAAATAGCTTGTGACATGGAGGAGAGGCAGAGTTTAATAATGAAAATGGTGCAAAAATAACTCCAGTGAAGGTGGATGTGCTGCTTTAAAAAAAAAAAAAGAGACAAGACTGGGTTTCTTGTTTTGACATCTGAAGTGTTGGTAGGAGATCTTTAGCTCTGTGTGTTCGATGTTTTCAAGTCAGCATGAGCCGCTGTGTACATTAACCAGGAAGGATGATTAGCTTCTGTACTCTGTAAGGTCTGCCTGGAGTAGGAACACAGAAATGGAAATAGTTCAAACAGTGATTTAAAAATGTCTCTCTAAAAGTAGCTAGCTTTTCTTCTTGAATACCCACCATCCGAGCCTGTGAGGTGCTCTCAGTCCTCTCAGTCTTTTCATGTGTGTAGCCACTTCTGGAGAGAAGTGAAGTGCTGTTATTCTCCCTCACAAACAGGAGCTGCAGCACAAAGGAATCAGACAACTGGGATGTTGGACTTGCTTGGGTCCTGGGACACTGCCTCCTCTGTGGGGGACCCGCACAGACCACCTTGTGTTCCCACCCCATCCCTCACCCACATTTGTGGATCTGTTAATTTATGGATATTTAGCTGTCTTTAGGTTGTGCCTGGGATCTCCAAACACAGGATATATCAGGCCTTTCCCAGCCTGTAAATTAGTCCAAAAATGGAGACTCTCAGGTAGTATCAGCAGCAGTATGGGTTGCTTATCTTCAGAGTGCTAAACTGTCCAAATAACAGTAGCCTGGATGGTGGGAAGAGTTCTGCACTGTTAATTACTCCTCAGGAGGGGCTGGCAGGGTGTCCCTCATCAAAGGGCCTCTGGCTATATTGATGAGAAGTATAAAACCATTCACTTATATACAATTCTTTCTTTTGGACACCTGGGCATTGTTTGTGAATGCTCCTTTGTAGCTCTTGTAGGAAACTTTACGCAAAATGGTTTTATTATTAAATAAATACAGTATCAACTATCTATTGCACATTGAATGAGAGGTTTTACATGCCTGTCTTGGTGACAGAGCAGAAGGCTTCAGGCTTTACAGCCACTAGTCAATAGATGTGCAGCATCCATACCCCAGAACTGACTTTTTTACTTTCCCTGTCCGTCAGGTTGTGAACATTCAAGTTCTGGAACTTGCCCTCAGAATATTCTGAAATAAATATAAATTCTGGTAGATTCATAGCCCAGCCTGCTCCTAACTTTTCCAAAGGACACCACATGTTCTCCAGCTCCTGACCATTCCCTTCCACTGCAGCACACTGTGGTCTTCAGACATGACAGTGTGCAAGGTCACGTCTCAGTAGCTGTGTCACATCAATGCTCACAGGCTTGAACAGACCATGTATTGTTTTCCATCCAAGAGAAAAAGAGGAGTGAAAATCTTGTTTTCCAAGACTGCTTGTAAGACCCCAGAGGAAAAGGAGAATCTTCCTTTGATCCTTTTTCCTTGGTTAAGTGTTTTCTGAGGTCTGAGAGCAGCAATGGACTGTACATACCACAGGTACTGCGCTGTTGGAGTAAAAGGGCAAGCCAAGCAATTTCTCTTGCATTTACAGAGAGCTCCTATGCCAGTCATAGCAAACATATCTCAACCTGCCCCTCTGGTCAGGCCCTTGCTAGCAGGGTCTGCTGGAGGATGCTGTGTAAGGGGTTGTGATAGAGGCCCTCAAGACTTGAGGTTAATCGGAAAGGGGCTGGTACTAGGAGGGAGTAAGGAAAGGCTGGAGAGAGGAGGAGGAGAGAATTCAGCTGCAGAGTCCAGCTTGGAGGAGACCTCAGAGAAGTAAAAGAATTTGTTTCCTGCCTTTGGGTGGTGCCTTTGGGGCACCCAGAGGGGCCTCCAATGTTGGAAGGCTTTGCTTGTCACTCTGCCCGTCCTAGACAGCCTCCATTCTATCTGTCTCCTGGTTTTATTTCCTGGTTGTATTTCTGCTGGTATTTTTATGGATTTGTTTTTTTCTGTTTTATTAACGGAGCAGCTGCACTTTTACCACAGGCAGGATGACACTGGGCTTTCTGCTAAAGCTGCCACATCATGATGATGTGTTTTCTCCAGCAGAGCTCACCAGACGACGTTTCTGGCACAGCAGAAGTCACCAGTGAAGTTTCTTAGAGCAGGAATCACCCCTCAGCCCATCCTCAGTCACTGGTCTAGTACTTCATCATTGCTGTTTCTTGCTTCTATTTTGTGCTGGCTTCTCTATTCTTCTGAGATCAAAGTCATATTTTTATTAATCAGGAAAAAAAATAGGGGCCTGTATCTGTTTGATCATACACAGAAAGATACACAGCGGGGCTGGCTTAGTCTGTTGGATTGTTGCAAAACTCACTCTGCTAATGGCTTGCTTAGGTAAAACAAGATCAAAGTTCGGAGAAGTTTCAAGTTTTCTGTGCTCTTGTCAGGTGGCTCCATCTTGGGGTTACTCAATTGCACATCAGCTGCAGAGGAGGGACCAGCTAGGAGGAGAGAGACACACACAGCACAAGGAAACTTGTATACAGAGACAGAAGTTCCTGATTGGAACCAAAGCTGAGCAACCTGGTCTAGTGGAAGGTGTCCTTGTCCATATCAGAGGGGTTGGAACTAGATGATCTTTAAGGTCCCTTTCAACTCAAACCATTCTGTGATCTTATGGTTCTAATGGAAAGGAGGACCCTTTGCAGCAGGGAGAGGCCGGGTGAGCNCCAGGAGGAGACACACACAGCACAAGGAGACTTGTATACAGAGAAGTTTCTGATTGGAACCAAAGCTGAGCAACCTGGTCTAGTGGAAGGTGTCCTTGTCCATATCAGAGGGGTTGGAACTAGATGATCTTTAAGGTCCCTTTCAACTCAAACCATTCTGTGATCTTATGGTTCTAATGGAAAGGAGGACCCTTTGCAGCAGGGAGAGGCCGGGTGAGCACTGGATGGACACACCTGGCACAAGTGAAGCAGGCAATGGCAAGGTGTCTTTTGATGTGTCTACATCTAGGCTTGCTCTGTGGTGGCAGGTTGCAAAGGGAAAGTATAGCTTGGACGGCACGAGGGGAAAGTCATTGTGGCAAGGCCCAGTCCCAAATCCTGGCTTTACTTTCCTTTTTTAGCATTGTGCATCACAGCTTTTCAGAAAGTAGGAGCATCCATAATAACATTTAAGGTCTTTCATGTATGTCAGAGAAGTGTGCCTAGCTGGCAGAGTGAATCATAGAAAAGAAATATACTCAGGGTTTGAGAGGATAAAAAAAGCACATTCATGTATTTCAGAGAGAGCAACTCGGAGCCTGTGCTTTGTCTCTTCGATAAATCTGCTACTGGATGTAGTCTGGGCCAGTGGAAAGAGAAGATCTGCTCTGCTTGATCTAGAGCCTCTGTGCCTGCTGCTGGCTTAACCAAAGAGATTGATGTTTTACCTTCCCATTACTTACCCAGCAATACTTGAGCCTCTTTAAAGAATTGTTCCAGCAAGTGCCAAAATCATTTAACACTCACTGGTCATGCTGAAAGCTGCTGGAGTTTGCTTATAATAACAGAGGTAGTGAGAGGTCCTGGCAGGGATTGGAGCTGGTACTGTGGTGGAGCATGGCTGGGTGGTAGCTCTGTGGCTGGGCTGAGGAAGAGGCTTCCTTCCTCTGCAGGCAGCTCTGGTGGTTTTTCTCACCCCTTTGATCATGTTGCTGATGCAGGTGTTTAGCCTTAGGTCAGAAAACATTATTCTTGTTTACTCGATCTGCTTGAGTGAAAGATTGGTTCAGTCTCTGACCTCCAAATCAGTGCTAGGCTGGTGAGTAGGGATCCAGGAACTGTTTGCATTGTTTGTGCCCAAATCCAACCTGATCTCTGAGCATAGGGCCGGTGGCTCTGTAGGAGTGTTGATCCGAAAGGATCCTAACTGCTCTGACCCATCCCCAACACTGCAGGTGGGCTGAGCAGACAGGGCATGAGCTGCTGCAGACAGAAGGTGTTGTGTGTGCCCTTGGCTGCCCCATGAGTGTAAACCCAGGCACAATGATGGCACAGTCATTGTCTCCACAACAAACAACTGGGCATCTCTTCTGAGAGAGGAGAGGGTGGTACTGGGCTGGTGGCTGGAGCTGTGACTTTTTCCTTTTTGCCATCCACGAAGGATAAGTATAGCTGGAGAGTGGGTTGGCACTGTGGGTGCATCAGGGCCTGTAAATCATGGGCAGAGGGGAGAGCCAACAAATCAAGCACACGCAAAGAGGGTCAGCAATAGAACAGTGGGCGTGTGCCCAGTGATCCACGTACGGCCAGACTAAGGGTATGCCTGGAAAGATATAATGTGGCTATCAGAAACCAAGGCACAGGAAGCTCTATATTTCTCTGAAACAACCAGGAAATGGACTGTTTGGTGGCTGGGGAAAGTTGCCCAGGACTGGCAGTTAATGCTGGTTGGGTATGTGAGCAGTGAAAAGCCGGCAGCACTTACCTGTTTGCAGAGCAGCCACGTCTGCCCAGGAGAGTTTGCAGTTAAAAGCTGGGGGTGTGAGTCACCCCTGCCGTGGTCCTCTCTCTTGCAGGGGGGAAAGCAACATCATCACAGGGAAAACCTGATGCATTTTCCCAGTGCAAAATAACCTGACAGGGATTTTTCTAGTCTTATGCCCATTGCTGGGGCCCTCTGGCCTCTCTCCCAAGGCCAGTGCTCAGCTGCTCTATCCCCCCCACACCTCCTTCCCTCCCTTCCACATCGTCCATGTCGTGGCTGGTTTTCTGACTGTGCAAGCAGCAATGATGAGGGATGCTCATTTGGTTGGTTTAGCTTTTTTCTAAATCACTTGGTGCTGAGGAGTAATAAAATATTTATTAGATGTTACAAAACCAAACCCAGAGCAACAACACAGTGACTAGTTAAATATTCCTTCTTTCCTTCCTGCAGTGGTCCCTGAGCAGCAGCAGGTGCCCCAAAGAGAAAGCTCAGTGCTGCTCTTGGTTGTCTGCTGCTGGCTCTCTGCATGAAAGGCAGAGGTGCTTCCCCTGGGAAGCTGGTGACCTGTAGTCACCTGCTGAAATGATTCCTTTGAGGCATGGGTGGTGCTGATGGGCTGAGCCATCAGGGACCGGTGTGCAGTGTTGCAGTAGATCCTCACATACTGGCTGAAGGACAGACCCTTCCAGTGGGATGCACAGGGGGTAAGGGCACCATGAGGCATCAATGCATCGAAACTCACAGTCCTCAATCAGAGGTGTTCAAGTGTGGTGGTAAAGGGGATCTCTCTACTGCAGGGGGGCCTTTCACTTGACCTGCTTCTACAGCATCCAAATCTGACTGCAATTCCAGCAGCTGTCACATTGACAGACGTGGCTTTATTAGCTGGTTTGGGTACCCGTAGAGCTGTGGATGGGTTATTCTCCAGCCTACCACTGACAAATTCAGCAATCTACAATCTAGAATGGTTTCTTCTTCCAAATCTGTTGGATATGGTACTGCAATAGCATAATCCAAGGGACTTCTGGAGATCTCTGGCCCAATTTCCTTGTTCAAATCAGGGCTCCCTCCCAAATCAGATCATTTTCATGCAGTCAGGTTGTGGAAATTTGCCACTGGAGAATCCACAGCCTCTGGGCCCATCTCAGTGCTGTATTTATTCTTGCATGTTCAGGCTCAGCAATGCATTCTGGAGAGAGGTTGGATTATTGAGTGTATAACTTTTTTCAGGGAACTTTTTTGTGGCAAACAGCTCCTCTTTGCAATGCTTGTGCTTCTCTAGTGTAGGCGGAGGAGGCTGGAGACAATGTGCAGGGATGTGCCAGCTGTTCCCTGGCTGGGCCAACTCTGGAGAAGGTGGCATGTTTCCATGCATTCAGGTTTGTGTTTGGCTCTGAGTCAGGTTGAGTGTGTGCAAAAATAACATGGAGCAAGAAAGCTGCTGGCTCATTTGTGCCAGGGAGGCTGGTGTGCCATTTGCTGAGATCTGCATCAAGCGAATTCAGTGAGTTGCCGCTGTGATTTTTCTTGTGACCAGTGGTTCTCCAGTCAGCTTCTGAGTCACTAGATTGTGCTGGGTGTACAGTTTCGCTTAAAAAAAGTTAGACCAAGAAGGCAGGAATCATTTGAGTGCCCAGACCTAGTCACTGGTGGGCTCTTCCCCACAATTTAGTCTGTTAATGGAGAAGACATCTGCCAAGCTTCTTATAAAGAACCATGCCATCCACTGGGGGTGCCAGCCCAAAGCTGATATATGTGCCAGGAATTCATCAGTACTGCCTCAATTGATTACATTTGTTAATACACATGTGTATATGTGACAGCTCAAATACTGTCATGCTTTAGACAGGTAAAGGCTGGCAAACACTTTGCTGCATAAGCACACCCCACAGTATTAACTTGGGAGAGTTCACGTGGGTCCAGATCTCTGTGTTCTGTGATCCCTGTTGAATGCAGAAATGACTGTTAGTTCTTTAATAGCTGTCACACATGGAAAGTAGTTGTGGAGGGAAATCAGAGAGGTTTGGAAAAGTAAGGGAAGGTAAATTGAATAAACCTCTTCCATCCACCAGAGTGTTCTTGCTTAGTCCCAGCTCTCACCTCTTGTGTGGTGGCACTTGGATTTGTGTTTGCATCAGGGGCAGCAAGGCTCTGCCCCCACCATCCTCACACCTGCTGGGTTTGCAGCCTCACAAGGTTTCACCTCCTGCCACAGCTGGTGCAATGGCTGTGATGTTGTACTGATGTGCTCTCAAGGGGAAGTAATTCTTTTATTTTCTGCTATTTGTGAGCACACTATGAAAGGTACATGAGAAGTGGTTTGTATTGACCCCTTAGTGGCCTTACTGGCTCTGCAGAAGCTGTTGGCTTGCTTTATATGGATATCTAGCTGATCACTGCTGCCTCTAATAGCAGGAGATACAATAATACCCCTGCATTTAAAGCACTTAAGCTTCCAGTTGAGTGTTCAGGGCACGTGCACTTTTAAGCCTGTGGCTGGATTGGTGGCATTGCTTGGCCCTGCCTCCAGGCTCTGGAGTGTGATGCTGGGACTGAGGCTGCTCCCCTGTCCTGCTTCAGCCTCTGCTGGGAGGTGCTATCTCCTGGCTGCCCCGGGAGTGTTGCTGGGATTCGGCAGCAATGCCTGTGGACCCTGACAGGGAAGGGAAGAGGCATAAAATGGGAGATGGAGCGTGTTGGGGCACAATTTACTGACCTGCAGGTCTGGTCTCCTCCCTTCTGGTGCTGCCTTTCTGCACCTGGCATCTGCTGCTGTGCTGCAGAAGCTAAATTTGATGTGAATGCAGTTTGATTTTGGCTCAGATTGATTGACTGCCTCCTTGATAACATGCATATCAGTGCAGAGACACGGATCAATACATCAGTGCTGTTTCATGGTCTGATGGGATGGGAGACTGAGGGTCCCATTAGCTGAGGACTGGACTGTGCTGCAGCCTGGTGTGATCAGAGAGGATCTCCTTTTCCCTGGATGGGGAAAATATTGGCATAGAGCTTGGCCAAGGTGGAGGCAACTGACACTCCAGAAGAGACAAATCTGATGATTCATGTCCACAGCCCCCAGGAGCTTGTGTGTGAGCTGCGTATTGGGAATTTCTAGGAATTTCAAGGAGCATCATTGTTTTGAAGGTAGCCCATTCAATACTGAGGAAGGAGCATAAAATACTGCTGCTAGATAGCATTATAGGAATTCAACAAGCAAGGGCTTCTGGAGGTTGTCTTAAGAAAAAAAACCTGAGCCCAAAAAAAATAATAAATATGTCATGCATGTTGTTAAAATCCCAAATGAAAAGCCTCTAGGCTGAGAGTATCTGTGCTCTTAGTATGGCTTTCCTTGTGCCTCAGCACCCTGATTTCAAGGTCACCTGTAGTTTTCCTCTTTCTTTCCTTTGTTTCTTATGGCCTCTGTTGCCCTGTCATTCTGCCTGATGTTCACAATGTTTGCTAATACAAAATCATCAATACATTTAATTAACATCTTGCTTTCCTCTTCTTCCAGATAATTAAATGCTTAATAAAAACAGACCTAGCACCTTCCCACAGGTGTCTCCCACTTGATCACTGTATTGTCTCTGGCTCCTCTTATTGCTGACCCAGTTTTCTTTTCAATTCCATCAGCTCAGAGAGGTTTGGAGCCTGCTTTATGTCTGATGTTGTGCCTGTTGCCGAAGGGCTCAGGATGTCTACGATACTGTTGGCAAACACCACAAAGGGGCTTAGGTGCCTGACAGGGCAGATAGACTCTTAGGGCCAAATGTTAGGTCCTGCCAGCCTAAAAGCTGTGGGCTTTTGGCAGTGCTTTTCCACTGGGCTCATTGCCCAGAGCTGAGGTGGATCAGGTTAAGGGCAGTCCTTACTCCAGCCCTGTGATGCTGAGCCTTGTTGCGTGTGTCAGACCCTCGGAAGTCTGGGCTGTGGTTTTGGGGGTGGCAATGGCTCGTCTTTCCGGCACCCACAGGGGCAGTGAAGGCTGTTCCATGTTTTCTGAAGCAGAGCATATTGAGTCTCACTTTATGTCACTTTGATGAACACCTCTCCATAAGCACCAGGATAAACTAATCCCAGATTATCACATCAAATTGCTATTGCTCACTAACCCCTCTCAGCATGGTGTTCCAGAATTAATTACCAGTATTCATGATGTTCGTTACCACAGTCCCGCATAGCACATTGTGTAGATGTAGTGATATTTATCATTGCATTTTCCAAGTGGTCCCTGTCCTGCTTTTTATCACTAGCTGTGTTTACCAGGCTTCATTATGCCTGGTTGTTTGAGTCTCCACAGTTTTTGATACTTTATTCAAAGCCATTTAGACACTTAGAGCCATTAATTTTATCTTTCTCTTCCATTTTAATGGACTGGTTTCTTCTGCTGGCATACAACTGAGAAAAAGGCACTCTTCTCTAGACCTTTTGGTCTCTAGTAAATACCTGTCCTAATTCTTACTGCTTTCTTTTTCCTTTAAGTTTGAAGTTGCCATATATATACCTTGTTTGCTTCCTGCTGCCTAATCCTCAAACTTGAAGCAGCTCCATGATAATCCAGGCACAGCTCCATTTTAAATCCCTGCAACCCTTCAGCATGAGTGTTATCTGGAAGATGTTAGGCTGGCATTGTTGGTACATGACTTATGTACCTGCTGTGACTTTGCTCTGTAAGCTGCAGAGGTGGGGTTTTAGCTATGCCTGTCTTTAAATTGACAGATAAATTGGGAAAGTAATGGCATGTTTTCTTATAAGGCTGGAATAAACCCTTGTAAACTTCCTATTGATGTCATTGTGACAAAATTAGAACTGTCTTGTAAGTTATACCAGCTGTATGATGGACAGAAACTGTTTTGATCAGCAAAGAGACAGCGAAGTCCTTGCTAGGATAAGGACAACAGGTTTGCCCTCCTCACATGATTTTTTTTGACATTAAATTCTTTCACCACTGCTCCTGACTGGTGTTTTATATATGACAAGTCAAAAGAAATAAATAAGCAAGGACAAAAAAGGAAGAACCAAGGCCCCAAAGTGCTGATAAGTGCCACCTACAACAGTTAGCTCACAAGGCTTCCCATTCTGAATGAAACCTCAGCTTCTGAAGGGCAGGAGAAGCTGAGTGGGGAAGGGGCTGCCCCAAAACAGGCCCTTCCAAGCGCACACACAGCAGTTTGCTTTTGAATTGGGTGTACCTGAAGTTGTGAAAGTCATGTGTGCATTTTGTGGTGGCAGAGTTGCTTAGAAATGATGTTCAGGGTGACTTTAATGCTCTTGATGCCTAAATGAACTTACCAGGGCGCAGAGGGTGTGTGTGTGTGTGTGTGTGTGTGTGTGTCTGCATGTGGCTGCTGTCCCCAAAGGAGAGCAGAAATACTCATCATAAGCACACCAGTAAGATACTGCAGAACAATTAGTGGGTTTTTTCTTCATACGTAAACCTTTTTTGACTAATTTTATCCTTTTGACATGTTTCACAGATAAGCAAGCAGCAGCTCCAGACAATCAAAGATCGTTTCCAGGCCTTTCTCAATGGGGAAACCCAGATTGTGGCAGATGAAGCATTTATAAACGCTGTCCAAAGCTACTATGAGGTAAGGAGAGACAATGTAATATTCTTACAAAACCCTGTTCTTATCCCTATTCACAGACATGGTTGAATTCTGATTTAATATATTGTCAATTTTCAAGCAGCACAAAGTTAAGACAAGTGCAAGGCATCTTCTGTCTGATGTCTGGTACATCACAAGGTTTGGGAGGTTCAGAGTTTGAACATAAACCACAGAACAACCCTGGCAACCCCTACACCATGGTGTATCCTACAGCTTTGATGATAGGGAAGACCACCCTTCCTTTAAGCTGAAAAATATCCTGCTGATACTTTTAAACAGCGTACTCTAAAACAGTGAATATGGCACAGCATAAAATCAATGTCACATGCTCCCTGTGAAAAATACCAGGGGAAATCTGGGCAGCACATTCAGTTCTTGCGGAAGCTCCTGCATTGTGATCTAATTGACTTTGGGATTTTCAGCAAGAGTCTTGTCTTTTCTCTTTGGCATTACAAGTGTCATAAAGCAAAGAGGGAGGGAGGAGGATGTGCATCTACAAAACTAGATGATACCAAAGAACGTGAAGCATCATTCATAATTGTGCAAAAGAATAATTATGCATGTCTGTCTTTTTGCACCTCTTTGTATGCAGCCCATAATGCTGCCTTTTATATCTCTTCTCAGAAGGAAAGAGCTTCTGTTTTTGAAGGAAATCGGTTCCTGTGATTTGTATGAGGAGTGTAGCGTGGGGTTTTTTTTGCTAGCCTTTCTGCAAACCATTTCTCTTTCTCCCTAGAGCTATTCTGTCATAACAGGTGAAGATTTTGAATTGCCTACATAAAATATTTCTCAGGAAGTAGGATCTAAGAGGGGACCAAAATCTGATACTAGAACTGAAGAGAATTTTAACTCTATAAGAAATGACAGCAGCTGCTTCTGTGTAAGGAAAGCAAAAATTATCTGTGGATTAACTCTTAAACCAGCCTAGTAGTTACTGTTCCATCATTTTCTGTACAGGAAGGAAGCTGAGAGTCATTTACATCTTTTATCAGAAAAGGGATCATCACAGCTTCAGTGAACAGATGCTCTCAAAGAAAGTTTTCAAGATGGCGTGAGCTCTGTTTTAGGATGCAAAAGCAGCATAATCCGTTCAGATAAGACTATTGGGCAGGAAAGAGAAACTGCTTAAAACCAGGCAAAATACATCTCTGTTTCATTGCAGTGTCTGGCTGAAAGTGTGTCCTGATCAGCTCCAGAAGTCCTGTGCTATATAATTGCCCCAACTGTTCAAACTTTAAAAGAGGAGTTGACCAGCACTAGATGTATGCAAACCCATGTATTCTGCACTGGCTCTGTCTTGCTTGAAACAGGCCACATGAAGTGTAATGCATCCCTCTCTGTCCTTTAGCACAACTCCTTTTTTCTTCTTTTTTAGCTGTTGGTCTCCTTTAACTTACAGCCGTGTGCTTTCAGCTTCTGTGCAGCTGGAGCTTGGCTGTGTGGCTGTTCCTCGGCAGCAGCTGCAGTGGTACAAGCTGAAGTCTCACTGCAGAAAACCTCTGCCCCTCTCAGTGCCTGAGCAGCGTTCCCTGCTGAGAGTGTTTTCCCTCCCTTCTCTGCAGAGAGGTGCCCCCCTTGGTTGATCCAAGGCACAGTCACAGCAGATCCTGCTGATCTCAGCTCCTGCAAATCTCGGTTTTGTGCAATTAACTGTCCCTTGCGTGGGCACTATCTCGAAATCAGCCTTTAGGTTCTGACTTACAGAGCTGCATCATGGCTTGGGAAATATTTACACTTCTTTGTTTTTTTCTCAGCTGAAACTGGCCATCTCTGTGCAGGGCATGGATGGTGTTTCTAAGGGGTCCACTTATCAGCAGTGCAGAATAAGTTCGTTTCCTAGTGAATGATTGGGGTTTTTTTCTGGAGAAAGAAAGAGGTAAAAGTGACATTGTAGGTCAGAAATTCATTTGCTGTTGCCCTAAGTGTGTTTGCATTGCCACATTCTGCTGTTAATTCTGCTGTCAGGGCATAAGTGTGTAGCTGTCAGTCTTAGACTAGTTCACAGGCTGCTATCAAATTAAAAAATTGAGTGATCTGCTGCTGCTCTGCGAAGCACCGCTGTGCCTGCAGGAATGCTGCAGACCCGTGTGTGTGAGAGACAGGCCCAGCACACTCCAACACACTCCAGGGGAGCTTTTATCAGGTCCTTTTACTTGTAACGAGTAAAGCTTTGTCTATGGACCAGCACATTTGGCAGCAGTTGCTTCTGTGGGTATTATGGAAATGCTTCATTAGATCCATTTCCACTCTGCTGTGGGCAGACAGAGACAGAGCCACACAGGATGTGGGGGGCTCATCTATGGGCATGGCAGGAGTTGCCTGACCCAGCTCCCAGAGGTCAGTTCTCTTCTGCGTGTGTTGGCGTGTGCATGTGCACCCACACTAGGATTTTGTTCCGGCTGCTTTGACTCCTGGCAGCCCTACTGGGCAGTCTTACAGCCAGGCAATTCACCTGATATTTTCCAAAGAGAGCAGCTCGCTCTGCAGGACAAAACACATTTTTTTAATCTGTTTTTATCGTCCTATTTCATGGTCTTTTTCTGCTGCTTTGTGTCTGACTGGCACTCCCCCGTGCCTGTCTCCTCTCTGCCAGCTGCAGCCATCCTTTCATCTGCTGGCTGCTGTTCCACACCCAGGGAGGATAAATCAGGGCTGAGGGGATACAGGGAGCCAGATCCTACTGCTTGCAGTGCCGTCACCCTCCAGTGTGGATGAGGACCACAGATAACAACAGCCAGTGGTGCTGGCAAGTGTGGGAAGTCATCAGCACTGTCACACACAGGGTGAGGCCCAGGCCCCTGGAGTGGATGAGGGGACATGGAAGCCAAGGATGTTGCAGTGGGGATGTTCATTGTGACCTCCTACTGTTTCCTGCAGTCAGTGTACTGGTGATTTCCTCAGCTGCATCAGGAACTTGGCTTTTGACAGCTCTCACCTGTTACTTGAAAGCACCTGCACACACACTTGGGATGCCATCACTCTGTTTAAGCTCTGCAAGGAAATGAAGTGCGTGCTGGTCTCATTTCAACATGAACTGGAGAGGCTGTTGGTGGTATCCTGCCTGTCTGGTCTGCAGGGAGTGCTCCCCAGCATGGTGATATTGGAAGGAAGCAGCCTGGCTCGTTCTCAGCAGCATTTTTGGGCTGGTCCTTGAGCAAAACCCACTACCACTGCTGACAGATGCCTGTGCTATAAAGCATCTGGGAACATGGAGTGCCATGTTGCTGAGTGGTATAAAATAAATAAATCTATTGTGTCCTTAGGTCATCCACAAACTCTTTAATTATTGAGAGCTGACAGATATACCCCTGTGCTGGCACAGCTTCTTTGCAGGCTGCTGCATTCATCAGTTCTCAGCATTATTAATAAAATAGCAGTTTTCTTACTGGTCATTGATTGCTTTCCTGGGTTCAGGGCTTGGGAGAGAAGTAGTAACACAGTTTCTCCTGCCCCTCTCACCCTTCAGCTCTGCATTGTTCCCAGGACATCTCCTGGTCTGTGGAAGTCTGTTACATTTTGACCCTTCTGCTGCTTTTGCAGTGGGAAGAACATTTTTATCAAATGCTTTCTCCCTCCCTTCCTTCTGTCAGTGCCCTGCACCTCTGCAAAGCCTTCCCAGGCAGCCTCAAGCTGTGCTGAACTATCCTGTGCTTCCACAGAGGTGGAGCAGGAAAAGATTTGGGCTTGTGCACTGTGGCCATGACACTGTTTAGTGATTCTGAGCTGCCTTGGTGTTTTCCCATTGGTTTGCAAAGATCAGCCCATTTGTCCTTGTACTTTCCTGGGGTGCTTTAATGATACTCTTCCTTATACTGGTTGCCCAGGTTGGAGAAGGGAGAAGTAGGGGGACACATGTTATTTACCTCAAGGCAACATTAATTTAATTATTACAATGCCATTCCTGTGACAGCAGGACAGTCTCTTCTGGTGTAGTAGAATTAAGATGTAAGCCTGGTCCTTGCACTGGTCAGAGGTTTCCCGGGTGCCTGGCTACCAGTAGAACGACTCTGCTCCCTCTAACATGGCAGAACTTGTTTAGGTGAATGTAGTTGTGCAAGAACTTCTTTATTAAAACATTTGAGAGAAAAAAATATAATCCTGCTTTCCCAAAGGGCATTTATGTATCTGGTGAGTTGCAACCACAACATCACATCAAGTCCTAATTGCGTCAAAGTGCTTCATTTTAGTGGATGCAAAGCAGAAGCTTCACCTGATTTCATTACACTTCCCAAAGTGCAGCTGAAACCTCGGCTGATCTGGCAAAATGTGGCTGTGAGTGAGGAGTTGAAAAGTATCCTGGCAGCCAAAAAGCAACTTCTCAGCAGTGAAACCACATTTTGTGGTACTTAAGAGGGATTTTTTTTTTTTTTTAACTGACACCATCTGAAGTCACCCTTTTTTTGCAGGTATTCCTCAAAAGTGACCGCGTTGCCAGGATGGTGCAGAGTGGAGGGTGCTCAGCAAATGACTCGCGGGAGGTCTTCAAGAAGCACATCGAGAAGAGAGTGCGCAGCCTGCCAGAAATTGATGGCCTGAGCAAGGAGACAGTCCTGAGCTCTTGGATGGCAAAGTTTGATGCTATTTACCGGGGAGAGGAGGATCCCCGGAAGCAACAGGCCAGGATGACGGCGAGCGCTGCCTCGGAGCTCATCCTCAGCAAGGAGCAGCTCTACGAGATGTTCCAGAACATTTTGGGGATCAAGAAATTTGAGCATCAGCTCCTGTATAATGCATGTCAGGTAAGGTGGGAATGGAAGAGTTTCTTGGGGAAGGCTTGCCAATGGGAAATATTGGTGTTGTTGAACTGGAAACTTTGGGGCTGACCAGGCTGATTCTGAGAGAACTTCCACCAAGGAGAGGGATTTTGGTTCATGGTGGGATTTCTGCGCTGCTGGTTTTGTTCTGAGTGTCCAAGTGGGCCTCTTTCTCTTATTTGTTTTCTCATGAAATTCCATGGGATTACTGAGATGGGAAAATTTTATTCTTCAGCTGTTTGTCTGGGCGAGCAGGTCTTTGATGGTGCCTAAGTGGCCTGTTTGGCTGTGTCTTGTTTGCCTTTCCTCTGTCATATCACCAGTCTAAATGACAGAGGCACCTTCTTGCAGCCTGCAATAATTTATCAGTACTTGGAGCCAGGAGCCCCTGGGGTGGGTGGCTTATGCAAACTTGCTCATTGAGGTTGTACTTTAAATAGAGCGAGCTCCGTGATCGCTCTAGGCCTGTGCTGGAAGGAAAGAGCATCCCAAACACCCATGGCCTCACAGTGGCTCTGCTTGCACTTGAAAACCTTTCCCATTCCTCTCTTTCTCCCCCAGTAAGAGCCAGTTCCCCAGAGCTGCAGAGCTGAGACTCTGCAGTGCTGCTTGTGTTTCCAGCAGCTTTTGCTGAGGCTGTCGGTGTCTGTCCAGGCTGTTGGTGACCCAGATTACAGTCCCCTGCTATGGGATATAAATATCACAGGCGGGATAGAGGATGTCAGAGTCACAGGCAGAGTAAGGTAATGCTCTGGAAAGTTTTCAGAGGAGGAGCAGACCTCAATCTCTTCCCTATAGTACAGGGCTTCAACTTCTTATTGAAATTAATACATTTGAGACCAATTCTGTCTGTCTTCTGTCTAGACATCTCCGATTCTTTTTAAGACACAGAGAATTATATTTGATCTGTTTTCTCTCCTGTAAAGAGCTTAGTTATCTTGCATTTTGTTCTTCATCTCAGAACTTTAATGGCAGAATAGGGAGAGGATAATAAATGTCCCTGAGTAATGTGTCTTCATAGCAAAAAGCCAACAGCAATAACTGCGTTGGACCTCATAAATTGTGTTTATAAACCAGATTTTGTGCCTCCGTCCTCTGTTGGAGGGCTTCTTTAAAATCAAAACCATGTTTTCCATGATGTATTGAGAGCTGAGTCAGTTCTGCAGTGTTTTGGGATTTTTTAACTTAAACCAACTCCAGCCCTGTGTCTCTCATCCTCCCTTGACTTGTGCTCAGCTAAGGACTAGGAAGGCTTTGCGTGAGCGTGTGTGTGATCCTAACCTCTTGCTTTGTGGTTCCCACTGATGCAGAAAACAGTATTTGATCACATCTGCCCTGCTTTGTGGATGATCTCTGCTTGTGAGAGTCTTTCTGGCTGACACTGTGAACCCAGAGGCTGCTTCCCATGAATTGCCCTGTTGCATCAAGCAACCTTTTTCCTGCAGTAGGTCCTGGTTTTACTCTGACAGTGAAGCATTTAATTCTGGGTCTCTTCTAGTACTTGGAGGCAGTAAACCTGTAATTTAAGCTTTTACAGAAAGACATAATTTCTGTTGAAAGCAAGTATTAGCATGAGAGTTACTCTGTTTTTAATACCTGGATAGTGAGGATTAGCTATGCAGAAAGGAAAGCCCTTTGTAGAAGAAAGCTCAGACAGCTGCAAGGCCAGCAGTCATCCAGCTGTTTGGTGTTTTCCTGGGATACGGTGTGAGTGATTACAGTGCCGTGGTGCCAGGACAGTGGGGTGGGACCCTGTCCCACATGGAACAGGTCACTGCTTCTCCCTCTCCCATTAGGTGCTGCAGGGAAGACAGCAGAGAACACCTGGGAAAACTGCAGGCTTTGCTGTGAGGACCCTTATTTCAGTGCTATCTGTGGTCATGTAATCTATGGTCATGTAATCATGTGCTATACCAGGGGGGTCTCAGGACCTCTCCAGCCACCAACAGCCCTAAGGGGATCAGCAGCAGCCACTTTGTACTTCTGTCTTGCCACGGAGCACCAAAATTGCTGTTGGCCTTTACTCCTTCCTGCAGGGTCTCAGCCATTGCTTGCAGCCAGGCTGTTGTAGGGTATAAATAAAACCTATCAACCAATGTGTTTGCTTAGCTTGTGTGGGGAGTTCCTGGCAGAAGCCAAAGGTGCATGCCACTTAGCCAGCGTGTTTTCTGCAGCAGAGCTTCAGGGGAGAGCAGAAAATCATGTGCAGTGAGCAGTGATTCGGGTGTCTGCTCCTTTTCCCTTTGCCTCTTTCCATGAAAGCTTCCTCCTGTCTCTCATGATGAAGTACTAGCAGCTGGGTGGGAGCAGACCCAGGGCACCTGCAGGGGAGGAATGGCTCCCAGCTTTGCATGTACATGTGTGCTGTGGCCATGGCAGGGCTGGGATGTGCTTCTGCAGGACTTCTTCCAGCTGCTCCGTCCCCTCCACCTCACTTTGCATTTTCAAAAGTTTTCTCTTGCCACATCTGTCTCTCTGTGTTTGACAAGCTGTCATCTCCTTTACCACCTCTGTCCTGACACCAGCAGTGAGCTCCCTCCCCAGCAGGCTTTTGCAGACACCTCCCAGCCTGTGCCTGCAGCCCTGCAGCTGTACTTGCATCACAGAGCACAACTTTGGGGCTTTGGGGCACTGGCCCCATAACCCCTAAAAATGGTCATTTATTTCCAAAGTGCTGTTGTGTTTCAGACCAGATTGTGTCTGGGTCAGTGTCAGCCTAAACAGGGCTCGTTTGCCTCCCCATGAAGACATTCTGACTGCTGGTCAGAGCTAATGTGAAGTAAAACTTAAACCTTTTTCATAGTAATTCAATTAAAGCTTCTGTCACCTGTTTTGTAAAAAAAAAATAAAATTACATATTCTGTTTGTGAATAAGGAAAACTATCTGGATTTTCCTGGATGAGCTGACATTGCAATATTCCCAGAAATGCCGTGCAGGCACAAGTTGTGCACACGTGGGTGATTGATGCATTTGCTTTTCTCTCTCGAGCAGCTCCTGCCAGAGTTCACCACGGACACTGTCTCAGCAGCCTGCCATGGTGCTGGCCACAGGCTGTACACTGGCACTGAACAAACCTCCCAAATAAATTTGGGGCCAAGCACAAGCTTCCCAGCAGTGGTTTGGCACGGTAGAAACTACACTTATTTTTTGACCTGTGCTTGTTTGCTGTGCATGGGATTTGGAAGCGAAGCCTTTTCCCTGGCAGGCTGTCTGAATGCTATCACTCCTTCCAGAGTGGCAGCGCTGGGCTGTTCATGCAGTTTATCAGTCAGTCACCAGTGCTTAGACAAAGAAAGTCCATTGTCTTCTCTGGTTGCTCCCACAGGCTGGGAGCAGAGGGGCTGGTTGGCCTGATATGCTGTGCCTGGCCTTGGTGAAACTGCCCCATAGGCTGTGCTAGAAGGGAGGGGGTGAGAAGGCTTTGCCTAGTTGTTTTCCTCCAAAAGCATGAGCAGGAATGGTGCTGAAGGCCCCAAACGTTCCTTGAATTTCTCCTGTGTTCTGGAAGTAGATGCTTTTCTCTATTTGGCCTCCTGTTACATCACAGTAATTGCATAATGCTTGCATCACTGGGACAGCATTTCCATTCACCTCTGAGATAATATTTTGTTTGTGCGGGAGGAGGATGATTTCTAAAGAGATTTTTATTTTTAATACAATATCCCCAGGTGGTATGAGATAAGTGTATTCTTAATGTGATAGCAGTGATATAGTAGGATCTGAGATTGCAACAGAGCAAAAGGGATTGATGCAGTTGGAAACAAAGATGGGCAGTGGTGTTGTAGAAGAATGGTTGTGAAGATAACAGTGTTGTTAAGCACAGTCTCTGACTAGAACATTTTAAATAATACACAGAGTCTTGTGCTTTTTGCATAACACATACCACGTGGCTTGGTGTTTCTGCTCCACTGGAGTCAGCGTGGGAATTGAGCATCTCCAGCTCCAGCATGGAGCTCTTCTGATGTGCGAGAGGTGTTATGGAGGGAGAAATGTGTTTCAGTCTTGGCTTCCTGGTCCCGAACAAGGAAGGTTTGGGAGGCTTGAGTTTAGCTCTTCCACTTGTGGTTGTGGAAGAGTCATAGAGGAGCTATTTTTTGTAAGTGTTGTGCAATTCCAAACTTGGGTCTTTGCTGCAGTAGGCTTTTCTTTGGGCACAAGCCCTGTATTTCCCGCTGACCTTCGTGACAGCTGAATTGCTGCAGCATCTCTGAAAATCAGGCTGTGGTGTTCTCCCTGCCTTGTTCTTTCCCAGCCGTAGGGCAGTGATTTACTTTTCTATCTCAAGCTGTGTTTGAAAGTCATTTTTAGCTACAGTGAGAAGAGCAGGAGCCAGTACAGTGCTGTTCAGTTAATCCAGCAGCAGGAGCAGATGTCCAGACCATGTCTGTGATGAGCTGCACGCTTCCATCCTCCCCCTCTGAGGAAGTGTGGGATTCTGGGCTCTCCCTGCAGAACTCTCTGATCTCTCAGGCTTCACAGTCAGACTTTCTCTTCTTTTCTGGGCCTGAAGTGCCCCACACAGTGTAGCATGCCTGTTAAATGTGCAAAATACCTGTGCTAAGCACAATTCCATTAGATTTTAGATTTGAAAGCAAGTAACAAAATATATACGTCAGACCTGCTGAATGATACTAATAAATGTTCATGGTTTTTCAGTATCTATTCCTGTCCCTCCATGTAGAAGGGAAAACATCAGAGAAGTGGCATGTGTGGGTGTGCTGCAGCCCACACCAGGTCCCATTGCTGTCTGGCGGCTATTTCATGTTAAGGCATAAAAGCTTCTCACCAGTGCAATTGGAATTGTTTTATAAGTATTGGGGGCTTGTGATTTTAGCTAGGAAACATTTCAACCCAAATTTTGTCAACCGGAGCTTGCTTAAACCTAGAATTCACTGTTTTGACATTTATTTTTGCAGCTGAATTAGGACACTGTGTCCAAAGACTGACATTTCTCACAAAGCAGAAAGTTCCCCTGCCAAAAAAAATTTGGTTTCTGAAGTGTTAGCAGAAAAGATATTTAGGATTTCTGTCCTGACTCAACCGTTTGATTTTAGCTCAGGTCAGTATTGGGGATGATTTGCTGAGGTGGTGTCTCGCCTTCTGCCCCTCTCTCATCTTTGCAGTTCATGTGGTTCTACCAAACTTCATTTCTTGACTCGCTGTGTTGTGTTGAGCCCCCTCACACGCCTGACGTGCAGCAATCCTGTGCCCACCGTGTGTTGGTCACACACCCAACACATGCCAATCACATGGTGTGAGCTGACTTTGCTGACTTGGCTGAAAGTTGCAGTCATCTCCACAAACACCCCTCATAAACCCTCTCCTGCTGCAGAGATGCTGTGGTGGTACTTGGAAGCTGCAGCCCAAGTTTGGGGCAGGAAGTCCTGAGAGGCACTGTGACAGTTCTGGCGGTGAGATAAAGGTTAAGGTCACCTCAGAATAAATGTTTGGTAAAAAGGTGTGTACCCTCCCCAAATCAAGTATTTCATTTAGTTTGTTGTGATGAAGAATTCCCAACCATGCCTTGCAATGAGCATTGAGCCCAGGATCGTGCACAGCGTGGAGTTGCCTGTCTGTGCACATCTCTGTCCCTTCAATTCAGAGACTCAGGGGTTTAGTATCAGATCCCTCCCTTCTGGTCTCTTTTAACCTTTCTTGAAAACACAAAGCAATTCCTTTTTATTCTAGCTGCTTCTTGAAGCTCAGTGCCTATGAAACGTCCATCTGCAATTCTGGGCACTTGAGCACTAATGCTGGTTCTAGTAACCCCTCTGCAAGGGCAGGAGGTTTGCTTGGATCCCAGAGCCCCTGCAAATGGCCCATCACAGGGACTGTGGTATTGAGCTGGGGCTGCTGTGAGGCAGCAGACAAGGACCAACAAGCCTCCACGAGCTCCTCTCTCCGGGACTGGTTACCTGTGCTGAGGACAACTAGTGGCTTTGACCATCATTGCTGTCCCCCTTGTAAATCCCCAGGGCATCAACCAGACCCCTTAGCTATTTTTCCCCTCTTTTACTATCTTGCTTGCTCCACCTGTTTCCACACTCTGAGCATCATCCTCCTCCACCCCCTTAAAACAAAACCACCACCCATAAAAATGGGTGAAAGTGGTTTGTAAATGATCAAAAGCCTCAAAATCCATAAAGCATCATGCTCTGTTTTCAGTAATTCAGTGTTTATTTCCATGGAAACAGAAATGGCAGCCTGGAGCCTTCTGCAAGGTTGTAATTACTCCTGTAGCAGCCAGCGGCAGCCGCAGCATCTCCCAGAGCCGTGATGTGGTGCCCGACGGGAGACTGAGAAAGGCAGGAACACTGGCAAGTGAATGAAATTTTCCCTGTCGTAATAACACAACATAGATACACGTGTTCCTTTGGGGAGGAGGGGGAATTGCTCAGGGTGCAATGTTTGAACATAGATGTTGGCAAGAGAGGGCGGAGAAGCTGCTGTGGGGAGGCACAGTGTCAGGGATGGGGCATGATGGGGTGGGGAGTGTGATGTCTGGCTCTGCTGGACCCTCTGCTGCCAGCCACATCCTTTGGGAGAGGTTTGCTGATGGAGGTCACCCAGGAGGTACAGAGTGGTCCCCCAGTTGTCCCTGTTGGTCCTATGTGGTGCAGAAACACTGACCCTACATGTTTATAGAGAGAGACAGTGTTTATCTCTCTATAATGAGGAGCAGGAGAGGTGGTTGAGATGGGACATCTGTCAGCTCCAGCATCCAGTGAGAGCTGCAGGGAAGAGCTCAGTCAGTTGGAGGTGGACAAGGCACTGAGCAGGGTGGCCCTGCCAGCAGTGTGCCACAGTGCTGCTGCCTTCTGGGGAGGACAGTGCAGTGATCACTCTCTGCCAGGGTGGGACTTTCGCCCCCAAACTGTCATCACCCAGTGTCTGATTTGCACAGATACATATGGACCTACGTGTGCATCCATTAGCTGTAGGATCAGCTTATGTTCTGTGCTGTTATGGACTTGGAGAGCAATCTTGGCCCCTGTAATTAAATTTAAAGCAAATTAGCTCTTCTATTAAACAAAATAAATCTGATGAAGCCTAATGCTGTACTCTCTAGCTATGGCTGATCAATCGCTCCTGCAAAGAGCAGGCAAATGCTGCTGAGCAGATGGTCTTGGCTGAGGCATGGTCAATTAAACTAATTAAAGATGCTTTCATTTAATCAGAGGGTGTTTTAACCCTGTTAGCTGCCAGTTGGGGATGTATGTTTTTGTGCACTAGGAACTTCCAGTTCTGGCCCTACTGTGGACTTCTTCTGGTTTTTAGTACAGAAACCAGGCCAGAGTGTACATCCAAAGAGCAGAAAAATTATAATGTCATGCAACAGTAGTGAAGACTTGCAGAGGAAAAGTCAGTTGTTCTCTTCTAACACTAACCAGAGATGTTTATTAGCCTGAAGAACTCTTCTGTACTGAATCCTTCCCACGCTACCTGCTGCCAGCCTTCCCTCTGGGTTTAGGGGTGTGGATGCCTCTCTGCAGCCTAGACAAATGTCACTTGTTCCACCAAAACAAGCAGTGGCTTTTCCTGGTATATTATTCAAGGGACAGAAAATGGTTTCAGCATCCAGACAGGTTCTCAAGTGGAGGAACAGCCTCTTATTTTACCTCTCTGCTGCTGTGCAAAACGTTTTGGCTGATGGGAGCTCCTCTTCCTGGGGGTTCTGGAGATGAATTTAACTCATTATTTGCTGCAGGAGTCCACGGAGACTCCTCTGAGCTGAAGCCCTGTTTTAGGATTCTCTGCTTTGTCACAAGTGGTCACCCATCCCCTGCTTCCAATCTGCTGTGCTGCTCCCCTGCCCTCGCTGTAAGGGGTGACACCACTTGCCAGCGAGGTAAGAGCGACCAAGAGAGCTCGTTAGTCTTATAGAAGAGCATGTCAAATGATCCCAAGAAGCAGCAGTAGAGCAAACTAGTGCATCCAGACCATTATTGACCCCTGACTGGGCTGCACCAAGGGGCTGCAGAACACCAGGACCCCTGTCCTTTGCATTTTCAGCAGCTTGAACAAATTAAATTAGAAACAGTTGTGCTTTATCCAGAGGCCACAGCACAACATCGTGCATGAGGCCAGATCTATCCTGCTCCAGCAATATGGGTCACTGCAGATACATTAGGGCTAAAGTCAGGATGATTTCCAAGATGTTCATCCTTCGTGAAATGTAAAAACCAGTTTTTACCCTTATCTAATTAGAGAGGGGTTTTTGTGGTGCAGTATCAGCTGAATGCTATTCGTTGTTCGTATGGACTGAATAATTCCTGCAGTTTAAGGTTTAAATTACCGTCAGGATATCTCTTCAGTTTTATTTTTGTTTCAATTGACCCATGAATACTTTTCATCATCTGCATTCATGCTGCAAAGGAATGCATAAAAATATTCATGGTTACCTTAAAAAATATCATATCAGTGACTTGACATTTCCAATCTACCTTAACCCCTTTATTTAAGGACTGGTAATTCTCTTCTTTCACTGAAAATATAGTTGTTGGCATGACTTTTCCACTGCTTAGCCAGATGTTTGAGGTTTTTTCCACCAGATCAGGAGCCACTGTATGTAAAAACCAGTTTCCCAGCATGGACTTTGTCTCATTAGGAAAGGAAAATGTCACTCCTCCTGTTTGTCTTTCCCTCAACCAGAGATGATGAGCAGAAGATATGACGAAGAAATGACCCCACTGGTCCCCTTTGGAGAAAGCAATCTTGTTTTTTCTCTGAGCAGCATTTGTTCCCTGCAGTACATGTTCCTGTCAATCAGCCCAGGAGGCCTTGGAAGACAGAAGGGGTGTTATCCAGACCTCTCTCTCTTTAAGCAAGGAACTGCTAGCTGCAAAAGAACCCATATGTGATGCTTATCTTAAGGAAGGCTGGAATACTTAATAAGACATAACTGGTGCATGACCCTGCACTATGCTAATGCCTCTCTTTCTCTTCCTTTTAACTGGAAACACAATGCAGCTGCTAGAATTTGATTTTCTGTGTAAGTCTTTAAATCTAATTTGAATTCCACACGAAAATCTCAATGCTTTGCAACACTTCAACCCTCGCTCTTGTATTTTATCACTGAAATCCTGTTGCTTTCCTGGGGAACTTTTTGTGCCTATCTCATGAGCAAAATGGAAAGATACAGTCGTAGTTGCACATAGCAGGGGTTACACATGGTCATGCTGGCTTGTGCCAGAGCTCCAGGGTCCTCATTTCAACACACATTGTCTTGTCAGAGAGGTTAGACTGGTTTCCACTGAGCTGTGCTAGCCTAAGGTTGCACACTGTTCTTTCAGTTCTCTTTTTATCATGTTAAATAGAGAGATCATTCTTCAGACATACATCATCCACTAAGGGAATATTTTGGAAGTTCTATATTAATATTTTACTAGGTTTTCTCTAATCTTATTTCTGAAAGATGTGGTTTCCTCAGGGCTGCTTCTACCCCTTTGCAATCTATACTGTGTTCAGATTTCCAGAGAAGAGAACTATTTAAAAAAAAAGAGAGATGTTATTTACCAGTCTTTTCCTCCATTCCTTACATTTCATTCTTCAGACTACCAGTGTTCCATGTAACTTGACAAACGCTTTATGCCACAGCTTGGGATGTGATAGACAGCGTCATTTTAATTCAGAAGAAACGTTGGGAGTCAGATGGATCAGGCCATAGAAAGTACTTCATGAATATAAAATACAGCTGGGTTAATCTTCCAGATTTTATCCCAGAAGTACCAAATTAAAAAGAGAATAGGTGTATTTCTTAACAGAAATGAGGTGACAAGAGTTGTCCTCAAGAGGGTATCAAAGTAGGCACATATTTGTTGCCACTGAGCTGACTGTGAATTGGCAAATGATCAACAAAGTTGATTTCATGCATTTCAAAGGCTCAGCCACAATATCCCTAACTTATGTAAGCTGCTCCTTACCTCTGTTTCATTGCTGAGTTTTCATATTCAATGTACTACATTTTTTCTGGAACATCTGATTCTACTCATGTTTTGTGAGAAATTAGAGTGCAAGTTCAATAGGGAATTGGATGCAAGACAACTTCAAATACAGCCTCTCATGTATTTAAAAGGCAGCTATAGTAGCTTAAATTCATGTAAAAACCATGCTGGTCTCCACAGCACAGACTTTGTTGTATAATGCAGGGCAGCAGTGATGTTTCCTAACAAGAATGATCTGTGCATGTGTTTTTCAAGTGCTTTATCCAGCCTTTGGTCCAGTTCTTTTGTCTCTGACATGGAGAACAGCAAGAAGATGGGGAGATAATGACACAATATTATTTGTCATGAAGTCTTCATAGAAACGTCATTGCAACGAAAGTGGGAAAACGATTGCAGCTTGTGTTTAACAGTGTAACAGCAAGAGTGCCTTGAGATTAAGGGCAATATTGAGATGAAATTCCCCAGTGAATGTGGAAAGACTTAAAAGGATGGGAGACAGGCATAAATCTCTTTGTTATCCAGCTCGAGTCAGACATCAGGGACATGGGTGTTCTCTATTTAACGTGCTGTAGATTTGGAGACCACAGATGTTAAATATTGATAGCTATGACAGAGAAGTGAGCAGACTTTTCCAACAGGTCTGGATGTGAGCCCTGAGTGCTGGTGGCCCAGGATAGCATGGTGTGAGATGGAGGTTGGAATTTGAACCTTGTTGTGCCCCAACCACAGCTGGGTTCCAGCACCTCGTGGGCTCCTGGGCATTGGTGGAACCAGGCTGCCTGCTTTTGTGTTCATGCTTGAGCCTTAAGCATTCCCTAGACATACAGAGGAGGGAACAGTTAAAATTACAGGCATTTACCACAATAAATGAGAACAAAGAGCAGGCACATAATTTTGCTGTCCTCTTCTAAATGTGCTGCCCAGGGAGTGACATTTGAGGAGAAAAAAAAGTGCTGGGGAGGAAGCAGGCACAGTGACAGACAGTGTCCACAGGGAAGCCTCCCAAACTTTGCTGAGCACCCCGCTGAGTTTTGGTTAAAATACCTGCTTGTTTTTGCAGGTGCTGGGATGTGTCCCAAGCTCATTTCTGCATCTTGACTGATTGCTGTTTCTGTGTCTTGACTGATTGCTGTCTGTGCTTACAGCACCGATATCACAGACCTCCAATTGCCATTAGTCCACAGGAAGGGAAACTGGACAAGGTCTATATTGAAGACATTTTGCTCCAAGTATCAACATAAAAATGTAAAACATAGGGTACAGCAAAATATTGGGTCACCAACAAAGCTGGGAGATCTTGGAAGCTAATACAGATTGCAGTATGATGCTGGAGGGAGGCATCGAGTGCAAGGCTTTGCTTCTTGGCTGTTCTTCAGCAGAAAGAGCATCAGTTGAGAGTTCTCTTGTTCCCAGGCTGAGGACCATGGGCTGTTGGTTTTTATGGAGGGGTTTCCTAAACATAACTATCTTCTTTTGTGACCTAGTTAAGTCCAGAGTTGACAGGGAGAAAGTCTTTTGGGTGGTTTAAATTATAAAATTCTAATAGTTGAGTAATTAAATGGTCTCTTATTTCTTGTCGACACCAGTCATTTATCCTGCTGATATTTCTGCCAGTTTGTTAGAGAGCTCATGTTGTGCAACACTGGTGAAATGAGCTGCAGGCATGTGTTTGGCTGCCATTATCAGGAGTCTTGTTGTGTGCCCTCATGCGGAACTGAGACCAGGACTGACAAAATAGCTGTGAAACAGGGATGTGGTTTCACAGAGAAATAATTGACACAATAATTTTATCAAATCACGTGATGCCTGTTAGGTTTGATGAGAATGTCATTTGCCAAGCACACCACTTTATTTTGTATTGTAAAATCACATTAAAAACCAGTGCTCTCTATTTCTGGTGCAGGGTGCAATATCAGCAATAGTTCCTCATCACTATACTCACGATCTCCTTGTAGCTTGAAGTCATTCCTCTACCCATGAATATCCAAACTCTCACTATCTACACAGGCAGACAGTGATAAGACAAGGAGGTAGAATTTTAAACTAAAAGAGGATAGATTTAGATTAGATATTAGAAAGAAATTCTTCATTGTGAGGGTGGTGAGCCACTGGCACAGGTTGCCCAGAGAAGCTATGGAGGACAGGTTGGATGTTCAAGGCCAGATTGGATGGGGCCTGGAGCAACCTGGTCTAGTGGAAGGTGTCCCTGCCCATGGCAGGGGAGCTGGAATGAGATGAACTTTAAGGTCCCTTTCAACTGATACCATTCTATGATTCTGTATTTCTGTGAAAAATGTAAAATATCAAGCAGCCATATTAATTCACCTCTATCTTGACTCTTCATTGACCTTTCTGCTTGTGGATTTTCTCTTTATTTACCCTTTTTCTCCCTAATAGTGGATTTTGGATCAGAACAGTTGTGTTTAGATGGTTAAGTATCCATTGAATGTAAATCAGTTGAAGGAGCTGTGGCTGCCACTGTCAAAATTATTCCAAAATAACTTTGTAGAGGAGAGTGACTGCCAGGTCAGGCGAGAGCAGTGTGGTTTGGGTCTGCTTGCTTGGGGCAAACAGAGTTAAAGAGGATAATACCAATTAGATTAATAGAAGAGCAATGCACTCGTAAGAACTGTCTTACATGCTGTCAGAGATCCACCATGAAAGTTGCAGTGACCCCTCATGAGTGTGCAGCAGCAGCAGAATTTGGGAAAGGGTCTGTTTCCGACTGTGTTTCCTGTGAACATCTGCAGTATTTGGGACGAGGAACACATGGTTTCTTTGTGGCTGGTACAACAGCTTTCTTCTGGGAAGTCCCTGCTGAGAGCATGGTCCTTAGCAAAGCAAGAGGAGAAAAACTGGTCATGGGTTTTGCTGCTGGTTTGGCTTATTGATGAGCTGCTGTTCTCCCCAGGGGCACCATCTGCAGCCCTGCTGCTCCCCCGGCACTGCCTGGTCAGTGCCAGGAGGTGACTCTACACCCTTCACATGCAGTTCTTTGCCCAGCTGTGTAACTCCTGATCTCCTTTATTACCACTTAACATAGGCAAACATTTGGGATCACTGCTTGGCCAATTTGTTCCGCCTTTATGTATAGAAATTGCAAAACAGCTGAGGATGTCTGGCAGCCAGTAGAAGTTTTATTTCCGTGGATGAAAATAGCCAAAGATACGTTCAATGAGATAATTGGGATCATTAAACTTTCCTATAGTAATGCCAGTTGCAATTTCATCCCTGTATGGCTAAAAACATAAGCAGCATTAATGAACAAAAAAATAATAGTATCTATTTCTATCCTAAATATAGCAGAAGGAGCGCTGGCATTGTAACATCAAAGGATGAGCCCGATCTGAGCTTTGTCATTAGTGATCTTACAAAGACCTGGTGTGCTTCAAAATAAGAGTGATTTTTCCGGATGATGACGAATAGAATACGTTTTGTTTAGGCCAGATCAGTGGTTATCACCATCACATAAAGCACCATGTGAAGTGCTGCAAGTCAGGAACTCCCCCTGGTATCTCTGTCTTACATTTTGTCTCCTCTGCAGTCAGGGTAGCAGTAGAGCATGAGATGATGGAGGGAAAGGCAGCGCAGTGTGCAAGGACAGGAAAGCAGGCACATCTGTATCCCTAAGGCTTCTTGCCATACCAGCAGGCCACAGCAGAAGGGAATCTCTCTCTCCACTGTTGCGTGAAATTACTCGATGCCAGATATCAGTCAAAAGTAAATCTCTCCTGTTCAAAGACAGAGAGTTCATAGGAATCATTAATAACAAAACTCCCTCTGTGTAGAGGCTGCTGGGGAGGGGTGTGCCAGAGTGCTGGGGAGCAGAGGAAAAGAAAAATAGGTCAAATAAAGTCCTGCTGAAAAAGGAGTAAATGCTCGTTGATAGCATGAAATCGGATGTAACTGAAATCAACAGGGACAAACTCTGTTGGACATGAATTGGCCTGTGCCATGTGATCCTCTCAGAAGGGAAGAGCAGGGCTGGTACAGCAGCTAACAGCGAGTAACAGCAAGGGATGGACTCAGAAAAATTCACCAAGCAAAGCAGAGTTCAGCATGGAATGGGAATGTCATTAGTTGTCTGCTGCAAGGCTGTCTGCAGGCTGCAGTGATTCCTGCCTTATTATGGAGCAAACCCCATCTCTCTGGTCTGATGGTAGTGATTTGTGTGGAGAGCTTATCCAATTGCCTTGGGATGCCCTGGAAAACCCTCCTGGCTGCCTCTCCTGAGAAGGACATGTGGACAGGGTTGAAACGGATATGGGGCCACTTTGCTACAGTGGATTGCCTGCTCTGTTTTCCAGCATCTGAAATAACTGTGCTACCCCTGCTTTTCTCAGGATACAAGCCTGTAACCTCCAAGAGAACCTCTAGCAAACTTGAGAGGAAGATCATCTCCTTTTTTTTATCCTTGCTTCCCTTTTCTTCTTCTTTTTTTTCTGCTTCAAAAGAGGCTCTGGAGAGGACTTTCAGGGAAAACAAGCAAGGAGGAAGTATGAGCGGTCATAAATAATGCTAAAGCAAGAGCCAGACTTTCAGTAAAGTAACAAGGCACCTGGGAAGGTGGTGACAGAGTGGAGAAAGTTTTCAAAGTACTTGTGTCTGATTGATGCCTTGAGGGCATCAGCTGAGGGTTCTCAGGGTGTGTGTATAAGCAAGGAGAACAGGATACAGCCACAGCCTCAGTGGGCGTGCTGAGGTCTCCAGCCATGGTGCCAAGACATGTGAAGGTTTGGCTCTTGCAGGAAATCATGAAAGAAGAGCTGGACTTTGGGCTTTGTTTGCATGGAACCATGAGGAACTTAGGGCCACAGACAGAATGAAGACTGAAAGACTGAGCAATGCAGTGGAAGCACATGTATCTCTAAAGACAGAGTGAAGGGGAAGAGTGGTGAAGAAGGAGTGGGGATGAGAAAAATGTTTTGGGATCTCGAGAGGGTAAATTAGGGACTTGTGATGCTGAACAGACCAGAGAGGATGTGAAAACACAATGAGGACAGTTGTGCATAAGTCTGAATTCAGGGGCAGTGCTGTAGCTGCCATGTCTACTCAGGTCTTGGCTAAATAAGCAGAGAAACCCTGGGAAACCGTTGTCCTGCTGTAGGGCAGCAAAAAAACCTCTCTCCTTTATCCAGATCTGGGAGCTGCACTATAAAAATGGTCTTGGGAGTCATGTGGAAGGATTAGGAAGGACTAACAGTTTGGTTTATCTGGGAACACGGCCCAAATAATTTGTCTGTTTGCAGATGTACTGGAGTGATGTTTAACCGTGCATGTACAGGAGCAGTAAAACTGGGATCAAAGCAGTTGCTGTTGGCTGCTTCTGACAGTCAGGGCTGGGAGAGCTGGGCAAAGGTTGTGACAGCTTTTCTGTTTCCTGGAGGATACACCGGATGTTTTTCTGTCAGATTGATAGATTCAGTCTTCAGTTTGAAGGAGGGTCTCGCCTTAACACAGCAACTGTAGGCTGAATTGTACTAGGGGTGTACAGGACATCGCACAGGAAGGGGCTAATGGTTCATTTTGGGCTGGGAGCTCATCAGCCTCCCATGGCTGGGCAGGTTTGGGACAGCATGAAAGTGTTATTGCTGAATATAGAATCAAAATAGATCAATTATTTAACTGAACTTTGTCTGGGCTGGTTGCTTCATTTTAGTCTGCAGTGGAAGTTGTGGTGGGTTGTAAAAAGAGCCCTGGAGCCAGACGGATTGGAACTGTTTCCTGGCCACCTGCAGCCAGAAGCCTTTGTTATGGAAGTGCCTGGGTTAGGAAGCAGGGCTGGTATGCATGGAGTGCTCAGTGCTGCATGGCAGTGTGGATGAGGTGATGGCAGATGAGGGGACACTGCTTTGCCAGATGAAGTTTGTTACAGATTCCCATCTGCTCGGAAACAGAAGCTATAAGGTTTGTGCTGTACAAGTAATTATTTGTTATACATTTTTAAACACGAAATCTAGTCCAAACGGCAAATATTTTTAGTGTGTGTCATTGTGCAGTTAAGAAAGCTGCCAGCAGCATAAACCAGAATAACGCTGCGTGGTGATCGAGCTGGGATGGGATTTTCTGATTTGCCCATTTTCCCCTCCCCACGCTTGGGTGCTCATTCTTTCAGCAGGGCTCCTGCTCACAGGAGGCAGCATCTTGCAGAGCCGGCTGCTTTGCCACCCCCTCCACTCATCTTACCTGTGGTGGAAAGCACACATCTGGCACAGCTGGGGGGTGTGTGGCTGGGTGTGAAAATGGCCCTGGAAAAATGGAACAGGATTGCTGGTTTTTCTCCCGGTGTTATGTGGAAGAGGCAGTCTCACATCTCTTGGCTTTCAGCAAATGCATCCTGCACAGTGAACCTGTGCGTGTTTATCATGTAGGCAGATTTCGGATGAATGAAGCATTTTTTTCCTATTTTTGAGGAACTGGTTGAGTTGTTTCAGCAATGTTTTACCCTCTACTCTAAATTCCCCTAAAAAAGAGTGAGAGAATGGATTTAAGATGGATCTGAGCATTTTAGAAGCAGAATAGCTTATGTTTTTAAGATTGCAGAAAATGTAGTTAGGAAAACTGTATGAAAATACTTTTTGAGGGGTAGAATCTGTTGTGGATTTTGTTCAGCCTTTAAGCCAAATGATTCAGTTATTCCCTGAGCTTTTATGTAAGGTCACAATGTGATCCTCAGTCGATTCCCTTGCAGCTGTAAAGCAGCACAGGCAGGTATCCAGAGCGTTTCCCAGCTGTGCCAATTCCCAGCAAGAATTCCCTTGGTTTCCTCCACCTTTCTTAACAGCTCTTGCAGCATTTGAGCCATCAGTCCTGTCAGAGCCTGCTTATCCCTCTTATCTTTTCCTGTAACTCCAGTTGGAGAGGGAGAGGGATGCAGAGGGTATGCAGCTGGGGCAGCAATCTGACCCATGGGTGATGGTACACACACATTATTTTTTTCCAGTGCCCTGAGCACTGCTCTCCTTCCCTGAATTTCCACAGATCTGTTCAATTAATAGGAAGAAACAGAGGGGAAGGGTTTCACCTGTAGATTCCATAGGTGTATATTCCTGTGGGATTATAGCTGGTAGCATATGGTGGTACCTTCATTTGAAGTAAGAGGGTGACTAACAGCATCATTTTGACCCAATTACAGAGCAGAAAGCAAAAAAAAAAAAAAAAGCTGTATTCTGTGTGAGTGCTTCTAGAATGGCTTTTCTCTTTAATCTCTTCATTGGTGTTTTTTCCTAATTTCTAAAAAGAACAGCAGCAGTTGTGTGAGAGGAGCAGGTACTGATGCTGTGGACCCGCAATCACAGTTGCACTCTGGCTCACATCTGGATTCCAGATGTATATTCTGCACCACTCTCTTGTGAGTCTTTTCTACATATGAAGTGTATTGCCATCAGTGAAAGCTTAAAGGGGGGGCTGAGAGTAGACGCAGATGAAATGGGATCAGAGAGCAGGTTATCACCTTATTTTTGCAGCACATTCTGCCATTCCAAAAGCACTGAGGGACTCAACAATAACAGTGAATGTAAAACCATACTCTCTGAGTCTCCAGTATATCTTCTGTAACTCTGTGAGTGAAAGCCTCCTGCCCTGGTAACAATTTCAAAGGAAAGAGGTCATGCCTTGCTGAATGTGGTTTGAAATACCACGTCTTCAAAAAGCGGGAGATGATGGTGCTTCTGGCAGAGGAGGTGTCTGGAAGAGTCACTGTGCATCTATGGTGAAGCCTGAGCCACCACCCAGTCCATGTCCCATCCTTAAATCCATCATCTTCTGCTCATGTGACTCTGCTGGAGAGGACTGTGCAATCTCTCCTGGCATCCCAGCCCTCTCCTTCACGTTGCTCTTCCAGGGTTCATGGGTGGTGGGTGCTGCTCCCTTTTCTCCAGCTGTGTTGCATCCTGACACTTGCCAAAGTCCAGGGTTGGGATGAAGGTGTTGGGAAACTAGTGTTTTATTTTGATTTAAAAAGAGCTCTCCACCCTATGAGGATGGAAGAGCTCTGGCTGGAGACTCCATCCCTGTTGAGCTCTAGGGAGATATAAATAAGAGGCAGTGGGTGAAGCTCGGAGAGGGACTGGGGGAAAGCTGGTGTTCATGCTGTCATGAGCACAGTGCGAGACCCTCAGGGTGACACTGATCTCTTTCTGCCCTGGTCCCCTCTACACAGGATGTTGGGGTCTGTGTCACACACAGCCTCTGCAGAGAGCCTGGGAGGGAGCTGCACGGGGCTGCAGACAGTGCAAAATGCTCCCCAGCGAGCTGGCTCCATTCGCCATCTCGTGGTGATGGCTGGCTGGGGCTGAGGTGTGCTGGGACAGCCTCAGCAGGGAGTGGGGGGCAGATGGACCCCTGGGCAGTGGGGGACAGGCAGGCACCTTGTCCATGTTCTCCGTCTGGAACAGCCTGGGCAAAGAACTCTCCTGCACCTACTGGGACAGCAGAGCAGGTTGAAAGATTAACACAATAATATTCCACATGGAGAAGGCTGTTAATGACAGGGGATGTGATTGACTGCCTTTTTCTGTTGCTGCTGTATTAGCTCTATTTAAATCAGCTCACATTAACTGCAGTTATATTTAACATAGTCTGTCTACGTGGCTGAATTTTTAGATCGTTAATTTTCAATTGCAAATGGCTTAATTATGTCTGAACTTTTTATAAATATTTGCAACATGAGTTAATATTTTCTATTACATGCGATACATGGCCTGGAAAAAACTAATTGCTCTTAGTGCTGTGCACCAGGTCTGGCAGGAGCCCCTGAAGCCTTGATGCTCTCTTACCAGGAGGCTGTTGCCTTCACAGCTGATGTGTCAGAAATTGAGGTCTGTAGCCGGTGCTGCGTGTGTGTTATGGTCAGGAAATCCATTAGGATTCATTTGGCTCCCTGACAAGAAGAAAATAAATGTTTATTGCCCACAGCGTGATAACATGGTGAAGACTGGAGGCTCATGACTCTACATGTGTGTATTAGTGCTGCACTCCTGGAGCCTGCCCTGGACATAAATATGAAATGGGGAAGATGGTGGCTCTAAGACTAGGAGAAATTTTAAACTGTAGTATTTTTAGGGTCTTCGAACCCCAGGGCCCCAAAAGGTCATCCCTGTTCACATAGGGGAATACTCACTGCCCATCCTCCCCTATCCAGGCAGGGCTGCATGCAGTCTGTGCCCAGCAGATATGGAAATTTGTCTTGATGAGTCTCCTGCAGGGTTTATGTGAAGGGTGGGTGACCAGATATCTCAGCTTTGTATCTGCTCATGGATGTGCTGAGCAAGGGTCCCCAGGGCAGGGAGGTGGCATAACCTCCCCAGCAGTCTGAGCGCTGATCCCCAGCCATGGCTGCCATGAGATTGTTCTGCAGAGCAGCCTCCAGCCGGGCTGGCAACTTCCAGCATCAGGAGAGGAGGGAAGTGCAGAGCACCCTGTGAACCTTGGTGAGTGGTTGCTGTTGGGATGTGTTTCCCCAGGGAGCAGTGCCCTGTCCTGGGGCACAGGTGGTGCCTGTGCAGGCACAGGCTGGGTGACTGTGGCAGGTCTGGCTGGAGTCTGTGAGCGTGGCCACGGCTCGCTCAGGCAGTGGGAGGGGTGTTGGGGGTCAGTCAGGACCGGCCCCAAATTGAGGGTGGGATGGTGCAATCCCAGCCTGTGACCCAGCTTGAGCTGGGTTAGAGTAAAGCCAGTGCAGGTCTGGGAGCAGCAGTGCTGTGCTCTGTGCAATGGGAACTGGGCTGTCCACCCATGTTGCAGGAGCTGCTGCTGCCAGGCTGAAGCGTCTTCTGTAGCTGTTATATTATCTGTACACATATATTATTTATTATACATTTAATATGGACACATAACATCATTTTCCATATTGCATAGATGATCTGCTGGGCAGAGTGTCCTCACCAGTAAGGGGACAAGAGTGGTGTACCCCAGGGGAGGACTTGCCCCATCTGCTCAGCTCTCCCCCCACACGGTACCTTGTGCTGTATTCCTCCTTCTCTCATCTTGGGAACTCAGTGCTTCTGAAAGCATCACATTTTTACTCCCTGTGTTTGCTTCTTCATAGCCTTTCACTGCTTTTCTGTGTCTGCTTCAATTCTTCTCACATCCTTGATCCTTAATGCAGGTGCCAGAGCATCTCGCAAGGGCTTTGTGCGGGGTTAGATCCCACATGACAGCTCACAGCTCCACGTGGCCCTTCTCAGAGATGCCATACAACCATTTCGTGCCACTGGTTCTTCAGGAGCACAATAGGTCCTGTTGGTGGGGATCAGGCAGTAAAAGAGGAGGTAGATGTTCCCAATCGGCGAAGCTAAGATTCTAATCCATATTCCTCGTGAGGCTTTTTCATGTTGTTGAATGCTAATTATTTAAAAAAGAAGTGACTTTTCTGCAATTCAATGATATATTGGATAGGATTGGTATGACTAAGGATATTGCTTCTGTTCAAAACCAGGAGATTCCCCCAAGGTAAACTTCTCTGAAACCTTTGAATGACTCAGAGCCCAGCTATCTGGGCACTGCTCTAAGAAAAGCAAGAAAGTGACCTTTTAATTAGCATAATATAGTGATTTAGCATAATAATAGTGATTACTTATTAATCATTAATAGCTGTCGTTATGTATTGATCAAAAGGCCTTACAGATGTTTCTGCTCTGGATTTTGATAAATTGATGCCAATTAGTGAAGGTACAAGCCAGAGGGACTGAAATAACTGCCATGGAAGGCAGTTCCCTTCCAGGTCTCCATTGCTGGTAGGAAAGGGGTCTGATGGTGACCTGCATAGTGACTCCTGGAGAAGTGTGGTCCTGGTCACGTGTGAGATCAGCAGCTTCAGCTCCCTGAGGACACTGTCTTCTGGGAACATGTAGTGACTTCTTTGCATGCTGAGGATTTGCTGCCTAGAGGCTTAATTCTGGTGTTTTCTCACTGACCTTACAGGAAAGTTTGCTGCATCAAACCAGTGTGAAAGGCATCATCCTGTTCAGGAGATCGGTCTCTTTATGTCTCAGGCTGTGATAAATCTAAACTTCACAAATACCAAAATGCACTGCAGTGAGCAGCACTGTACTTTTTGCTATTTTAGTCCTTGAAAAAGTGGGAGCCTTAACCTTCCTTCTACATTCCCTTTCCCCATTTTCTGCTGGTAGCCTGTTGTTTGGCATATAAGGGAACCAGAATCTTGCTGTTCATGGCCTGTCTCTGCCTTGTCAGTTCTTTACTTAGAGCTTTTTGCAGAAAAACTATTTTTGCATAGGCACCATTGGAGATGTTCCCACATCTTATTCCATCACTTTTAATCCTGCTGAGTGTCAAGAAAGTGCAGCTTTGCTGGACTAGGTCCTCATACAACTTGCTTTAGCTCCAAAAGCCAAAGCCCATTTTGAATTATGTGATGAGTATGTCTACCAATAAGCTTTTAATCAAAGATGAGGATTTAAGCATATGCAGACCATTCTTCCCTAATGACTAGGATGAATTAATTGAGACTAATTCCAGCTGTAAAACTTACTTGGAACTCAATAGTAGTTTATCGCTGTGTTTATGAAATTCAGGTGGTTCTCTTCCCGTTAACTCATGTGAAATTCAGCATTATGATAAGCTGTGAGGAAACACAAGCAAGCTAAATGTAGTGATCTTCCTCGGGCAGCATCAACCAGCCAGTGCTCCGGTTTCTTTGGTGGTGCCACAGCTCAGCGTACGCTGCCCACAGGCCTTCAAGCATCCTTATGCAACACCATAAGAAGAAGGTATTAAGGCATGCTCAGAGGTCAGAGCCTCTGGACAGCTTTAGTTTTCAATCCCTTTCAGTGTTGTGCACCTCTCATGGATGATCTGCAGAGGGATTTGCGGGGTTCAAAAGTTCTCTGGCCACAGGTGGAAAGGACATGTCTTTGGAGTGGATGTGCTCTGCCATCCCTTTTCTTAACAGCTTGCAAAATATTTGCAAAGGCAGGCAGTGCTTTTTCTTCCCCTTCCTGTTTTGCTGAATCTAGTTTTTCATTTACTTTGATTTATCATTGCACATAAATCTGGAGGTATCTTTGCACAACCTGCTAGAAAGCTGCGTGCTGGGTTTGCTTGTCTCAGCTTTCCTCAGCCCTGCAGCGCAGCCTTGCAAAGCTGCAGAGGGGGTGTGGTGGTAGGTGATGGCACAGGGAGATATCTTCTTTTCCTGCACAGGATCCATGCCTAGCACCTGTCTGCTCTTGCCACGACACCAGCAGCTGCTGGTTGATCCATCAGCGCTCTACAGATGAGCTGTGGGTACCCATGAGTGCTGCTGCCAGCAAGCAAGGAGGGCATGAGAAACCTCTGCCCGCACGTGCTACCAGTGCTGCTCTGAAATATGCTGGAAATCAGCTCAGTTCATGGAATAAACAGATATCCAAAAGGCAGCACTTAGACTGTAGTGAATTTGAGAGTGGATCTCCTGATCTTGTCATGGCTTTTGGGCACAGTCCCAGCATCTGCAGGCAGATGTGATGGGTGCACAGCCCAGGCAGCTGCTGCAGCACAGAGGTTTATTGCAGTGTTCTAAGATTCACACTGGGGCAAGGAAAGACTGCTCTACATCCCAGGGAATATTTTCACCGACGAATCTATCGCAACCCTAAAGTTTGTGGACCATGAAATGAGATTTCTCTTTAAGAGAGAAGAAGAGAAGCATCAGCCCTTACTGAATTATCCAAGTCCTTTCTACTGTTTCAAATCACCCTCCCAGGACCCCCTGAGTGCTCTCTCACAGCAGCAGTCGTTCATTAGAAAACCCAGGAGTTTACCAGGATAGTGGGAGCAGGTATCCATCCACAGCAAACAGCTGACTGTGCAACTGCAGATGGAAGCAACTGAATTCCTGCAGTACGGCCCATTTCACCCACACATGAGCAAAATGGTGTGGGCTTCTCTTCAGGGAAGGGGGTTTGTCACTTTTTGGGGTGCTGGAGCCCTGGAGCTGTGTGAGGATCTGAGAAGGGCTCACAGGAGGAAAATCAAAAATTTTGGTGAGATAATACGTGCAGATTGTAATTCCTTGAATTAAGGGGAATTTTACATTGTGCTAGAAAAATTCTGCATGACTCTGAAACTAAAAGACTTATTTAGGGAGGTCTGACTGGCCAGAGGAGAGATGGTCTTAAGCATCCCTGTTGTGCCGTGGCACTGGGAGATCAGTCCCCTGCGATGTGCAGGGATCATACAGCATTGCAATCCTGAGATGTGGTGGAGAAGATGTTCTGCTGGTCCCTCCAGGTCTTCCAAAATCCTGTCTTGAACCCCATGAGTGATAATTGCTGAATCCGTGGTTGGGCTGTGCTGATGCTGCTGGTTTTGCTGATGTGGGGAGGTGCCTAACATGGGGAAGCTCTCTGTGTTCTTCCTCACTTCCATTTCAGATCCCAAGGCAGCCAGTGGTCTGGGGGTTGCACTTTGCTGCTTGGAGGGTTAGCAAGTTGCCCGGGACATTAGTGACTTACCCTTCTGAGGCAGCTTAGCATTGATCGCGTTCCCAGTTTAAAGGGAGGTCAGAATCCCACCTGTGGTTGAAGAGGGAATGTTCAGATCTTCCTGAAGCTTGGTGCTTCAGACTCCTGGGAACAGGTCAGGGCCTCAAGTGCCAGACTGCCACCTTCCCCATGCCCTTTGCCACTCACAGAGGAATATTTACCATTGGTGGGAAAATGATGCTGCAGAGCAGTCTGTGACATTGGCATGGAGTGTGGCTCAGGAAGATGTGTGCCACATCGTGCCACTCTGTCCTGTCTCATGGCATTTTATCTCCTAAAACAGTGGGTTTGTGCTAAGAAATTGCTTCCCTGCAATGAGTCACTTTGGGGGCCACATGTTTTTCAGTTGGAGCACTCCATGATGCTGATGCCACAAGTTGTGAGTACTCCTGGAGTGACAGATTAATTATTAATTGATGTGGCTTATGAATTTTTCAGTGTTTTCTCACACTGTGCATCACAAAGTGAAACCACCTTTTACAAGACAAAGATCTCTCTTAAAGCCCTACATCAAAGCTGCAAGATTGTCACCCATATTGTGATCTTGTTCAGCCTTCACATGAGCATGTTTGCTTTGAAATACTTAATCAACCATTTGCTGAGCTACAGAGCTCCCAGCATGTCAAAGGATGAGCGCCTCGAAACTTTCTCTTTGAGGCTTTTGGCACCTATAACCATTCATGACAGATGCTGCACCAATTATTTTGGGAGGACTTAAGCCGGGCGTAGGAAGGACATGTGTCATGGCTTTTGTCTTTGTCCTCCAGGGACTTGTTTTCCTCCCAGGGGAAATCATTCACAAAGAGGGTGCATGGTGTTGTACTGGACACAGGGATAGAGAAAATTAGTGCTGAGAGTATCCCCAGCCAGAACAGTCCCTGCTCAGCAGCAGCCCACCTGCACCTGCCTCCAGCTGGTGCCGACGCTGCCATGGGGGAAAACCAGCACAGGCAGTGGCTGAGGATTTCCTGGAGACCTGGACTAAATGTTTCCCTTTCCAGAAGGTGAGCCAGATGTGTTTCTGTTCCCAGTGCAGTGCAAAGCAGGTTGCTGCTGCTCAGTGTTTGCATTGCCAGAGCATTTAAGATGTGGTTTTCCAGAATCCCGTTGCAAATGCCTGGTCCTCTTGTAGAAGCACATGGCACAGGAGGGTGACTGCGCTCACCACCATGTTGAACCTCTCTCAAGGGAGGGGAAATGCTTCCAGAGCAGCCCCAGTTATGAGTCAGGAATGGGGATGTCGTGACACTTGCTTCCATTGCTGGGAAATAGGGATCAGCATTAGCAGTGACTGACTGGGAGGGATAAAACTGTTAAATGGTCCCAGTGGTTTCTGTCTGGGGCTGATGGCAATTATACCAACAATACCTGTCACATTCACAGCATAAATGCTAGGCATTGAAGATTGTATCTCTATGTTGCATCCTGTCACTATAAATCCTAATAACATTATTTCCAGCAGTGCTGAGCTCAGAGCGTGGGTGTAGCTCCCATGCTGTGTTTCACTCACTTGTGTCTGTTGGGATCGTGTCCCATCAATCCATGTTTGGTGGCATGGGCAGATCCACTCTGCTCTTACTTACTGGCCAAGTGCTGTGTATAGTGTGTCACTTGTGCTACCAGCACTGTCCCCAGGCTGGGTGGGTTGGCCTCAGCTGCAGCCAACAACATGAGAGCTGTGCCCTGCTCAGTCTCCAGGCAGGTGGGTGGATCTGAGGTAAGAATCCAAGCAAAACTGCTTTGGGCATAACAAAGAAGGAAAGAGGAGGGCAACCTGTGCTGCTCCAATGTTGTGTTTGGAGCCAGGGCTACAACTGTAAATGGTTAGGCTTTCAACTGTGATAAACTGAAGTTGAAGCTTTAAATATGTAACACTTTGATTCCAAAAACATGGGAGTTAAAAGTATCACTGTAACCCTGTTCATGTCCCTATACTGCCTTTGGCATTTCCTGGTATGAGTGGAAATGAGCCTGGCCTCTGGACTTTAAAAACTACGAGACTCAGGCTGGCTCATGTGTGGGAGGTCTCTGACCCAGCAGTCAAACAGTTTCAGTGTGGGTTTGGTAGGTGCCTGTGCATTTTGATGCAGATTATAGACTTTATTGGGTTGATTGGTTTGCATCTGCTTCTGCCTTTCAAAGGTGTAGGGAAATTATCTCCTATACCTCTGGGATAACATGAGAATTCTTTCAGTTTGTTTCAGGGGGATAGAAGCAAAGGATTGCTTCTGCAGGCCAGCATCTGGTTCTTACTGGCAATGAAAATTGTCAAACTCATATGATGAACATTTTAAACCTGTTTCTTTCATTTAGTCATGCCCACTAAAAATTACTCCTTATTAATAGTTTTTATGTAAAAAACCCTTCTTCTGCAAGGCCTTTTTCACGCAGTTGAACCCTCACCAGGGGTTAAAGTAGACACCTACCCTGCAGCACCCGCAGTGATGGGCTGTCTGTAATGCCACTCAGAACTTAAGAACTTCATCTACTTTTTTTTGGGGGGAGGGGGTGTTTTGTTGTGGGGTTTTTTTTTTCTTTAGCAACTGTTACACTAACGTCGATAATCTCTGCAGGGCAGGCAGAGAGAACTAGTGTCATATGTGGGTAGACATATGAAAACATCTAATTTACCAGCAGGCAGTTGGGTAATGATCAGTTGAGAATTGCAAATTATGTACGTCGTATATTTGTGGCACACTGCTGAAGAAAAGCCCAGTGCATATGACTAATCATATATATACTGAAATTTATAATACTTTTCACATTTAATTGACTGGGGCAACCTTATGATTTATATCTTTGCTTTATTCATAGCACACCCATAACATAGTCATAATGCAGAACAAAACTAATTCAGTTTCTCTTTGACTTCGTAAATCATTTATGTATTTGGCTGTCAAGTATTTGAATATAAAATGGGCACGCATGTGGCAGATAATAAATAGCTGATTCTCTAGTTAAGAAATTGGATTTTAATGGTATTATGGTCTGTGTTGCCTTACTTGGATGTTTGGTCTTGCTTAGATGGTATGCCTCACATTTGCCCCTTGCCTTATTTCGCAAGCAGAGTACATTTTATGGGCTCCAGCACTATTCTCTTAAGAGCCCTGTGTAGTGTTATGACTGTGTAAAATGTACTCAGCTTGCTTTGGTGGCAGCAGGAGCCTTTGCCAGGCGCAGGAGTCCTTCCCAGGCAGAGGAGGAGACAGTGGCTGAACTGTTGGGCTGCTGCTCTCAGTCACAAGAAATCTGCTGGAAGGTGCCAGGAGGACAGGCAGTGGCTGCCTCATTAGTACTGTTCTGTAGATAACAAGAAGAAAATGTTATTTTGCCTGTCACAGACTGTGATTGCTTTCCCAAAGATCAGTTTTTGCTGAGTCAAAAATACAACCTGGAAAGATTTTTTTCTTTTAAATGCCGGGTTACTTGGCTTGGCATCACTACTTAAGCTTGGGAATCACAGCCCTGGAAAGCAATACCTTACCCACTCAACCACAGCCACAGAGGCTGCCTAGGGTGCTTGTTGCCTCCTAAGAAAAATAATCTTCTGCAGTCAGATCTTTCATTGACACCTGTAGCATCACTGGAAAACATCTGCAAGATCAAGATAGCGCAGAAAGTGTGAGGCAGTTTGCTGGCTCCTTATCATACCACAAAACCAACCCTCCTCCACAGCAGCATCCTTGATTTCTAAATTTAGTGCCTGAGTTATTTTGGGTAGTGTGTGATTAACCTCTGTTACTGTAGCTCAGATGGAATTCAAATAATGCCCCTTCTTTCTGAGTGGCAAAGAAATGGAAATCTGGAACTGTACATTTCCTACCCTTAATGAAGCAGCTCTGAGAGCTGCTTACACACTGATGCAGAATAGTTGTGAGGTGCATTTGTTCACAGAGAAATTAATGGAGGCAGCTTGTCCGGAAAGGTGCTGGCGGTCCACGTCCCTCTGCTTTATGTTTTTTCTGGGTGGCCAGCAGGGCCAAGGGTGTTTGGCTTGGTGATCTGGAGCTGCTGAGTGTCCAGCCCTGGCACAGAGTGCTGTGGCTTCTCAAGCACCAGTGAAGTGGTACCTCTGGAGGGCACCCTGCTCTCCAGGGTTTCAGGTAGTCACCATCAGGGTTTGCTGCCAGGCTGGATCACAGGGCAAAGTGGGTGTGAGACCTCAGGGTGAGGATGCTCAGTCCCAGGAGGCAGTTGGGCAGGTACCAAAACTGCCTGCCTTGGGATGGTGAGCATCGTGGGCATCCTTCCTGAGGGAAGGTGGCCTATCACCACTCCCTCTGTGCTGTACTTTACTGATAACGTAGTGCAGGTCGTCAGCTTGAAGAACTGGACTGCTCATAAAGTTGCTGCACTTGTTAATTTTTTGCCTTGGTTTGCCTTTTGTTTTTATACAGCTGGACAACCCAGATGAACAAGCAGCACAGATCAGGCGGGAGTTGGATGGACGTCTCCAAATGGCAGAGCAAATTGCCAAGGTAAAAAAAAGTCTGCTGTTATTAATAAGCTCTTCCTTTATAAGTAGTTTGATGCAGTCCCCAGGTTCTGTCATTCTCCTATGGGTTTTTTCTCCCAGTAAATTTTATCACCAGATAAAATTTATCAGGTTTTTAACCACAAACAAAACAACAAGTACAGCTGAAACTGTTGTGATGTGCATTTCTTGGAATGTCCTGATGAGCTGGGACAGGTTAGTTCCCTACAAAATCCCTTACAAATCCTCAGCAGTGCTGAAGATATTGTCAAACTCTGTCAGATTTCTGTGTTAGGCAGCAAGGTGAGTGATGGCAAAGGAGATGGAAATTGCCCTGAAGGGGTTTGTGCCTGTTGCTGGGCTGCTGGGAGCCAGTTTCCTGCCTGTAGGTAGATGCTGCCTCAGTAAAGGTACTTCAGATGTGTTGTCCCAAACAAGTTCACACTATGCATGAGAGCTGTCAGGCCAGCATTGCACCCTGCAGGCACTGCTGCTGTTTGGAGCCATCTCCCTGGGAGCAAATCACACCCTCACACAGTGCAGATTTGTGTGGCCTCTGATGGACCACAGATGGAGAGGGTTCTGTTGACATCAGTAAAGGCAAGATTTTATCCTTGCCTCTAATTAGATACTCTGAGTCACTGATAAAACCCTAATGGTGCTGAAGTCATTGGGAATGATCTATCTGGTCATTCTCGATAATCAAGATAACCATTACTAGAAGGAAAAGAAAAAGGTCTAATCAGAGAGACAAGCTCAGTTTAGGGGCCTGCCTTTCAGCAGCAGTTCTCTCAGCACTGACCTATGCCCAAATCAGGATTTTTCATAAGAAAGGTAATATCAGAGCTGTTTGCAGCCACACTGATATGGGTATGAAAAGCAGAGCATATTCATTTATGGCCAGGCATTAGCAAGGGTGCTGTTGGTGCCTGCACAGTTCCTCCTCATTAACACTTCTGTTAAACAGCTGCTGCTGTTGTGTCTTTGGGGACACAGGCTCTGGTTTTCCCCACTTCACTGATAAAATTACTGAGGTGGCCAAGGACCACGTGGCCAAACGGTGGCGCAGCAAAGCAGCAAACTGACTGCAGCTCTTTTGTTCAGCATTTGGCCCTTTGCCATTTTATTCTTGTCAAGAAAACCTACAGTACTCATTTGCAGTGAAATGTAGGCCCCCATGCAGAGCACGGCTGCTCCTGTTCCGAGATGGGTAGCCAGGCCCTGAGTGCCAGAATGAGATTGCCTGGTTTCGTTGTTTCATTTTCTCTTTATGGCTTGTGGGACAACAATATGCATGATTCAGTAGCAGCCAGCAGAAGCTGCAGCTTCATGAATTATTTTTTGCAAAAGAGAACTTGCTATTTCCATTCTTCCCCTAAGGGTGCTGAAAACAAACCATGACACAGCTGGCCCTACGAGAGACAGTCAGGGGAAACTCCTCAACATAACCTGACATATCCCTGTGCAGAATTCAACCTTCAAAATACAACTGTGCAGCTTGGAGGGTGGTTTCAAGTAAAAGGGACTTACCTGTGATCCAGTTGGCAGCTATTGATCTTAAATCTCCTTCGTGGTACTGCTGCAGGAGTTCTCTCCAGAATGTCAGGTCCCACCAGCATCTGCCTATAAGAAACCTTGTTCTTTCAGACCCATGAATACTGTCTTTTGGAAGCATCCAAATGACCTTTTGAATCCTTCTCTGTATCCTCCTTTCTTAGCAAGGCTGCTTTCCCTCTAGCAGAGGGCAGGTTCACAATTCAGCTCAGTGAAAGGATAGCATTTCCAATTTTATCTCCAATTTGCAGCTTTTAATACAGATTTGCTGGACAGGGAGGCTTACTGTGCTCGTGAAACCAGCCCTGAGGTGGCTGTCTTGGAGATTCCATGCTCAAGGCAAATTAATGCCTCGTTAATAAATTAAGAAATTCACACTAGGACATTTGCACTTCAGAGGCAGCAAAGGCTGTGGAGTCTAAGGGGAGCTGGCATTGCAGTGTTGCAGAACTGGTGGCTCTGCACACCCTTGTCTGACCTGTCGTGTGACCTTGAACAGTCACTGTGCACGCCAGCCTTCCTGCCTCTGGATACCAGGGCACAGCTCTGGGTCTTTGTGCCTTCCCGTGTGCCCAGGAGAGTGCAGCATCAGTCAGGGTACCCCACTGAGCCTGACTCCCTCAAAGCACATAAGCCCAGCCTTGGAGCCAGGCAGCTTGAGGATTATGCTCGAAGTCAAGCAGATGTTTTAAAGCTGAATCTGGACAGGCTTTTCATTCTGCATGTTGTACTTTTCCAGCAGCTAAACAGAGCAGCATTACAGCTGAAAGCTTAGTGATGCCACGGCAGACGTATCTTTTTCTCTGCAGTAGCAAGTGCTCTGCTGCCCTGGGGTGCCTTTTCTCCCACCCAGTCACCTGGCCTCAAGGACAAGGAGGAGCATGTGTAGGGGCAACTAAATGAGACCTTGTGATGACACCAGAGTGATATGTCTGTCTGGGGATGGACCTACTCTGCTCCAGCCTGCTGGACTGGTCATTTCTCACAGTCTCTTAACTGTTTCTCTCCATGTTTGTCTCCATTCCTGATCCTCTCTCTGCTCAAAGTACCTGTGGAGGTGACTAACACCCTTCCTTGCTGTTATCTGCATCTCCTATGGTGTCTTACTCGAGACTTTCCCCAGCTTTATCTCCAATCCAATGGGTAACTTGAGACTATATCTGCATCTCTGCATTTCCATCATCAGTCAAATAGTGTCAGTTAAACTGTTTTGTATCACTTCAAACATTTTTGGCCTTAATATGAGGAGTTGCTGGTGGCACACAGTGAAATGTCTCAGTCTTGCTGCAGTTCTGAAGAGGTTTGTGGAGGCAGTGCCAAAATTGCAGTCCCTGGAGAGATGGTGGCAGCAGGGTAAAAAAGCAATAATATCTGAACATCATTGCTTCAGCAGTAGTTCTCAAAATCCACAAAACAGTTGCTTTTTTTTTTCCTAAGGGTGACTGGCAACTTATACAATGCATAGACAATAAAGCAGACTGATTAGGTAGTTTATCTTATGCCAGGTCTCATTTACATGAGGGAATTACTTCCCAAGATTGAGACTGGAAACAGATGACTGTATTTTAACTGCTTGGTGCTAGTGCTGTTGTGAGTTGTGCTTGTAACACGTAAGCTATTGAGGACTGATGCAAATGGATGGGCAGTGGAGTACTTTTTCAGCAGCTTGATGACAGTCTTCTAGAAGAAACATGACCTTGTTTTCTTTTCTAGCATACATTTCACAAACAGCTTTTTACAGTATTATGAATTGCCACCAAGATACTTTGCACGTCAGCTTCATGTTCCCTGACTGCAGATGCTGCCTCGCTGTCACACGCCTTGCACAGTCTCTCATAACCCTCTGAGAGACGCTCGAATCCTGAGCAGATTCAGGGCATGGGAAGAGTTATCAGAAGACATAGGGCTCAGACCAGTGATGGGCAGCAGTTCAAAGCTGAGAATGTGCATTGGGGAACATCATGTTTTTCTTTCACTGTCACCTTTGGTTTTAATCTTTAAATTTTCTGTTGACAACAAGCAGCACTGGAGTGAAAGGTTGTCATCTTGGAGGGAGACTCAGGCCCTGGCAAGTAGTGGGAAGGGTGTTTTACCCTTTCTTCCAGTTGAGACCATGTTACTGCCCACACATTGCTGATTTTCCCTCTTTGGTCTACTTTCTTAGCTAAAACTGATGGAGCAACTGCTAAGAAGTCTTTTAAAAAGAAGTGGTGCATTTGGGAGACTGGAAGACAAGTCCCTTACTGTCAAAATCCTTTGAATCCTTAGTAAATTGCTGTCAGTCACAAAGTTCAGCTGAGAGCTGGCCTGGAGTGCTTGTAATTGTGAATACATACATATGAAAAAATCCATTTGCTGATAGAAAAATCAATGAGATGCAAGTGCATGCAAGAAACAGGGAAGTTGGACAAGTACCAAGTAGTAATTCTATGGAAGCTAATAATGTTTCTACATTACCCAGGGGGAAGCTGTAATTTGTCATCTGGTTTGTGGGAGTTCCTTGCTAGCAGACCTCTGCAGATGCTCCTGGGGGATTCTTCCAGTGCAACAAGTGGTTGCTGATTGTCACAGCCATTCATTCTGTTGTGTTTGTTTCCAAATCCAAGGAACGCAAGTTTCCCAAATTTGTGTCCAAAGAAATGGAGAACATGTACATTGAGGAGCTGAAGTCGTCTGTCAATCTCCTGATGGCAAACCTGGAGAGCATGCCTGTGTCTAAAGGAGGCTCTGAGTTCAAGCTGCAGAAGCTGAAACGTAGCCACAACACCTCAATAATTGACATGGGAGAAGAAAATGAGAACCAGCTTTCCAAGTCAGACGTCGTGTTGTCGTTCTCCCTGGAGGTAAGTCTCACACACACCACAGGGTGCAGAGTTCGTGGGAGTAAAAATCACAGCAGCCAAGTTCTTCTGACTTCAAACTTCAGTTAGGTGAAGCGAGGTGAGTAGAAATCACTTTCTGATCTCCATGAGGAACAGCTCCTCTCTGGTTACTGGAAGCTTTGCCTGTGATCACACATTGTGTCCTTTCTGGTGTCTCACTGTCTTGTTGGAACAAAGTGTGTGATCTATGCTGTCTGGCATTTGCTGCTGGTGTATATCAAATGGCTCAGAAATCTGCATCATTCACTGACCTCATGCAGTTTGTTACTGAGTGTACCCCAGTAAACCTGAGCCTGTGTTGTCCCCCGAAACCAATACGATAATGCAACACCGTAAATGTCAGCATGTTTAATTATTGCCAGTTAGAGGGGTCGCTGTATTTCCCTCTAAGAATTGCTTCCTCTTTGAAGAACTGTTGAAAATTGCTGGGGTTTGAATGCACCCAACAGATTGGCTTGCAGTTTGTGCGGAAATACTGTGCTGTGCTGGCTTGCTCTTTGCTCTGTGTTGAACACTGACTTTCTGCTCTGTCAAGAAGTTTGTCTGTGCAGCCCAGGGGAAGGCAGGGTGCTATGGGACCCCCATTACCTCTGACACAGGCTGCCTCAGTCCTGGACCAGTGTTGCTCAGTAGCTGTTTTCAGCCAACTCAGTTGTTTTGTGCAAACATATTTGTGGTCTATTTGCAGGCATATTTACTTCAAGGAGTCATCAGCTCACCCATACAGAGTTGTGGTTGTCTGTCAATGAGTGGGTTTATGTTACGTTGTCAAAACAACTACTAGGATAGAGTCAAACATGTAGGATGCAAAATATCAGAAAATTCTATTTTTATGTAGTTTCCTGTTTATTTCGTTTCCTAAAAGGGTCTCTTGTTATGCATATCATGCAAATGCAAAACAGAATGACACTGGTTGTCCAGTCTCAGAGTTTAACTCACTAGATGTCTGAAACTATCTTTAGAGTATTCAGTTCAGTCTTATTTAAAAATGGGGCTGTGAACCCAGAGATCATGCCTTCATGAATAGCATTAAACAAAGCCTGACTTCCAAGCATTCCTATTTGGAGGAGCAGGGAACCATCACAAAGCAATAAACCTCCTTGTTGCAGAAGCCTGTGCACCATGTACAGCTGTGTGTGAAGGGACTTACCCTTACAACAGAGTGTCTCAAATGCTTTGCTCCAGCTGAACCTCATCTGGTGGGAAGCCAAAGCTCAATGAAGCACTAACTTCAGGAGCTGGCAGGTCTGGGCACTGCTCAGTGCTCAAAACTCTTGCTGCCAGAGAGCTTTTACCAAAAATGTGCACTCATTAGAGGGTTTGTGGAGCGCTGTGTGCCAGCGAGGGGATCTTCAGCTCAAATCAGATCAGAAGACCTGAGGAGAACAATTTTAAACCCCTGTTATATGCTTCATAGATATCTGTATTAAAACATGAACAGAAACTCCCACGGTGCTTTTTGTAGAAATGTTTAAGGTATGTAGTTAATGGGATTAATCACCTTTTAAAAAAAAGAAAAAAGGATAATTACCTGCAAGAAACTAAGATGGTGATTTCTTAATATGAAAGATTTCTTATCAGAAAGATGGAGAAAGATTTTTTTTTTTTTTTTTTTTAAACCAGGGCTGTAGAGTGACAGGACAAGGGGTAACAGTTTTAAACTGAAAAAGAGTAGATTTGAATTGAATATAAAAAAGTGTGAGGGTGGTGAGACACTGGAATGGGGAACAACTGGGGCAAAGATGCTTTTTTTACTGGAAATGTTCAAGGTCAGGTTGGATGGGACTCTGAGCAACCTGATCTACTGAAAGCTGTCCCTGCCACAGTGTGGGGATTGGACTAGATGAGCCTCTTCAGAGGTCAACCCCAAACCGTTGTGTGATTATTCTTATTGTTTGGGCACAAACTGAGTAGTTGTGTGGGGTGTTTTCTGGATTACATATCTTAAAGCACTTCTAGATGGTGCAGGACCATGTCTGTGAAGCCCATCTCCTGAAGCTTGGTACAGCCCTGGGCACCCAAAGGTTTCAACAAGCCCATGTGGAGGCAGAGGGAGTCCTGATCTCCACACAGACCTCACTGCCTGCGACTCAGCCTGGGCAGTGCCACTGTCCCTGCCCACCTGCCACCATGAACATCCAGCAGCAGATGAAGGCTGGGTCAGGTGCCTCAGCAAGGTCTGAAGGAGGCTGCTCCTCTTACATTTCTCTTTCTCTCACGGCAGGTTGTCATCATGGAGGTGCAGGGTCTGAAGTCGCTGGCCCCCAACCGTATCGTGTACTGCACCATGGAAGTGGAAGGAGGGGAGAAACTACAGACTGACCAGGCTGAAGCCTCAAAGCCAACGTGAGTCTTGCTTTGCTTTTTTCTCTCTCCACCGTGCTCTCCTCTGCCCCACCTCTACGCTACTGAGTAGCTGCAGATAGGTCTGGCTCCTGCATGGTGAGGCCAGAGGGGACTGAGAAGCAGAGGAGAAATGTGGCCTTCCACGTATGCAGAGCGTCCTCCTGCAGCTAAGAATGGCACATAAGCCCTGACTGAGAAAAAGAAGTGTTAAGGAGAGGCTTACATCTCATGTAGCCACAGAGAGATAAATTTGGGCCTGTACTTAAAGACTTTGCTAAATAGGGATGGAGTTAAGCATGTGCTTAGATAAATACTTGTCTGAGTGTCCATCTGAACTGGTCCCATCAGGTGTAGGTACATTATCTCATGCTCACTGTCATGGTTTTGGTACTCCTACAAGAAAGGAAATAGCTGGCAGGGATACATTCTTCAGCTGCAGCCAGAGAGGTGAGAGAGAGGAGCTGGGAAAAGCTTCAAGTCACTCAGTTAAAGCTTTATCTGAGACCTCTCTGACCCAATCCCATTCAAGGGCAGAGTCTTGTTCTGCCCTCTTTCATCCCCACTTTTGACCCCCTACTTGGCTTTCTTTTGTCTTGCCCAGATGTTGTGAAACACCTGCGAGTAGTGATTGATCTAAGTTAATTTGGAAGAAAAAAAGGATGAATGGCTTATTTCCTTTCCAATTTGCAGGATTAGTTAGCTTGAAACATTATGGATTTGGAGCAGTTTTTCTTTGGATCACTGCAGAGATTCCACCCTTCAAGTCAATTCTCGATGCGCATCCTCACAGTGGAGAATTGCCAAGGTGGTTTGAAGCCTCCTCCAGGAGTGGGGAGCAGTGCAGGAGGGGCTGTTCTTGGGATATTTCCTCTCTGTTTCCATATCCCATTCCCTCCAAGTGGCCAGTTCTCAGTGGTGTTTTTCCAGGAGCTTCCCAAGCCCGTGGAAGGAAAGGCAGGACCACCTCACTGCATTACATGGGAATGCACAAGCACTGCAGGCAGACACTTGGGAGAGAGCAGAGCTGAGGGCAGGCTGCCTTCCCTCCATCGCTGTCCTCTCACAGAGGCACAGAAACTGCTGATGCCTTGTGCCCTGCGCTGCACCAGAGCAGCAGGAATCTGCAGTAAGTGGTTTAAAAACAATATTCCCAATCAGAGAAAGTGCTGCAGCCTGGCTTACTTTTCAAAACGCTTCAAAATCTCCTTCAGAGAAGGAAGGAAAAGAGCTGTACTTGGAACAAAATTTCCATAAGAACCTACAGTTATCACTATTTTAGGTATTTTTATTGCTTCATTGGAGAAAGTTGGGCTCTATCTAGGGGAAATTACTACTATCTATACTGAGAAGCACACTTCTTGTGTGCATATACTTATTTAGATTGCATATACTTGTTTAGATTGGTCTGTTCATCCCACTTTTGCTCAAAGGGTCTATCTTTCCTTGCACAAACCTTCTTGCTGCCAGACTTAGGACCACTTCTGCAAGAATTGTTTTTAAAATAAGGGCTGCAGGAGTGAACTCTTTAATTGAGTGGGTCTTCTTATCGTAATGAAATGTACAATGTCCGGGCATGAAGCCATCAGCCCTCAGGAAAATGCAGCCAACACTGAATGCTGCAGTGTGATGCAAGTTATGCAAGTCCATCACACTCATCCTCTCTCTGCTCTGGCTTCCTGTAGAGGTGTGAGCCAGGCTTGACATCTTCTGGATGGCTCCAGCACTTGGGCTAATACCTATGGAAATGTCTTAGGAGGGGAGGAGGTTTAACAGTTGTGTTCCTTGAGGGTCCTGGGACTTTCTAATTCCAAAACCAAAGACCAACCAAGCAGAGGCTCTAGGATAACACTCACAGAAACCAGAGGCCACCACAGAAAGCTTGTCCTTTTTTTTCTCTCTGCATTAGAGGTGTTTCACCTTGCTTCCGCTTGCAGACACAGCACCACAGACACAGGAAACCAAAGTCCGATAAATGCAACTTACTGCACTTAATTCTCCTCTTGAGAAGAGAAGGAAAGACAGAATGACCCAGATGTGATGTGTTTGTCATGTTGTTTAATACAGGACTTGAAGGCCTTCAGGTACTCTGGTGATGAGGTTAGTGACAGAAACATCTCAGAGAAGTTTTTGGTGCGTTTTTGTGCAGTGCTGCCTTAGAGACAGACAATTTATGGCCAGGCAAAACAGCCTTCTGGGGTGTCAGTTTAGATGCCAACATCACACTCATTGAGGTCATTCACACCATGTTTGTTTGTGTACTTTTTATAATAAGCAAACCACTCCTTGATAAAGAAAGCAGCTCAGCAAAGGCATGAGGTACTCACTGCCCAGCATCCCAGGATTTGTGTGCTTTGGCAGGGGATGCTGCCTGGCCTGGGGGTGAGTAGCTTATATTTGAACAGTAAGATTCGCTGGAAGACTTCCCTTTTCTGTGACAGCCTTGTGTCCTGGTGTTACAGGGCCACTCAACCCAGTAGGACATCTTTTTATGTAACTCATGGAGTTGTTCACTATATTCTCATGTGTCCTTGAAATGCCAGCCCTCAGCTAAAACACCCAAGTCACAGCAGTGGCAGTGGCTGCTCTTCAGCTCAGTGCCATGCCAGGGGTGCTAACTTTGGCTCCACATCCCTAATGGAGAATTCACTGGCCAGGAGCGGATTTCCAAAAGCACTGATCTAGGTCTGTGAGAGATTCTCCTTTCATCTTCCCTGGTGCAAAACCAGCAGTTTTTGAGAAAAAGATGTTCAAAGGCATCTTAGTGACTTTGGAGCTGTTTGCAGATCTTGAGAGAGGCAGGGCAGCAGTAGGGTTGGCAGCCAAGCGATCACATGAGTCGCATGCAAAGAGTGTAGCTCTTGGGACAGCAGTAAATACTGGCCTATTTCTTCTCAGGCTCCATGCTGGATTGCTGACATTTTAAGCCCAATCCCTTCATGTGAGGATTATCTGACTCAGTGCGATGGCACAGTTCTAGAAAGCCAGACCTGAAATAGCAAAGTTTATTTCAGGTCAGGTTTGCAGTGTATTATTGGTAGTGCTTTTAGTAAGTTGTGTAAGAAAAAGCCTTTGTGTATTATGTCCTAACCCGCAGATGTCTCTGAAAAATATCCCAAATCCCAATGTTAGTGGGATTTTACTGCTTTTCACACTGGAACTGTGTTCTTGCAAGTGGTTTAGGGGTTTATACCCCCGTTCCCTGCATGCTGGCCTGAGGTCTGCCCTCTGCATGTCTCCAAAATGCCCTTCCAGGAGCTGTGGTTGTAGTGCTGCCATTTGCATGACCTGAAAACATGGTTGCTGAGGGGTTTAGGGATAGTACAAAAGATGCAGCCACAACACCCCTTCTTCTATAGCTTCTAAAGAGGCTGCTGGATATATTTAAAGAGTAACCCGTGCTTGTAGCAGTGCTCATCAGCTGTACCAGTGTTTCAGCATCTTCTATTACCTTGCTCTGATATAAGCAGAAAAAAAGAAAAGAAAGAGACCCAAACAACAGCAAGGTCATACGTGCCTTGTAAATAAATGCTGTGTATTCACCTGGACCTGTGTTGGCACACAGATAAGTCTCATCCTCCCTTGACCCAACTGTAGTGAAAATTATGTTGACCTCAGCTGAACCATTTGGGGTAAAAGCAGTATATTTTGGGTGGGGCAAGGATCTGGCCAACCTGTCTGTGTGTTTTAGCATAGGCAAGAAGGGACGGAGGTGTGGGCTGTTCCTCTAACTCTGGAAATGTCTTTGTTTTGAGGTTATGTATTCCCAATTGCAGAGTAGCACCTTCAGCCCTAGTGCAAGGGTTGTGCAGTAGCTGAGAGAATAAGTGGGAATGAAGATTGTTGTTTTTGAAGGAGAAAAGGCAAATCATCATTGCTTGGAGTTTTTTCTGTCTAATTTTCTTCAGCATGTGCTGTATGACAGTGCTGAAGAGAGGGCACTCAATGAGTCTCGTCTAACTCTGTATCACATCTTATGTTGTTTGTCGTGACCAAGGGCTTGGGCCTTTCCAGAAATTCACTCTGATGATAAAGTAATGTATTTGGTAAACTTCTAAACCTCTCCCATCTCCTTTCTCTTACCTGCTGCCCTAGGAGACAGAAGTGCCTTGTTTTATCTCTGTAGTTGTTCTGATCCTGCTCAAGATGACGTGGCAGCTCAGCTGCTTATCTCTGCTTCGACAGGCTGCACCAGATCTCCAACCTTATCATTCAACCAGGGGTCTTATTTCAAACTGGTATGCCACATCCATCAGAGCCCACTGCCTGACCATGAAGAGGGACTGGTCAGTGCTGTCCGGTCACCCGCTCCTTCTGGGAGGTGGACACTGAGCAGCAAAGGGAGAAGCTCTGCAGGAGGGGAGGCTGGCAAACAGGGATGTCTTCTCTGTCTGCAGAAGGGGAAAATCTGGTCTTTTCGTTCAGGAATTCCCCTCCTCAGGCCCTGGAGTTTGAAGTGCTGTCCGTTGCCTTTGCACAGATAGGAGCACGAAAAGAGCATTTTTGTTGCAGTCAGTGTTTTGCTGCCACAATTAGTTGGGGATGCCCTGCACACTCCCCTGTGGTAAAATGAGAAAAGTCCTTCTGAGATGTATAAATTACAAATAAATATTCCATGTGCTGTAGAGCTAATTTAACTCCTCTAAACTAAAGGGGTTTAAACTGACATGAGTGAGAGCAGAGTTTAGCCCATAACTCATGTTGTGTATCTCCCAGTACAGCTGTCAGTGCTTGGCAGGGCTTTTCCAGATAAGGTAAAGCTTAGGCACAAGACCTGAGCGTTTTAAGCAGGCATTCATATTTAGGTTTACATGCTTAGCTAAGCCCTGTGTAAGCAAAATTCATGATGTTGGGTGAAAAACAAAGCAAAAGGAAATTTTAGGAAGTAGCTGCTTTTTTTCCCTTTTTTTCCCCCCCCTCCTCCCTCTTCTAATTGGCTTCAGTGTTAAATATAAGCTGTCTTAATTACCTATACCAGTTGACTTGCCTTTCCAGTCACATGATTTCACTTCGCAGCTGTGCAGATGTTTGCAGCTCTTTCTCCTTAGGAAACCTCCGGAAAACTTTGGAATGTGTTAAGGCAGGTGACTGAGCCCTGAGTACAGGTAACATCAGACACCATAATTTCTGAGGTACAGCCCTCATCTCTGGGGTGAGTCTCAGACCAGAGGGTCAATCTGCCTCAGGGCATCTGTTGGGGAAAGATCTTCCAGGAGAGATTTTCAGCTTGGCTCTCTGTGAGTTAAATGATGCTGCTGGTGACAATGACAGGGACAAGAGCTTCAGGGCAGTTGTTTTTAACCCCTCTTTCTAAGGCTGAAAGGTACAAAGTGGTGTCCAAATCCCTGATAAACGATTTCTTCACTTACAGCTATTTAGCATGCCTGGGAGACAGTTTTCCAATGAGACTGTGCCTGCCTTTGCACCTGGAGGGTTCTGCTGTTAGCTTGGTCTGACCTGCTCTTGAAATCCCCTTTTGTGTGTGTGACAGTATTTCCATAGTGCTCCTGAGATTTATGCTGTGACATTCCCATTTCTGAAAATGGAGGCTTTGGACAAGTCATTAAGCACAGCAAAAACTGCACTAAAAAGTTATTACCCAGGTGCAAGCGTGTGATCTATTATGGGAAGTCTTCATGCAAGTGATTTAATACCTCTTTTAATTAAGAATTCAGAACCCCTTCTGATACTTCCTCGTAGCTGCTCTGCGGGAATGATTCTTACCTTGTGGGAACAAAAATTTTGCTTTAGATTAAGCAGCTGAGTTTTTCCCCAGAATAAAGGGTGGGCCCCACAGGATTCCCATACCTTGAGTGTCACTCAGACGGCCACACTACTGTAAGCAGCCTCGTGGACAGCTGTGGAATAGTCTGCTGGGACTGTGGGTAGTGATCCTGCTCCCAAAGGTCTCATGTGCAGTGCCTCCTCTCCTGTATTTTACACTAGAAGCTGTGTTGAAGAATAATGAAGGCTTGATTCTGTGGACTTACCTCCTGTAGTTGGTTTCTCTGGTATCAAGTAAGTGCAAGCCCTGGCTGTGTTTTCCCTGACCTTTAGAGCTCACATAGCATTGCTTTCACATGGATTCTCTGGTGTCTAGTAAGGGTTGAGCTCATGCACCTTCTCTTTCACAGATGAATGTCTCTCTTTTCTCGCCAGCTGTCTAATTTCTTGAGTGTTCCTATGCACTTGGGAATTATGTATTCCTGTGATAGCACATACATTCAAATTTAAGTATTCCAGAAGGTGTGATGATGCCCAAGGCGATTTTCATCGACACCCGTCTGCTTCATCACTCCTATTCATGCAACCTTAAGATGGGATAGTAGAGACTGAAAGGAGATTGAAATGAGATTGAGATTCAGTGAGCTGAAACAGTGCTAAATTAAGAGAATGCAAAATGCAAGTCCTGGGATACATTTAGTTGTCTTGTTTATTGCTCATGGCAGGTATTTCTTAAAAAAAAATTAAGCCATGCCTTAGTGCAGGTTCTGCACGTCATTTGCCAAGGGAAAGGCAGGGAGCAAGACATGTGAAAGGGCCCAGTTGTTGGTTTATTTATTAAGTGCTGTGTACAAGTAGTGCACATTATCATTTAATGAGGGGTGTTGCTATTGCTGGTTGCAAAGCAGTGTTGGGAGATAGAGAACATGCTTCAAAGGATTGGTACTGTGCCTGCTCCTGTCTGGACAGAGATTTCTCAGCATTTTAGGTGTTCTTTCTGTGAAATGAAAGTAGAGAGGCCTGTTGGCTTTGTGAATGTGCTACATCTGCCAATGAACCCCAGCACTAAGTCTGAAAGTAAAGGAAGGTGTAGACTATGTTGACACAAACCAGTAACCTGTATTTTCAGGCAGAGGATTTCTGTCTCCTTTTTCATCGTCTCTGCTTGTGAGATACTAAGTTTCTGTAAAGCTGACAGGGCTTGGCCTTACTAAGTCCAGATCATGACCTGGCCTTAACCAGCAGCAGTCCTCTGCAGTTTTGTTTTCTTCCAGGGTGACAAGACTTGATAGATGTGATTAACCACTAAATTTAATTGTTCAGTGAAATGAGCAGCTCTGGAGCTGGTTCAGTGGAGCATCTTTGACCAAAAGAAACCTTAATTAGCCGTGGATGTCTTTGCAAGACATTGCATTGTACAAGAAGTGGTCACAGCCACAGACAGTAAATGCAAAGAGAGGCATTTCATGACTTAAACTCTTAACTTGTGCTGTATCCAAAGCAGATACACTGATGGAGCACATATAGCAGGCAGCACCTTGTAAAACCAATTATTCCTTCAGTTCAGACCTCCCAGTAAAAGGGTGCTGGGCTTTCATTTCCATTTCCTCCTGCTGAGCTTTTCTCTTCTAATTGTGAAAGTATTAGGGAAGAGCACAGAGCATTTGAAAAGCAGTCATCATTTAAATAATGGAAAGTAATCACACTACTTGTTTTCCCTGTTAATACCCCGAAGATTTTGGTGAATGGCATTGCCAGAATTTCTCATCCAAACCTGCCGTGGGATTTGTGCAGTAGAGCCCAGCCAGGGGTGCAGCATCTCCGGAGGGGTGTGTGATCCTGGGCGCAAGAAGGTGAGTTGGGCTGGGTGCAGGCATGGCACAGGGACATCTCTGGGGCAGGAATGCCATCTCGTGGCCGTAAATAGCTATAATGTGATTAAATCCACCTCCCCTCTCTTCTTCCTTCGTGACACTTCCCCAGTATATCCGTCATTCTCAGGAAACACAAATCAAGCTTCGTATTTTCTGTATAGCAGAGATCATCCTTTTTTTGGGTTCCTAAAGCTGTGCTGTCGGCCTCAGCAGCTCCTCTTGGCTGCAGTGCCCTGTGCTGGCACCAGAACGGGGTCTGTGGGGACTGTGTGTGAGCCACAAGCAGATCAAGTGCAGACCTTTGCAGGCTTTGCTTTGCTGCAGTCTCTGTCAGCTTTACCCTATTCCTTCTGCACTTTGCACACTCAGGCACAGATGTGATGCTCTCTGAGACATATTTCTTTCTCAGCCGGCAGTGTAGTGCTGCCGGAGCCAGTTTGAGGATGTGGGAGTTGCAGCTCTTGGAGGGAGAGGTAGTGCCTTTTATCAGCTGTCTGGTACTGCTGGCTGCATGATGTTAAGCAAAATGGTGTCTGTGTGGGTGACAGATACATTGTGTCTCAGAGCCGTGGGAACAAAAAATGGGCAGTTGATGAAATGCTGGAGGTTGGAACACATCCTTAACTGCTGTAGGAGGAGCCCAGTCCTTAAAAATGTGCTCTCTCTGCTCACCTTTTGGATAACACCTTAGTGCTTTCTGCAGTGGTGTTTTGGGATAAATAAACACCATTTATGTGAGCAAAATATTTACCAACATTGCTCTTTTCTTAGAAGAGGGAGTGTTATATTCTCAGCAGGAGTTAGGATGTCATGGGAAACGATGGATTCACTCAGGGCGCCCTTGGGTTATCCCATCAGAGCGGACATCAGTGCTCCATGCAAAGACATGGCCTTGCTCAGCATTCCATAGCTCCTGGGAAGGCAGGTACAGCCGCCTCTGTTGCCAGAGGGATGCTGACTTGTCACTCACCTGCTTGGAAGCAGCATCAGTGAAAGCAGAGTTTGAATCATTTCAAAGTCTGTGCAGGAAAGTCTAGGAGGAATCAAATCTGTTTGTGCTGTCACTCCCACTTCAGCTCAGCTTGTTCCGAGGGGATGGGACTGAAAGGCTGCTCTGGCAGCAGAAAGGGAGGAGAGGAAACAAATGTAAACAGAAATAGGCTGCGTTGTCAGTCTGTGTCTGATGTCTTTGGTTATCCTGGTTTTGAAGGTGAATAAACACATCAAACTTTTACTGTGGGAGGAATCCCAGAGGAGGCTCAGCAGCTCTTGGGAATCAGGACATATTATGGATGCAGACCGTTCTCAGTCCATTTCTACAGGCAGAACATAAAGGTGCCTTTCTTAGTACCTGAGTTGTATTTCCTAGCCCAGGACATCTCTGCGTGAGCAGAAACACAGAAGGTTCTCTGCATCTGTATGTATTCTTTGAGATTTTAATTTCTGATCCTTTTTGTGCACCTGCAGCAGTTACCTCCAACACCCCTCTTTAGAAGTGAAGACAGGGGCTCTTTTAGGTCAGGCGTCATTTCATCTGCTTACTAAATTGGTATAAGGCAAATTAAGGCCTAACTCTACTGACTATTAAATAGATCTCTCCTTATTGTAATAGCAGGAGCCCAAAGCAGGTGGCTTGGGCACTTGTACATGATAGTACAGTCCCCTAAATTTGTGTTTTTCCACAGTTGTGATCGGTCTGTTTTCTCAGTATCTTCTCCTGATACCTGAAGATCAAATTCTTTCCTCAGAGCCACAGATCCATTTGAGGCTCTCTACAGCATGTGAAGTCCAAACTCAGTCCCACAAAACCCACCAAATGGATTAAATGGCTTGGTATTTTGCCAGTGGATGGCTGTGGCTGGTGGGAGGAACCAACACCTCCCTTACTTCATCCGCAGCAAGTGCTGCCTGCTTTGTTTGGTGTCTTTACTCAGCACGTTGTTTTGTTTCTGACTAAATAACCTTTTCTCTTTCAATAATGATGCTGTATTGCCTACTGGGTTATGTTTCTAGAAGAATTCAGCTGACCTCAACTGAGGTTTGTAGTCCTACCGTAGTAAATTGCAAACCAGTTTGTAGCTATCCCTAATCCAGCATCCCCAAACTAGCAGTGATTTATCGCATTCTCCCACTGAAACAGAGTTGTGTGTGAAGCTGCACTCCAGAGGTCTCTGTGTGACCCAGCCTGTGGGTTTTCTTGGAGAGCCTAAAATTCTGAATTCTTCTGTACCTTTGGCTTTTGATTCCAAAGTCAGAAACGAAAAACCTGTTATCCATTGCTATTACCCACGAGAGTTGTAAAGAGTGCATATTTTCCCAAAGGCCTTGGGATGCCCTACTTCTGTTTGCTGTAGCTTTGTGACCCAGCTGGTGCAGGTGTGAGCACCTGCCTCTGCCACGTATCATGGACACGTCCGTGCTGTCGTGGCACTGCTCCCAAAAAGGAATGAGCTGTCTGCTCTCCCAGCACCTGCTTGTGAAAGTTCAGCACGAGGGCAGCATTGTCTGGTTTATGGTATTCCTAGGCGTTCCTGAGTGCTCTTTTCATTTTCAAAAATGAGTATTTTCACCCCGGTGGGATTAATGCCATCCCTGCGTCAGGTTTTGCTGTTGAGCTGAGTAAGTCTGTGTGCTCTCAGTTATAATGATATGCAGCCTCAGAGTATGGGCAAGAGAAGTTCAGAAAGATCACTGGTAATGGTGGTCACTAGCTTCTAATTCATGTGTTTGAATGGCTGGTATATGTAAAGCATTAGAGAATGTAGCAAAAAGCTTTCCTGTGTGCTTCTTCATGTAAAGTTAACTGTTAAACGTGTTTTAAGACCATTTATTTTCCTCCTTGCTTGTGTTTCTAGAAACACGTAAAAAAGAAATACACCTTAGCATTACATTAGAGGAGAAGGTGCACTAGTCCATCAGCTGCATGAAGGTAGGTTAGCTCAGTGCCTGGCATGCTTCTGCTCTAATTCTGTTTTTCCCAGTGCTCAAGCTGTGGGCATACATGATTTATGGCCTAAGATTTAAGGATGTTTCCTGCAAAGGTCTCTTCTGGGAGGAAAGGAGTGTGCTAAAGAATAAAGCCATCATTTACTAGACGGGATTTCTGGAAGAACTAAGTCGAGACTGTATGTAGGATTTCAGTCTCCCAGCAATGAAGCAGGTTGGGAACACTCCATCATCAGAGCAGGATCCAGCTGCAGCAGGTGCTGTGGCTGGGCACTGCAGGAAGCTGAGAAACCAAGCATCACACCACACAAGGTGAACCAGTCACCAAGCAAGAGGTGACTTTGCTGACATGTATTTCCTCAAAACACAGGCAGTGTCTGTCAGGCTGATGTCTGTGCCACCCTTGCAATGAGCTTCCCTTTACCAGCTGGCTCAATTTGGAGACCAAACCATAAATACACCAGGAGGGACACAGACATGCTGGTGTGAGTGCCAGGAGGGACAAGATGAGGAATGAGGATGAAGAGAAGTGCATGACTCTCCTGCCATTACCAGTAGTGCACAAGGGAGGGAGGCAGCCATGGTCATGTTCTCACGCGATCCCACTCTGGCAGCAGAGAAGAGCGAGTGAGGTTAAGCTGGCCTTGCAAATATTGTCCAAGACATGGTCACATATATTAAAGGCCTTTCAGCTGGACCTCCATACCCCTGTACACAGCCAGCTGGCTGTGCAGGAGGGTGGGGGATGCTGCTGCAGGTTTCAGTGGCTGTGTCCCTGCAGGGACGGAAGCAGCTGCTTGCTGTGTTCTGCCTTCTCAAGGGTGTGTTCCTGGCCTGGGAGGGGACAGGCACTGCTGCTGAGTCTGTTACACTGGGAAGACTAGACCAAGCAGGTGGCTCAATAAACTGGTGCAAATCTGACCAACAGGTAGGAATGTTATTCTGCAAGACTTTTTACTTAGGTGGTGAATTTGTAGGAACACAGCAGAAGGGCATCATCTCCAGCAGAGACCATCTGTCCCAGGATACTGCTGTGTGCATTGACTGTAGTGCACACCTGGAGTGAACCCACTGAGGGAGGAGTGTAGCTCTCCTTTAGTAAACATTTTCACTTTAATTTTCTGATTTTTTCACTTTTGTTCCTTGCAAGCTGATAAGAAACCCATTTCAATAAGTATATCTGGAGAGGGATTCAAGGTATCCTCTGGCAGTTTTGAAGCCCATGAGAACTGGTCATGGATCATGTTTAAATGTCAATCCTGTGGAAAGCACATGGCTCTCCAGCTGCTCCTGTGTTAGCCCACTGACAGGCTGAGCTGGTGAGCAGGGTTGATTCATGGCCCAGCAATATAACCCAGCTGTACTTGTTCTTTATTTATGGAAATCCCAGGCATCAGTGTTCTGACTACATCAAGTTACAAGGGCAATGGTGGAAGAAGAGTGATGTTTCAAATTAGGCAGGAGCTAAGCCGACTTGCTGGAGACAAGAGTATACAAATGAAAAAAATTTAATGCATTTGCCTGGGTATTAAATGTGTATGTTCCCTTTTAGGAAGGTCATGGGTGCTAAAATTTCCTGTGGAGGAACTTACATGCTCGAGTTGAACAGAAATGACTAAGTCAGTGTCTCTCAAGGACAGCTGAGAAAATAAAGAATTAGGCCATGTAAGTGGGATATCGTGGAGAAAAGCAGCTGGAGTCAGAGAACCTCCTGCCTGGTTTTGTGTGATACATGAGTGCAGTCAGGACTCAAGCAGGGATCCTTATGGGGTTTTGCTCAAGCCTTATTCATATCCCAAATAGTATGATAATCATACATTGTAACATAGCAGTCCCGTGGTGTTTTAATGTTTTTGTCTTTTTAGCTACGTGGTAATTTACCTTTATAATTGCTCTGTCTGCATTTTAGTAGCGCTCAGAGGCCACAGCCAAAGATCAGCATGTAAAGCATTGCACTTCCATAGGATGAAGACAGTTGTTTCTGCAGTGATCTTACATCAGGAAAGGGTAAGCTATGGCATCAGCAGGGCACTAGTTGGTCTTACCAGTTTTGGCCATAAGTTTGGAAGGGCTGAGTAGCATCAAGCTGAAGGTGTGCCAGATCAGCAGCATGTCACTTGAGGCAGCTTACAGCAGCTTGGTCAGAGCAGTCTGACACTTGCTTTGGCAATGACATCACTGTCCCTCATGTGGCAGGGAGGACAGTGCTTGTGAGAGCTCCCAAATGCTCCTGAAATCAGACAGGTGAGCCCATCTTTTTAATTTTAAATGAATACATTGAGGTAATGGGAAACAAGAGCTGACCTTTGTTCCTTGTTATCCACTCCTACCCTCTGGATATGTGTCATTTTATGTTTCCTTTGGGAAAAGTTCTCAACGCTTTGGGCTCTTTGGTCAAACTGTGATGGCACCTCTGGGCGAATCTGTAGACACAGTGATGATCTCCTCAGTTTGCTTGTAAAAGGTAAAACAAGGGCCAGCATTTTTCAGGTTAGTACCTCTTTGCAGCCAGAACAGTAGCTGCTCATCCTGAGTTTGATACCTAAGTAGAAACCCTGGAGACACAAGTAGATCCTAGTGATACCACTGGAACAGCAGAGATGCCATAAATAGAGCGGTGATTCTAGTAAAGTCCCTGTGCTCAGCAGCATTTCTTGATCAGTTCCAAGCTTTGGAATGCACTGGGCAATAAGAAATGCTGGGCTGAGGGGTTCAGGTGGGATTCAGGTCGTTAATATGGTCCTGACTGAAAAAGTACTCTCAGGATTTTTCTGCTTGCGTACTTCTTTTTTTGTGGCCTGTCTCTACACACACACACATACATATATATATACATGTAAATCTCCTTTTGGCCAGAATGACATTTATTTGTCCTCATTTGCAAAAGTTTTATTGCTTTGGAGTGTCAGCACGAACTGTGTGATAGGGGACAAGATAGCATGGCTACTTTGTGTGATTTGTCCAGAATGAGTCCCAAGGCACTTTCCCAACAAATGAACTCCTGCAGTGATAACCTGCTTAGTGATTAAATATGGAAATTAAACCACTACATTGTTAGTCCCTCAGAAGATCCTAATACCTAGCTACCGTCCAGAGCTAATTTTCTCAACAATAATTTAATACGCAGCCCGGATAAACTGGGTGCTTAGATTGAATACAAATGATATTTCAGTGACATGAATTATGGCCTTATGCTGAACATCACTATGGCAACTAATGACATCACCACAGGCTCCAACCAACACAAAACCCAACTTCTGATGGTCTCCATTTGTTGGCTCAGATCTTTTCAGGGCTTTTGGGGGTATGAATATGTAAGCACCACAGTGTTGTCAAGGGTTTGCTATGTATGTTTACTGTCATTTGAAACGTTTATTCCCTTTGTGGTTAATGTTGTTCTCATGAAGGAAACCTAATGAAAATTACTGTTTGTATTTGGTTAGTAACATTTGTTGATAACATATGGTCTGGGAATGCTTCAGCAAATAAGAGCTTTTTAATAGTAAACAGCGATATGAGTTCTATAAAGCAGATGCTGTCAAAGTACACAGCGTAAGGTTGGATATTTTCTTACTTTTGCCTCTTACCCAAAGCAAGATTATCTCCCTGCTTTTCCTCCTGGTGACACCACAGTTTTTTTAAGTGAGAAAACACAACCTGTGACCTGAAACTGTGATTAGAAAATAAAGTTGCTTCTTGGTTCTTGTGCTTAAAACAGTTGTTATGTAGCTGATGGCTCACACATGAAAAAGATATATTATAGAGGACTTTAGTGGACCTGTAGTGCTGTAGGTAATTTATATCTAAGCTCTGGTAACAGTTTGATGCATCATCATAAAAGATGAAACATGTGGAACAGTGGCACCAGAAGAGAAAACTTCAGAGCAAAGCTGATAAAGAAGCTGAGTTTGTTAATCAGCTCTGCACTGAACATGCTCGTTTGCTGAGCTCAGTTAGACAAGATTTGCTCAATGGAGAGCAAAGCATAAACTGATACTTCTGGAGCACAGAAGTGCCATTTATAGAGTGAGGGCAGATAGAAGTTGTTAGTGAGGTATGGCATAATCTCTCATCTGACTTGCAGCACTCTGGGCTGCAGTGTGTGTTCCACCACATCACTCACAGGTGTTGCTCATAACACTCTCTTGGCAGGATCCCACATGGAATGCGTTTATGTTCTTTGTGCGCTTGGACAACTTGTGGTTGCAGAAGCTTGGAGGTTTCCTTTAGAGACATGTGTTAAGAGGGCATTTTCACACACTGTGGGTCATTTGGCCTCCATAACACTCCTTTCCAAGCTGTGGAATGACTCATAGAGTGCAAATAGTAGGCAGTGGTCTTGGTTCATTCTGTAGTTGTACAGGTTTCATCTTCCTGGCTACTGCCATCCCATCCAAAGGAGCTGATGTCCTGCTCCACAGGTCCAGCAAACTAGGATTACTCCAGACATAACAGCTTGAATTTAAACTTGGGCTGGGCTGAGACTTGGAAGAGGACCCAGGATAAACTTCACTATCAGCCTGGAAAGTAGAGGTTAATTGGCCACGAGAAGAGCAGAAGTGTGAATGATTACAGATATCCTGGGTGCAGATGTCTTCAATCCTCAACTTCTCTTGTGACTACACAGGCTGGCGCTGCAGGAGACATATTGTTCTTTCTAATAAGAAAGTTCTCTTAAATTTGTTTTCATGCTGCTCCCAAATGCTCTTTTTTTTCCCCCAAGAACCATCATGGGTTTTCCAAACACCTGCCCCACATTTCCCAAAGAAGATAATTAACATCTTTGTCGCTCAGACAACCCAACCACTTCAGCTTGTGTCAGACAGGATGTTTTGGATTAACCATTGCACACCCAAGCAGTGTTGCTGCTGACCTGCAGCTGAGCTGAACATCTCTCTTGTCTTTCTTTTCACAGCTGGGGCACCCAGGGAGACTTCACGACAACCCACGCGCTTCCTGCAGTGAAGGTGAAGCTGTTCACAGAAAGCACAGGAGTGCTGGCTCTGGAGGACAAAGAGCTTGGAAGGGTAAGGAGATTTTGAGTTTAATAACGTTTCCTTCTGGCCCTGCTTTTCTAGAGAAATCTCTCCTGTACGGAAATATCTTTGGAGCACAACATGCTCTGCTTTTTTGCCAAGCTTCAGGAGGGGGAAAGAAAGCAAGCTCTGCACTGCTGGAAAGGAGTGCATCTCGCATGCTGTCTTTGTTGTGAGTTTTTAATGGCAGCATTTCAGCTGGCTGTGCCTGCTCTGAGCAAAGGCAGAGGATCTTGTGTGTGATATTGGCAGTCCGGAAAGCCTTAGAAGTTGCTTACGGAAATGGACATTCCTGAGGCAGAAAAGGGGATTATGCTGAAGCAAAAAGAGGGGATTTAGGTTTGGCAAGGGAGTGTTAAGCTGCTCTCCTATCTGCTGAGCAGCCGGTGCACAGTCTGAGCTTTTGAAAGCACTGACTGCAGTACTTGCTGCTAAAGGTTTGGAACCCTGGGTTCCCTGGAGATGGTGGCCAAACTGGTGGCTTCAGTGGGGCTGGACTGGGGAGTGAAACATGGGGTTTCATTGCTCCCATCAATGGTGTTGTAGCAAAGAGCTCAGATTCATGGGGTACTGGCCACAGATCACACCTTCTCACCCCAGGCCCTTTGCCTGTGGCCCCTAAACCAGCGCCCTGGGACTGGTGGCCCTTCGTTGCTGCAGCCCACAGCTCCAGAATATCTGTGGCTTTGGGACACTTCAGTTGTCTCCATGGATTTTTTCCAGCTGTGTAATTTGTGTTGGCCTCAGGCATAAGTGGCAACAAACTCCTTGTCATGTCTTCATCAGCTTCTCAGGCTGAGAGATCAGCATGGTAACAACCCCATGAAAATCAGTTCAGGGTAAGAGGGCTTGGCACCTCCCGTGTCATGGCTCAGCAGGACCCAGGCAATCTCTAGGAATAGCCTGGGCTCTGTCTGCCCATCTCTGCAGCACACCTTGCTCTCCACCCAGTCTACATGGCTATGTCCAAGAAATCCATGGCCAGGAAAGCCACTGATCCTGTGGCAAGCCCAAGTACAGTATTTCCAATTATGAACTAACCTCTTGGGATGTTTCCTGCTACCTCCATGGCTACTTGTGTCTTGACAGGGAAGAGTCTGTCCATACAATAACATTTTGCCTAATTAACATGGGTTTATATTAATTCTGTTCATAAAAATGCCAAACATTCTTTCAGGTCCTAGTGAGCTGTTGATTTCATTTATAACTTTATGGTGGAGAGCAATGCATTCAGTCTTGTCTCATATAATGCATGTTCACTTTAACTGTTCGTGTTTTCACATTTGTGTAGCATCCTTTGTTCTTGAGAAAGAGCACAGCAAAGCTACCCCTTCTTTTCTCCTCTCTTCTAAGAGTCACAGCCCCTTCAGACTTTCCTCATCCACACCTTGATCCTTCCTTCATCCTGTCCTCCTTTTTTGACAAAGAGGATAATCCCAGTAGGCTGCAGTACTCCAGCTGAAGACATACAATTGTTTTGCTTTGCAGCATCATAGTATTTTCAGGATTATTTTCAAAGCCTCCCACTTCAAACAGCCTGGCACCCTGCCTTTTTCCACTGTGGCATGCTGAGCAGAGCTTTTCACCCAGCCAGCCGCGATGCCATTCAGGGATTTTCCCCTGAGTGGTTACACTTGGTGCAGACCCGCTCGCTTTGTAAGCCTTGTTTCCACTGGCAGCCATGAACATTGCTGACTTTGCTGGTCTTGGGAAGCAATTAGCTGTGCATGTTGTTCTGAGAAAGATGTCAGGCCCCAAAGCAACCCCTCTTGCCCTGAAATGCTGATGAGCCAGCCCTACCAATACGCTTTAATTCCTGGTCCAGCAGGAAAACATCCCTCAGCTCTGAGTTTCTGTGGGCCAGAGGACATGGGCCAGCAGTGGCAAGTGTGGGGAGCTGGCAGTGACTCCCACTGGCCCGTGGCCACCAGTGCTTTCAGTAGGCCAAACTTCAAAGGGATGCTCAGTGTGCCCGGAGTGGCCGAGAAATGACGCGTGTCTGCTCAGGCTGCATCAAGATTTCTTCTTTAATGTAACAATGAAACTGGGAACGCGTTAAGCCCCTGGTTTAGCTGTTGGAGTGGGCAAGAACCTGTCCACATGGAGAGAGGAGGGAAGCAGGTTTTATACACAAAACACCCCTGCTCAGGCGCCCTTTGAGCAGTGGCTTTGTGCTCTGCCAGGCAGGTACAATGCCCACTTTCTATTGCAAGCGTTAAATTGGCAACCGACCGCCAATCCTCAGCTCACCACTTTTATCCAAGGGAGAGCTGAAAAATGCTCCCAAGCCTTACAGCCTACTGGACGGGCAGCTAAAGGCATGGGAATACATCCTGGCCCTATTGAAACCAGTGGCAGGGCTCCCATGGATTTCAGCCATGCCAGTACTTCATCTACTGAGAGCAAGGAGGGGAAGAGCTGTGAATTACAACGCTACTGAGGAAAGTTTATGTGCCTTTTGATGAAAAAGAGTTAGAAATCAAAGTAGAGAGCATCCTAAACACCTTGAGTGGCTGCTGCCTCACTAAGAGATGCAGTTTAGCTCAAATGCATGTGCTTGTGTGACCTACCTTACAGTGGGATTCCTTGGATACTGCTCAGTTTGGGTCCATAATGTTTCCAACACCCCCCACCCCACATGGGGGACTCACTTCTTTTCTTCAGGATTTGCTTAAATGTATTTTTTTCCAAGAGTTATGCTGTACAGACTGGTTATGCTTGGTTATCTGTGTGACTAATAGCAGCTTCAGATTCCTGCCAGAGAAAGCAATTCAATAAAAGAAGTGATAAATAACGTTAATGACTAAGGGTGAAGTTGAGAATCTACTGATATTTACCTCAGGCTTTAGAGGAGGCAGTAAAGTAAGTTTTAGAGTTATTCATCAGAGGATAATAGCATCAAGGATATTTTGGTGGAAAACAGCCCCTAGGTTGTTGCCTCAGCAGTAAAGTTGAAGAGCAGAGGAATACAAGATTATAGTCTGGGCAGAAGTTTGGCAGGAGCATGGACTAAGCATGAGCAAGGAATGAGTGATGGCAGCACACCATTTAATGGGGGTGAACGCTGCCATTTGTAAAAACAATTTGCTTGCATAATAGTTGATGGATTTAAAGGAGATTGATCTCACTACATAGGAGTGGAAACTTGAATGAATTTGTGCCAGGCAAAGTCACCTCTGAGAGTGAAAGACCTCTGAGAGTGAAAGCACCAGAAGGACAATAGGTGGAGGAGGAAGAAGGTTAGACCACCTAAAAGGACATGTATGGAAACACCAGAAGAAGATGGTCGGTGTGGTGTAGTGGTGGGAGAATACTCTGTACCTTACTCTTTGAGAAAGCTGCTCACCTTAGTAGTGGTAATGAATGGGTAAGAAAAGCACACCTATGATCAGGAAAGATTATTTGCCTCTTGAGCCTTTCATTACTTTGAGCCAAACACTTGCACTGGTGTTCATCTGCAGTCACTGGTGTTGCACTGATGTGCCCTTGCTGGAGACCCTCCCATCATTTCCTCGCTGCATGAAATGGAAGCAGAGTCCTGCAGCCACTGATGTCATGATGTGAGATGCACATTTGATCTGCTGTTGTAGCATGGTCAGACAGAGCAGCCTATCTAAGATGTTGCCTACTTTATCCAGTCATCACAGTAAATAATCAAGCCAGCTTTCTCACAACTTAATAATAGCAGTAGATGAACCGTTGTAGGTGGAGCTTTCTGAGCCCTCAAAACAGCACACCTCACGTGGGAGGTGTCAGGGGGGCTGGAGGTTGTCCAGGTTGTACAAGTCTGAAAGTGGGTGATTGCAGTGGGCAATCTCAGCAAAAAAACTTGTTGCTGGTTTGCTAATCACATCAGTCCACCATCATGTCTAGGCTGATTTACCTGGACAGTTGCAAGTTCATTTAGCACAATCTTTCCATAAATGACAGGAGCTGATAATGAGATTCTGTCTGCACAGCTCCATGAGCTGATAGAGGAACCAAAGAATACATGACCTAATTCCAAAATAATATGTACTTTAAGAAAGCAGTAAAAAACTGTCCATCCTCGCCGATGTGAATGGACATATCCAGACTGACTTTTAGGTCAACAATAGCTCATTCGATGTGTTTCTGTTCCCCATTAATTTTTTCCTTTAACATTGCTGGTTTTAATTCTTACAGGTTGTTCTCCATCCTACTCCAAATAGCCCAAAGCAGTCAGAGTGGCACAAAATGACTGTTTCCAAAAACTGCCCAGATCAAGACCTGAAGATCAAGCTTGCCGTGCGAATGGATAAGCCTCAAAACATGAAGCACTCTGGGTAAACGTTTGTCTCCATCTGAACTCATTTTGTTGTGATTGTGCATTAGGAAATTTCTCTTTTTTTTAGATTCTGAAAGAGAAACTCTTTTTCTCAGGTTCACAGGAGGTGAAAAAGAAAGATAAATATAAAAATGGCATTAGTTCAGTCATTTTTAGTGCACTTTCCATATTCTTAGCATAGCCTTTTTTAATTCATATGAGCTCAACAGTTTAAACTTTAAACAGTATTCATCAGGAAATTGCTAGTTATGCTTTTTCCTGTGAGGAAATAATAGGTGAACTTCCCGACTCTCTTGCTGAGAATAATATAATTTTCTAAGTTATTCTGTGTTTTCTTGTATTGACTGCTCAGAACCAAAAGCACAGTGCACGTTCTGCTTGAAATAAACCCCAGTGTGATTGCCATTATTTATACTGAGATATACAACACAAATAGCAGTTGCCTGAAGCAGGACTGGTTAAAAGAGAAACCTCTCCCCTCCAGGAGTGAGTGTCAGAGACTCTGGGGCCAGAGAGATCCCTGACTGCTTCTGCCTTGGTACAATTACAAAGATCATCCTTGGGAAGATCTAGCTAAGGCCATTGGCAAGGCTTCCCTCTGTTTGCTCTTCAGAGCTGAGGATGTGATAAAAAACTGAAACTGTTCAGGAAGGTCATTGTTTGGATTAACTCTTTCTCCGGTATGTTTTTGGTGCTATAAAAATGATGTCATTTCATTTTTATTTTCATAGCATTTTGTTAGATTCACTCCATTATTTGTGGTTTAGAACACTCATCCTCTTTAATTCCTCTTTCTCCTGTCTTCTCTGCTAATGAGATCAGAGCAAATAGCCACGTGTGAAGCTTAATTTTTCCACCATGACCACAGGCACCAAAAGCCAGAGAAGACAGATTGCCTGTCCTGTTTGTTCCTTGACTGCAGTTGACAGGAGGGCCATTCTCAAGCTTTCTTCAACTAACATTTGATTTGGTGCTTCTTAAAACTCTGAGGTTTATAAAATCATCCTGCTGCCAGAACTGAGGTTGTCTTTCTGTTGATATTTGCAGCAATAGCAAAAAGGACAATATTACCCTATTCTTGGAGTAGCCAAAGACTCAGTGCCCACATCAGCATCACTTGGAATTTTGTGGCTTAAACGTTCATCAAGAGTATGCTGGATCTCTTCTGACATAAGGAACCCCTAACATAACCAAAAATGAAGTGTTTTTCTATTTCTTGAGCCAGGAATAAAGTAATTATAATGATACGTAAAACATATTGATGCTGAATAATATCCTTTTGTTTATTATTAGCGTGGTGCTGCCACTAGTTTTGCCAGTGTCTGTGTCACAGCGGCCACTTCATCACAGAGATTAAATACTTATTTTGACATTAATTTTAAAAGTTAATTCTTCCTTTGTAGAAAACAGTAAGTTCACTCCTGAGAAATTATTCAGTTTGCTTGCATAATCTGTAGCCAAGCAATTTCTAGGAATTCAGCTGTTCAAGAAAGTCTCCTCTTTAGTCAGTGCAGTGGATACTGGGATCCTGAGTACTGGGTGTGGTGTAGAAAGTGTCCCTCTGTGTGGCAGCTCCCCTCAGCCAAATGGTTTTGTGAAGGCTTAAATTAACATTAGGGTTTTCTCTTCCTTAATTCTTCTGTTGCAAATGTAGTCTTTGCCCATCTCACCATGTTTTATTTATTCCCTGGCATCAAAGTGCTTCAAATTCTGAGCAAGTTGAGAAAGACAAAGGGAAAGAGAGAATTAATACTGTGTAATGTTGAGTCTTTGGAAGCTTTTTGTGTCACTTTCTTTACAGGATATTTGTTCAGGCTAGAAATAAACACATTCATGAATGCTGCTGGGCTTGAGAGTCTTGTAATTACTGCTGCTCATGCAATAACTTCATTTTCTAGGTGTAAAGAAAATACACTGAAAAACAAGAGAAAAACAGATAGTCACTTGTGTAATGAATTTGCTTTTCTTTTCTCCTAGATATTTATGGGCCATTGGTAAAAATGTTTGGAAGAGATGGAAGAAACGATTCTTTGTCCTGGTCCAGGTAACAGATGTAACCAGAAGTGATCTTAAATCACAACATGAAATATTTAAGTCTTTCCTCTGGCGATTTTTAATGCCTTGTGATTGATGCTGAGCTGTGGTTCTGTGTAGGGTGTCTCTTAAGTAATGGATTTTTTTCTAAGCATATACACATTCTCAAGGATATCGCAGCTGTGAGTTTCCAGATGCACCTGAATGCTTGATGAAATGGTGAATCAATTTTAGTGAGGAATTAATGAGGCGAGGAGGAAGCTCAGTCTGTCTTGGCTGGAGGTTCTTGGGTGTAGATGCTCCCTTTTGAACCTCCAGGTTAAATACGGAGCCCATTCAAATCTACAGAAGTTTCATCACTGGCTACATCACAGTCAGCATATTGTTCTTGATGTTTATCTTGCCTTCACATTCATTATTGCTTCTCGTTGTATACAGCTCTCATTGATCATTTTGCAATGCCTTCCTTTTTCCCTTTTTTCTTTCTTTCACTTTCTGCCACCCCAGTTTCAGTAGGCCTGTGTATTTGACCATGATTAAAAATTCCAAGTAAACAGATAGATGTTCTTTGTGACCTAAAAAGATCTGGTGAATACTTTGTGTGTTAGATCTTCCCTCAGTTTCCAAGCACAGCTGAGACCACTGCATTGGCCACAGAAGTGTGTGGCCCCAGTGTGAGTGATCCATCTTCACACCAACCTGAGAAAGCCACAGAGTCCTCTGGGGACCATTTCTTTCTTCGTTCTCTCTGGACTCCCAGGATATGTTGTCTCCAAGTGTGAGATATAAAAGCTTTGTGCAGGGTCCTGTATGAAAGTAACACAGAGATGTTCCAATGAAATAACATGGGATGCAAATGAGATCTTGTGCCAGCACAGATTTAAAGTGATTGAGTCAAAGGGTGAAATCCAGCTGCTGCTGAAGCAGATGGCAGGTCTGCTGCAGAGGAGCAGGGATTTCACCTCCGTGTAAGAGTAGAGATGGTGTAAACCAGGTGCACCAGGCTCCACAGGTGTCATGGAGCATGCTTGTGTGCTGGCTGTCCTGTGCTGGTAAGGGCAGGAGTCCAGGCAGTCCATCTTCACCTTACACAGCTGGCTTCTTTGGTCCTAAATCTCCTACTGTAAACTGGTTAGTTTGGTTTGTGTTAATTATTGCTCCAAGTTCAGCTGTCTCAGTAGGAATCTTAATTGCATTCATTCCCCATTTGTCCATTACTGCTGGCTTCCATAGCACTAAAGTGGGGGGCAGATAAGAAAATCCATCCTTGGGAAGTAAAGGGGATTTATGATGTGCATGACCCATATAAATAGGAGGCTGTTTGGAGAGACCTGTTGAATACCTAGTCCAATAACCAAATGTGATCAGCAGGACAGGTTAAGTGCTCGTTCTGGACTCCACAGGGGGTCTAAATGGCCACGGAGATGGGGGAGTTAGTGTAGAGCAGCCACAGGAGATGCCTCTATCTGTCTTTCGTTTGGGGAAGACTAGGCACTGACCACTGTCCCTTTGGCAGGGATTGAGGGATTCCTTTTCTCTGTATGTTTCCATTATTATGTTCTGAAATGAAGTTATAAGTGCTATGTCAGCCTGTGATTGCCTGCAGAGCAACTGGTATTGCTTTTCCCTGAGAGACAATTCAGTCCTTTTAGACCAAGGTCTCAATTCCTTTTTTCCTGTGAACAAAGATTCTCTAAAGCAGAGAATCATCTTTCCTGACACAGTTTCTCCCATAAATAAATCTATTGATACTCTTTTATGCAAGGGTTTGCAGGTTTGGATGTGGATTCCCTTGTCTCTCTCAAGGAGCCTTTCTTCTGGCCATTCAGTGTGGTTGCATTTGCTTCTCTAGTTTTCAGCTGCTATATATTCTTCAGCTTGCTGTGGAATCGAAGCTCTCAGAGTTATTCCATGTTTTCTCATGTTACTAGGTCTGTATTCGTCAGTTGGCATATCAGAGCAGAATTTGGCCAGAAAAGCAATTCATTTGAATAAGATGAGCAGACTTTTGCCCCCAGAGAGTCTCTCTAGCCCACCTCAGAAATTCCAGCTGCCACTGCAGCTTCTCTGTTATGTTACCGTTTGCTCAACATTTGGTGCAATGTAAAGTGTTCTGCCGTACATCAAATATAAACAAGAAACACTCTCTATGCAGTCCCTCAGATGTAGTTTGAGCATATTGAACATGTCAGCAGGCAATAAAGATGGAATAAAAATACTTTGCTGTCCGTATGTTTGTCATTTGCTTTTCATGCAATGCAAAGGATGGGTGCTGATACGAGCAGGGATTGGCAGTAAAGGTGTTGATGTCCAGGATGCTCTGAACTCTTCTAAACCACAGACAGAAAATAACCCCCCACAGGAAGGTGAGGTGGCTCTGTTATGTAGAGAATGGACAAGGAGCAGCCTCTCTTTCAGGAGCTCGCTCATGCCCACCAGGATCCTGCCTACAGCAGAGCTGAGAGATGGAGTCCAAAGCATAAAGTCCCTTTGGGATATGGTGGCCTGGTCAGTCCATGACACTGCCAGGAGGTCAAGGCTGTATGTTTGGATGAATAACTAAACATTTCATTTCTGATCCCTTGTCTCTGTTCTTTAGCTGTAGCATCTCCTATTGCAGCCCTGTCTCCTTTCCTGTTGTTTTGACCTGGTCTTGTGCCCTCTCCTGCCCCTCTCCCCCCATTTCAGGTGGACACAGCCTTGGTACCTTCAGTGCTATTGGGTGGTACCACTCTGCCTTTTGGTACCAGCAGTTAGGAAATTCATGGTAATAAATACTCAAACTCTACATAACCATTTAAACAAGGCACAAAGGTGCCAAACTGCATGGGCGGCACCAGGGAGGAAGGTGTTGATGGCAGTTTGTCTCTTTTGTGTCAGTGATGCCTCGCCGGCATGAACGGAGGCTTTGCGCGCGTATGGAGAGAAAGGAGCTCTGCTGGGAGCGCTTCCACTGCTACTTGGCTTGTGTAAGCCCTGTGGAGAAGGGGAAAGGAGCAATAACTGCCTTGTAATTTGGGTGGAATAATCCCTCGCACCTTCTGTGTCTGTGTAACTGCAAGGGTTATACAGGAGTGGAGTGATTTGTTTGGGTGTAGTGGGTGTGAGCAGTTCCTTTGTGCCATTTCTAGACCTGAGCCTCACCTCTCCAGCACCTGCCTTGCTGGGTGAACTTGGCTCAAGCCCTCAGGGAAGGTTCACAGGGTGACATGACTGGCAGAGCTGGTGTGTGTGCTCCTCCAGCACGGATCCATGTATTAAGAGGGGTTAGTTTTCTCTTCCGAATGAATCGCAGTCCTCTCTGCATGCTGCCCACCCTTCTCGTAGACACCCTTGGAGATGAGCAGCAGAAGAGCAGAATACTGATTAGATGTAAATTACATGGCAGAGACTCGTTACTTGCCTAATTTTAAATCCTGAGATATGCAGTGTGAAAGTGATGGCAGAATATGGCCCTGAGCTTGGATGGAAATGGTCGGCAGCATCACAAGTGAGGAAAATGCTTCGTAAAGGCAACCGTAATGCCAGTGGCAGTGGTAAGCAAAAGCAATGGAGCTATTTAGGGCAAAGTTCTCCATGACTGAATAGGAAAGAAAATGTACATCCATCACAGATGTTTTAAGTGTTCCCTAAGTTGCTGTATCAGCTGCCTGAGCACAGCATACAAATTTCAGCCAGTTTGCCAGTTAGACCCTTGATCATGCAAAGGCTGGGATTTTTGATAGCTGACAGAGCTTATATTAATTCTTTGCAAGGTTTAATGTGCTGTACTGGCAACAACACCATGGTTGGTTCTGGTGGGTTTGCTGGCTTTGCGATAGAGATTTCTTATAATGATTCTTAAGGGCAAGTGAATTAATTACACTGAGATTTCAGACTGAATCTGTTCTTCTCTTGTCATAACCCCATTTCTGTGCTCTGGCAGCATATGGGAAGTAACACTCCATGGTACCTGGATGACATGTCTGCTGTGTAGCTTGAAGCAGTTTTCGGCTGATTGTGTCTGATGGTGTTTGCAGAATGTTGTTGGAACCAGATCAACTCTCTGCAGATTAAAACCAGTTGTAGTGTCTATGCCTGGATCTATTGTTCTGGTGACAGACTCCCTAAACTCAGTATAATTTAGACTAACAGTGACAGTTCGTGCTTTTAGCAAAACTCAGCTGACTTGGGATAAATTGAAATGAAGTAAGTGTTCAGTAACTCTGAATAACCACCAGAATTTGAAAATAATTCAACAGAACTGCAATGTTGTACACCAGCTAGACTGTGGTCCTAAAGCCAAGGTAAATGACCCATTGGCTGGTCCCCATAATCATATTAAATCATGTTTCCTGTTAAACCATTGCTAAGAACTAGGCATAGGTGGTGATTCTTGAGAAATCTTGAGTATAATGATACATACAAAATATCTGGAAACTTCTGGTTAAACAGATGCCACAGCCTGTTACATCTGCCTGTGATAGGTCCTGCACATCCCATCCATGTGAGTGGGACACCTTCCCACCCACCACACAGCCCTGCCCCAGGAGAGCACACACACCTCCTGCTTGAAGAGAGAAGTTGGGACAACTGCTCTGTGCAGGTTTTTGGAGCTGAATGAATGTTCTGAGATGTGAAATCCGTGTTATTTTCACTTTTTTTTCTTTAAGCTAGAGCATTTCCTCTGCTCATTTGTGTCAGGAAAGGGCTTGGGAGGCAACATACAGCTGCAACCAGAGGACAAGAGTCTCCCATCAAAGTGTAAAGCTGTATTACAGCTGGCAGTGTCTTCGCACGGTTTCTCTCCCTTGGGATAAAATGCATGCTGTTAATCTAGGAAAGGTCCATTTAAGAATTTAACCCAAGTAGGGTGGTGTTGTGTCAACACTGAGAAAGGGGGAGGCGAATGACTGAGCTCAGAGTGTGAGGCATGACAATTAACAGGTTTGAGCAGGATCCTGGGGAAAGCAGTGCTTGCTAGAGCAGGAGTCTCTGGTGGAGAAACAAGGACAAAGTCAGGACTGGTTAATGCATATCTACTGTATTTATTAATCAGTTGGATTATATAGCTGGTGACAGAATATGGTCAAGTGCCAAGAAAGTCAGATTTAATTTAGCAGCCTGGGAATACTGAACTTTGGCATTTATCTCCCACTGTCTGCTTTCCCTTTCCTGAATTTCTTTGTCTTTTTCTCTTTTCCCCCACTTTCTTTTCCTTATGTTCTTTTGTCTCAAATTATTTCTCAAAGCATTTTCCCTTTTTTGTAATGAACCAGCCAGGACTGCCTTGGATTAGTTCCCTTCTTTTAGTTTTTCTCAGTTCAGCTTCCTTAGATGCTCCTTTCCTGGCCCTCATCGAGTCCCTGGATGAAATCCCAGCTGCACTGAGAGTTTGTCCCTCACTGGGCAGAGATTTTTCCTCTGTCTTCCTTTAGTTTCCTCTCTGTATCTGTGTTTTTTCCAATTACTCAAACCATTCATCTTGCCCGTCCCATCTGCTCGCTCGCTCTCATACTCAGTTATGGTTCAGTGTGAACTCAGCAGGCTGTAAGATTAATTTGTGCTATTAACTGTTTCACTTGTCTGGCCACTTCTGAGCTTCTACATAAAGCAGGCTCTGTAAAGCACAATATTTTAGAGGACTGATGAAAGGCAACTGCAATCTCCACTTGACCCTACACTGCTGTTCAGCAGTGAAGCACAACCATGACATACCAAGTCTTCTAGAATCTCATTTTCTTGGGTTTTGATTTACTCCTGTTTGTAATTGGAAGGAGCAACATTGCACCAGTAGCCATGGCACCAGCTTCTCTCTGACCCCAAGCAGTAAATGCTTTGGGCAGCAGGATAGGACACACAGGCTGGTCAGCCAGTCCTTGAAGTCAGTTGAGTTGTTGAGGTGCAGACACTCTGCTTGGCACAGTTGGCACCTCTTCCAGAGGCCATTGGTAGCCGTGTCCTCCCTCCAGCCTGATCCTAGCCTTCTCCTGCCAGCAGGCTCTGCAACATTCCTGAGCTTATGCTTTGCCCTTGAGCTGTGTGAGTAGACAAAGAATATGAGGTGAATCCAGGTGAGCCCTGGCTCACCACACACTATAGACCCACTTGTAGGTTTGTCTTAGAGGTCTCTTCTGCTAACAGTGTAGAGCAGCTTCTTTCAAGGAAATCATGTGCATGCTAACAGGAGAGACCTCTGTCCCAGGATGGCTCCACCAGAGCTTACAATCTACATCTGTCTTTTATAACCTTTAACGTGAGAAGTACAAGCTCTGAACGTTACTGCTGTGTTGGTAATGTTGGCTATTTGATAGGGATGAAGAGTATTTTCTGGGTCCAAATAGGAATGGAATTACTTTTATATGAAGAAGAGCCTGAAATTCAGACCTCGTGTTCATAGAATCATCATAGAATCATAGAATCAGATGGGTTGGAAAGGACCTCTGAGATCATCAAGTCCAACCCTTGATCCACTACTGACGTGGTTCAGGGTGAGATAAACGGCAGCTGAACTTCTGAATGAATTTTACCTGTTGCTGTAGAGCATAGAGGAGAAGCAAAAAACCATTGGTGGTATTAATGTTTTCAATCAACATCAGCATAGGTTAGCACTTACTTATTTCAGGAATTGAATTTATCATGCAGTCTCTGAAGTTCAGGCTGTCTAATGCAGGGAAATCAAATCCTCACCTTTCAGATGAGATCTCCAGGAGTATCCCATTAATAAAGTACATTCCAAAGTTTCTCCAGGAGATGGCAGCAGTATACTGCAAGTACAACTGAATGAACACTGCAGGAGTCTGAATGTTGTGCTGTGGGGCACTGGGTTATTTTTAGATTTCTTCGTGTTAATCTTTTTAATTTTTGTGTTGCCGGTACGATGGTAGGCATGCAAAGTTCAGAGCATGGAATATGCACTGGTGTGCTCCTGCTATTGGTCTGTTACTTGTCAATCTTTCATCCGCACTGGTAGTTTTAAGGAGGATGCAAGATGCTGAAAGCATCACTTTTAGTCTTACTCCCACAAATGTGTTAATGATAGGGTTTATTCTTAGGTGGCTCTTGGAGCTGTTCCTGGAGGAAGGCACGGTGCAGGCAGGGCTGCTGGAGCAGGCTGGCAGTGAGCAGAAGCCCATAGAGGGCAGCAATAAACCAAGTGGCGGCTGGGAGACTCTGTGCCAATAGATGGGTCTCCCGACTTAGATAAATGACATTTTATTAGTGATAGATGTCACCAAAATAAGTGCTGCATGTGTCTTTGTAGCCGAGAGATTTGACTGGAATTTGAGGGCAAAACCCCCCAGGCCAGCCATGCTCCCATCTTTCAGGATGTCTCCCAACTTCCAAAAAATGACGAGCACGACTCATTGCCACCCACCAGAGTTTAAAAGTTTCCTCCAGAGGTCAAGAAAATGTCCAGACAAATAAAATTACGTCAGGCGCCCAGGATGTGACACAACCTTAACAAAGTCATTTGAAATCATTTGACAGTAAATTTCCCCGTGAGTTCCTAGCCTGGGGCACGGAGAATCCTCTCCTCTCCTCCTCCCTGGACGAGGCTCTCGCCGACCATCCAGATCGCAGCACGCCGAGTACACGCGGGGTCTTGATGCGGCCTGATGGGCTCCTAAAGGCGATTTGGGAGCCTGGCAGAGCCCCCGCAGCTGAGTTGGCTTCCGTCAAGAGCTTGACATTGAATGTATCGTGTCATGCAGATGGTACCTCAGAGGAGTGAGAGCTGCCATTTACAGCACTGATGACAACAACTGCCGAGATCAGTGGGATCTTAAGATTGCTTTAATATGACTGGCACCTAGCAATTTAGCTCACATTGTTTGTGACAGGGTGTCACTCTTGCACTTGTCTGGGGATGAATGATAGAGGGTTATAAACCGTGGAGCTTCCTCCTTTGGAGGAAATTAAACCGCTGTATGTACTGATGCGGAGAATTAGATGCCTGCCGCAGCAGGGTGTGTGAAGAGAGGGATTTGCAGAAGCCTGGTAAAAAGTTTAGTCTGTCTCATATGGGCAATGACTGTCAAAATCACCCCGCCACCCCCAACCCCTGCAAACACGCCGTCAGCGCGCGGCGTTTGTAAGCGCTTTGGATTGCCTTGTGGTGACCACCCGGTGCCATCTTAGCTTTGTGATTTCCTTCAGGTTAGCCAATATACATTTGCTATGTGCAGCTACCGGGAGAAAAAAGCTGAACCTCAAGAGCTGCTGCAGCTCGACGGATACACTGTGGACTACACGGACCCACAGCCAGGTACGGGGCTGACGGGTCGCTCTGCACCCACGGGTGCTCGGCTCACCACGCGTGCGGCTCCCCAACAGGAGTCTTCTCTCACTCTCTCTCTCTCTCCCTGCCTGCAGCTGAACTGTGATCAGCATTATTCTAAATATGTTTGTGTTTATACTGATCATTAGCTATGCATGACTTTACTATAAATAGATCCAAGGAACTGAGCTAAGAGTTGCACCAGAGGAGAGAAAGACTCATCTCTTCTGGGGAGCCTAAGTGAATTAGACGTGTAAATCCCAATGAAATTTGATTGTGAACTGAATGCTCAAATTGAGTAGTGATTCTAACCTTCAGTTTATATTCCCTAAGTTAAAGGTTAGCAGCTATGCCTGTCTTTATTGTAGAAAATATTTATGGGACCAAAACAGCACTTTTGCCTGCCCCATTCTCTCTCTGATGGATATCAGCATGTGGAAGGGCAGGGACAAAAAGCCCTGGTACTTGGAGGTACCTGTTGAATGGTGAGGCCCTTCTCCAAGTGGAGGAACACCACTTTTATTTCAGTGGGGCAACACAATGAGTGTGGTGATCCTCACCATGCCCTGGACAAGGGTATCCCCAGAGGAGATGAAGAAAGACACAGTAGGTTGGTTGTCAAGGCCTTTATTCCAGGTTAACTGGAATAAATGTTATGGAGGTGGGAAGATGTGTGCCAAATCAGGGAAAAGGCAGAAATAAGGACATCATCCAGGCACCTTTTGTGTGGTGTAAGCACTGATGCATTTGATCTAATGGGGAACCTCCCACCACATCCCTTCAAAACCCATTTTTAATTGGGCTCCAGTGCTGCAACTCACATGGGACCTGCACAGATGGGGCTGTAGGTGAGAGAAGCAATTAATCCAAGTGTGTCAGGGCATGTTTTAGTAATTGGGATGCAGGATGCTGTGCTGTCTTTCAGGTGAGTTTGGTGCAGGGGAGGGGACTGAGCTGGGAGCAGCATGGGGCTGGCTGAGGCGACACCCAAGCAGTGGTGGGGTGGGAAGCTGGGGAGATCCCCTAGCTGGCCTCAAAGTCTATGAAACTGCATTGTCACTTCCTTTCCTGCCAGGTTTGGATGGCGGCAGAACATTCTTCAATGCTGTGAAGGAAGGAGACACAGTGATTTTTGCAAGTGACGATGAACAGGACCGTATCCTGTGGGTCCAAGCCATGTACCGAGCCACCGGCCAGTCTCACAAACCTGTACCGCCTACCCAAGTGCAAAAGCTAAATGCTAAAGGAGGAAATGTACCCCAGATAGACGCCCCAATCTCTCAATTTTGTAAGTAATAAGTTCTCCTAGAAAGCAGAAGTCTTTGATGGAAAGATTTTCTGCACTGATCAATATTCGTGCACATGTTTCTGATTTCAGAATGAAATGTTTTTTCATTATCATTAAGCTGCTTTTTACATCAGTAGATCCAGAAGCAGTTAACCTGTGTGTTTAGCACAACCAAACCCAAGAAACAATATTCCTTGGGGAACTTGTCAATGGGTATTTTAAAGTGCAATACTTGATGGAGGAGAGAGACTGGGATCTGAGAGCCTGAGACCCAGCTTGCTTTTCACAGACACGCGTCTTACCCCCACACAATAAACTGCACACCCAGATCAGAGTGATTCATTAGCGCCATTAGCTGTCTATCAAATGCATCACGTGCCCAGAACTACAGGTGCAAATCTTGCAAGTATGAAATGCACACACAAAAAGAGGTCTCCTGTTGAATATTCAACTGTAGGAAAACATATGGTATTTTTAACAGGTTGCTTTGCAGGCCAGTTAGATGTGAATTTAGAGCAATCATCTTTTAAGTCGTAGCTGTGCTGCATGTCCTGTGCAGTTATACCCAGTTTGCTTCATTTGAAATTTAGAGCAATTTCTTTTGTCTTGCAAATGTAATTTGATTATAAACCACACAAATGCCTGCTCAGTCATTTTTCTTGAAGGTCTCAATCACACGTCTGCAGCCCCTTTGTTATGTAACATGCAGCAGTTCTTGCTAGCTTCAGCAAAAATTAAGAACTGTATCATTAAGTATAAGTAAGGAAAAGTGGTAAATCTTAAAGAAGTCTTCTAATTAAAGCAGATTTTTTAAAATAGTCTCTGTAAAGCACTTATGGAGTATACTGTTACAAGGAACTCAGAAAATCTGCCCTTTGCTTGTCAATAGCATTTGACCGTCTTTTATATTTGTTTGACTTTTTCATGCTGGTATTTATAGAAAACAATAGTGCAAGACATACAGCTGTACAACCAGTGTTACAGCAGAAAACCTCTGCTTGATGCTTTTTACTTTTTTGTACCCTCCACATGCCTGCATATTTTTGTCCTCCTTCCTGCCCTGTGTTGCTGCTGCTGTGAGTGAGATGTAGTGTGATGCAGCGTGGTAAACCTGTAGTGAGTGTTTCAACTTCAGTGGCCCTCATCCTCTTCATCCCAGTCAGGTCACTGACTTTGGGAGTGCACGGTGTAAAGAGCTGGGGCTGGGAAGGAAGGGTGCCTCTCAGAAAGCCAAAATGGGAGGTAGGAACTGGCCTCTAGAAAGTGGGACCTTTACTGACTGTAATTAGCCTCTAACCTGGTTGAGTTCTGCTGACCTGAGATTGTATCCCAGGGATTTTATGTCCCTCTGCCCAGAGTGTTTAATCAAAGAATTCTCAGAAATAGCAGGCACAGGTCCTTCTACTGTTGCTTTTTTACGTGCTGAAAGCCTTCAAAGTGTAGCAAAGGAGAGCAGCTGAAGGATGCTGCTTGTGGCTCCCTCTCCTAACAAGTGATGCTGAAGGATGCTCTTAGCTGTGGGGTTAGTGCACAGAGGATACACTCCTGCTCATCTCATCATGATTCCTGTGGAGTAAAATGAGAGCAGAGAACATCAAACTAGGGAAGCACCTTTCCCTTCAATCTTCTCCCATCCCTGCAGACATCAGGCCTGGAGGATTTTTCTGCTGGGTAGATTACAGTGTTCACTTTGTCACACCAATATGTTGGGGGACAAAGATAAGGATTGTGTTCCCAAATACATCGTAGCAGCTGTAACAAAATTTGAGGAGGAAAAGGGAATGCCCAGGGCTATGGACATTTGAGTGTGTTGTCTCCATACACAGCCAAGTGCTGTGTGCATGGGAGAGCTGAACCCCTCTGCTTAGAGTACCTGAGGTGGAGAAGAGGCAGCTGGCTTGTCCTAGTCCTTGACAGGAAAGCAGGGAGGTCAGTGATTGAGCCCAGGAGTCCTCTCTGCATCTACCCACAGCCCAGCACATCCATCACAACCTTGTGCTGCTCGTAGTCCTGCAGACTCTATCAGCCTGACTGTGCTTAGAGCTAGAGAAATGCCACAGGTTTGACCTTGTTTTTCCATCTCACTCGCCTGCCAGGGGGCAGGGATCCCTCATCCTTGCTTCTGGTGAAAACAGCCAAGATTTCACTCCCTGGTCCCTCCAGGGCATCCAAGGGGGTCAGGATCTGACCTCAGTTTCTCTCACTCGTTCTCATGCTAATACCAACTCCAAATCTGGATCACTTTGCTTTTTATAATGCCACCACCCTCTTTCCACCCACAGTGTATTTTTCCAGAAGCTGGGTGGCTTCAGGCTCCCGTTTTTGCGGCAAGCACTGGGAAACCCTCTTGATTGTGTTGTGCCAAAGCCTGGAAGAGAGAAACTAGTCTGCTTATCAGTCCATCAGTTTGATGATGACTTGCTACCTCAGCATCCTCTGGGCTAGTATGTTTTGACCTTAGTCTTTCTTCATCCTCCTCCCTTGGATCTAGATTCCTCTGACAGGTTTTTGTGCACATCCTGTGAGAGGAGTAGGGCAACATGCCATAGTACACCTTCATCTCAACAGCAAAGGCTGCTCATTTTTCATATTTCAATGTCTGTACGTGGCAATGCTCATTGCAAAAGTCATTGGGTGCAGCAGTTAAATAATCCAAAGCAGGAGTGAGTCATGCATGCTATGATGCCTTGTCGGGACTCTTAAATGCTCAAATACATATCTCAGCTCCTTCAGTCTTGAAATTCAAACATATCAAGTATTGCATTTTTAAAAGGGTCTTGGTTTATTATTGGGTTTTTTTGGCTTGGGTGTTTTGGTTTGGGGTTTGTTTTTCTTTCTTTTTTTTTTTTTTTTTGCCTGCAGATCGGTAAGGACTTTTGCAAAACATTTTATTCTTGTACATTTATCTTTAGACCTGTCATTTTTTTTGTGTGTGCTTATTAGAGGCTATGGTGAATGAGGATGTGCAAAGAAGTAAATGTTAAGCCATTTGACGAGTAACTGTTGTTACAGCTTTCATGTCGTAGCAGTCTGAGGCGGCTCATGCGCATGCATGCACACGCAGAGAAAATCCAGCCCTCCACGCCTGGCATGGAGCTGTCTGTCACACAGAAACTTGGGAAGGACATGTCTTGCTCTTTGGGAAACTTGGGAGAAATAGTGAATTTACTTGGTTCCCCCCCCCTCTTTTGACTTAGTAGATATAAAAGTCGAGCAGCACTCAAATTTTCATCCACAGTTCGATGGCAGCACTTGAGTTGGAAGTAAACAGACAGCTCCGAACCAGGGTGGAGTTTATTTTATTTGCTATTTAAGTACTGAAAAAAAAAATAGATCCTGCTATTCATTAATCTTTGTATGACTCTACAGTTCCTTTTATGTGGGTGAACAATACCTGTTAGAGTGAAAAGTTTTGCTTTTTTTGTTTTGCTACAATTTCAAAGAAAAACTCCATTCACGCAAAGCTGTGCTTTTCTCCAGTGTTCGCATTATAAAAGAAAAAAACCCCAAACTGTTCTTGTTTACTGTTGAAATCATGCACAGTATTATAGCCAGTAATGCTGCCAATACATATTACACCTTTTGGCAATATTTAAGCTTCATAAAAGTGGTCACTTGTCTGAAAGCACCAATCTTTGTTTGTTCTGTGTTACGATGCATCAAAAAAAATTCCAAAATGTGCTCAACGTTCTTTTTTTTTCTGAAACCCTTTTCTTTCGAACTTGAAAGATTGGTCCGTACTTGTTTTATGTATCACTTGTGCTTATATTTAATTTTTTAATGTCTGTTTATATTTAATAACTGTTAATCACACCATATACAAAGAGTTGGTTGTTTTGAGAATTTTTGATGATTTGTTCCCCCATAATAAGTAGCGAGGTTTATTGAGCTGCTTAAGAAATTTTCAGCTATAAGTGGTTTTCTTTTTGGTTGGTTTGATTTTCTTTAAGTTTCTTTTTCATTCTTTGCTTGAACCCAAATATTTAGCTGCTAGGTTAGGGCTCCTGTCTGCTTTCCTGAGCCTTGTTGCTAGTCTTTATGTTATTCTGGTTTGTTCCTTCTTACCCTGCTAACTTCTAGCTGGACTCAAGGGTAAGTGCTTCCCTGTAGCTAGCACAGCTCAGATAATCAGACCAGATTATCTGACGTATGCAATGTGCTTTTTTTTTTTTCTCTTAAATCTTTCTCATGTTTAGATTTTGTAGTACAAACTTTCCATGTTATTTTCCTGAATTGAGGTTTGAAATGTAAGTTTCCATACTGAAATTGGGATGCATGTGATGTTTGCATAATTGCCTTCTCTCCCTGGCTTTCACATTGGCATCAAGTGATCCTCTTAGTAAAGCCAATCATTAACATTTCTATTTTTCATTCCAAGATGTAAATATTAATTAACATCACAATAAAACTGTAAATAATACCTTCTTTTGTTTCATGGAATTTACATCTAGTTGACTGCTTCCTGCCTGAAAACAGATCATTTTGCACTCTGACAATATCCTTTCTCTCCGTGCCGATGATTAGCTTGGTGCAGCACACCAGAGTGCGGGGCTAACCATGGACACCTCAGGGCATAGAAAGGTAGGGCAGGAGACCCCAAGAGACCTAGACAAGGTGCAGGACTCCACAGGAGACCCCTAAAAACCCCTCCACGGCATGCCCTGTGAAAACAAGCCTGAGTCATCGAGGTTTGATAGTTCCCTCTCCCACAGACTCTTTAGGGGATGATTTCAGCAGCAAGTGGCAGCTCTCTGGGTCACCCCAGACTTGGAGATGCTGGCCTGATCAGACCTAAATGCATTTGTTGTGGAGGGGTGCTGCTGTTCCCCCAAATTATCATAAATTAATGTTTTAGCATGGGTCTCATTGTTTGTTCAAAGCCATGCTTGTTAAAGCACAAGCCAGGGGAAATGCTACTTTACCTTTTCCCACTGGAAAACCTACTCTGAAAAAGATAAAAGCCCAAACTTGTGCTGTAAGAGAGCTTCTCCTCAGTCTTTGTTCAGTCCTAAATACACCCAGTACAAATCCTTTATTGGTGTTAAAAGCTTCCTCTCTAATATCTGGTGAGTGCCTGCTTTCCTTAGGAGGGAATAGCATCAGTGGGTCATGAGAGCTGGCAAATATGTATCTGGAGTATTTGAATGCAATTATGAGAAGGAACAGGCGGTGTCATCCCTCCTGGCCATCAAACAAGACTCCTTTTTTCCTTCTTGCTCCTTTTGTTTCTTCTTTCTTCTTTTTTTCCTGTGTGTGAGTATGTGCGTGTGTGTACAAATATCCCCCTGGGTACAGCAGGCAGAATTCCTTCTCAGCAGACACTTTCTTTTTTCTTTCTTTGTTTTGTTTTCTAAATGTTTGGATTTCCAAAGAGGATTTTTATCAGACTTTACGTCAAAAAAACCCCACAAAAGTTTAATTTGAATGAAATACAGATTTTTGCCACTTTGAAAGAAAGAAAGAAAGAGTGAATGAATGAATGAACTTGATTTTGGCAACATTACATGTATTTGCACTACTATGCATTGCTATCCTATTAGAGTATTAGTTTTGTGCTTTAATTGCTTTATTTTTTTAGATAGTTAGAGATATCATGAGAACGCTGCTGTGTCTTCTGTATTGTCAACTTGCAGATGCTTCATTGCAGGAATGCAGAATTAAAATGTTAATTCAGTTCTCACATAATTTGCATGAATTTAAAACTAGCTTGTAAATCACTTTTACGTGCTTTAAGAAGCCTGGGACTCTAACTTATGAAATACAAATCACGGGTTTCTGCAGTCATCCAATTCAAAATATTTTTAAATAGTTATAAAAATGCTGTGAAACAATGTCTTATATTATAAATAGTTGTTCTAAAACTGTGTTTTTAACTTGCCACGCAAGGAATTATGTAAGTTCATACTACAAATTCTTATTCATTTAATGACCAAGCATTAGATAACTTAGATTGCAATTCAGTGCCTGGTGTGTCTGGTGATTTACAGGAACATTCATAGTAATTTATTAAAATTGTAACTCAAGCAGAAAAGAATTTGTTTGCAGCAGGGGAAAAAGCCATAAACCACAGGAATAAACAGGCAATTAAATTTAAAGCTATCTTCTAATACGGAATATTATGAAAGGGAAAAGAAAGAGCTCTTGGCTCTGCAGCTGAGAGGAGAGTTGAGGCTGCTGCAGCGGCCGCAGCTCTGCACAGGGAGGAGGTTTGGGGAGGTTTGTAGAGCCCTGTGCTCACACACACACACACATCACTTCTCAGAGGTGGCAATGTCACAGTGCACAGTGAGGAGGAGACTTGGTAAGTCACCAGCTGGCACTGCCAGCAGCTCACTCACAATTCACCTGGCAATTTCCTGGTGCAGGGGTTTAGTTCTTCCCCCTCCAGAACACCGGTGTTTGCTGGTAAAGCCTCTTGCTCCGCACAGCCGGACAAAATGAGGCTCTCAGGCACTTCCCTGGGTGTTTCTGTAGCGAGTCACAGTCCAAGCATGTCTGTGAGTTCCCATATAGTGGTGAGAACAGGAGGGGACCCTGCTGCCCCTGGGAGTGGGTGGTGGGTTGCAGTGGGCACACGGTCACCCACCGCCGCGGTGCATCCGGCACCACGCACCCTGGAAAACTTCTCCTGCTTTGCCTGACCAGGCCGGTGAGGAGTTTTCTAGAAATATCTGTAAATGAATAGCTGCCATCAATCATTGTCATTCCTTTATTTCATGTCTCCTGATGAGGTTGACTAGTGTCATTGTTTGTTACTGTCCAAACCACATCTTCATTCTTGTAATGTCAAGCAGATATGACAAGCACACATTTTCCAGATGAGTAAGATACAAAGTCACCTTTTAATTTACAGTTGTTTGATTTTTTGTTTGTTTGTTTGTTGGAATTTTATTGGTTATTTTAATAAGCAAACATGTTGTAAAATTTACTGGGTGTTCGGTTGCCTTTGGTACTGAAAAAAAGTCACTCATTATCGAAAGAAATAAATCTGGAGTAAGAAATTCTTACGATAAAATGGCTACCTAAAGCCTTTTATAACAAGAATTCTTTTATGGAGCTTGTCCCCCACTATTAACTTCACTGCTCTCAGAGCAAAATCTGCCAAAATTATTGCTGGAGCAAAAGAAATGCAGAGGGCAGGGAAATACATTTTAAAAAAGGAATGAAAGATTTGACCATTTTGTCTCATCCTTTTAAAATAACAGTTAGATAAAGAGAAATACAGCCCTCAGAGAACCAAACAGTGGGACAGTCCTTTGCTTTTCATTATTCTTGTTGTTGTTGAAATCTTTGTGTTCCTGACACTGGTAGATTTTTAAGACTCTGATTTCAAACAGTTGTAGGAAGGGGGTGTGTGAAAGGGGGTTAGTTAATGGAGTCAGCATAAAATGCAAACTGGATAAAAATGAACAAAATAAACCCGGCAGTATTAAAAAAAGGCAGTAATGTAGAGACCAAGTGTGATATAAAAGGCCAAAGTCTGCAGTTTTCCAGAAGAAAGGTTTGTGGAGACTGTGCTGCCCATGTCCCTCCGCTGGCAGCCTTCCTCCTGAGACCACCATCGAACACCTTTCAGCTGCAGTTGTGTGCAGCTTGTCTAAATATGTAAGATAACTTTTGTGGGCCTGCAGCAGCATTTCGGCTGGGGCCCCGAACAAAGAAGCACTAGTGAGCTTGGCACGGCACCTTGGGAAGGGATTGCAAATTACTGGAGCATCATATAACTTTCTTTCTTTGGTTTCTCCTTCCTTTTTAGCTAGAATAACAGAGCAGGGTCAGAAAAGCAGCCGTATTTGACTGAAACAATTAATTTAAAGTACTTACAAATTGGCTGTACAGTTTGGGTGTGAATATTAGCCATTCTCATTTTGTACTTTGTTTAAAATCACATGTATTTTGAAAGAAGGTAGATTAGACATAAATCTTATTTCAAATGCAGATGTAGGCATTGTTTTAAATTGCAGATATGTGTCTGAAATGGAGTAATAATATATTTAGATCTCTTCTTTTTTTGGTGTATTGCCTAGGAAGTTTAATGTTTTGGGAAAACTTCATTCCTGAATTTCATTTTTAAAAGTGAGTCCATTGGAAAAATCAAAATTCAAAACTAAATTGTAAGGTGCATGGGGTGCTTATTTAGAATAGTTAAGGGAAGATGAATTTAGTGTAGGATTGACCTCTTTAACCTGCTCCTAGTTATTTTTAAGAATTTTGGCCCAGAGCAGCATCTGTCCCAGAGTTAATATTCCATTTAAAAGAAATACACATTTGTATACCATTTTTCACAGGCATCTCCAGTTCACATCACACCAGCTGTATCCCCTGGGTGGGCAACATGCACCCACCCAGCCCTGCATCTCTGCTGAGGCAAAATGGTTTGGCCGTGCAAGAGCTACGGCGCTGGGCTACGCAGGAAGAGCTGCAGCTGCTCATCCTCCTTCCCATGGCAGAAATCCACATTTTAAACCACTGACTGAGCAGAAGTCATGTGGAGCACGCTTTTCTGGTCACTTGAGCTCATGCAGTGCCATGTCTGATGTCTCTCTTTTCATGTGGTTGTTCCGAGGTGGAGAGCTTTGGGGGAAATGGGCTTTTTTGAGCAGGCACCCAACGGGATGCTCAGTAAGGTGTGGCTTCAAAGTGATTAATGAAAGTAAAATTGTCCCTGATTATGGACAGTTGAGAAGGACATTTAATCACTGTGTCTGTTCTCACACTTGGCAGGGAACTGTCTGTGCCCCTGCCTTGGGCAGAGAGATTGTAAAAAGCCCAGCCAGACCCTCAGCTCGGCGGCAGCCAGCAGCGCTTTGGTCAGTTCCCACCAGCCAAGGTCTGCTCTATGCCCACCTTGATCACAGAATGTAATGTGGAGAAAAGCTTATTAGTCTAGAGTAAAAAAATATTCATTTCAAACATGCTTTCTAGCACATATGCTCAAAAAAGTTCACCAGCTAAAGGGCTAGAGGACTCTTCAAATTTCCAGCTGATTTACTCGGCTCTCGGAGCCTCGTTGGCTGAGCAGGAGGATTGACAGTGTATCAGGGCTCCTAATTGAAAAGTAATAAAATCTCTGAGCGAAGCTGGCAAATGAAGGCCTCCAGCCAATTTGTCAGCTTGCAGTCAACTCTGAGGAGCCGGGCAGAGCAGCAAGCCATTAAAAATAGTCTGATAATAGCTGTTAAAACATTTTGCGGGCACTAGGGATGCAGTCGAAAACAGCACAGCCGAACTCTTTGGGAGTGAATGCAATCAAATCCATCTTGGCCGGAAGGGACAGAGACAAGGGGGCAGAAAGCTGTCAAAACAGACAGGAGCTGGCCCATGCCACAAGCCCCAGGGCTGGGTGGGCTTCACATCCCACACCCAAGGGTGCTGGAGAGGTGCCCTGAAGGTGATGCTCTCCTCAGGGAAGTTGTCCCCATCCCCCGAGCCAGCCTTTGTGCTGCCACCTCACCATCAGCAGCTTCTTGTGTCCCTGTGCTGAATGCATGGAGCTGCTGGAATTGGCAGTGGGGAGAATTTGGGACTAGGGAGGGAGGTTGCCTGGGGGGCAGCAGGGCCCAGCACATAGAGTGAAACAGGGGAGCAGACCCTCAAAAATTAACCAGCTGTAGGAAAAACATCAGTGTTTATTCAGCAGGGTTTTAGTAAGGAATATTGCCAGCTACAGCTGAATTAAGTATTGCTAGCAGCTAATTGAAATGTTACATGTTTTAATGTGTCTGATTTCTTTCCAGTGGGTGATGTTATTTATATAGTTTGTATATAGATAATGACAGACTATACAGAAAATGTAAAGATTGCTTCCAATGATCAGTAATGATCATTGAGAGCACTGACACGAGCGAGGTATTTAGAAAGACATGCCATCCTTCACAGCTAAATATTGAATGGTAAAACATTTATAAAAGAACATTCTCACTCTCATTTAAAGCTCTTTTGATTTACTTGAATTTTTTTTAATTAAGGATTTTTGTGGTATTTTCTGGTAAAGACGGATTTTGTTTTAAAACAAATACAGTTGCCATATACTCCCATTGCGGAAAACTGCATTTTTGTGTCCTTTCAGCCACATTGTTTCAAGGCCACCCAGTTCCTGTAGGAGGCTATAAACAGGGGAAGGATTTAAATCCTATTTTCTTTGTCAAGGATTTGGCAAGAACCCATATAGTAGGAAGCTGAGCACAGACAAAACCAAGTGAAAGGTGTCCTTTAATTCCCCAGCCGCTGGTAGAACAAAACCTGCTCCCAGCAGGGTCCCGGCTGGCCGCACCCAGGCCGGTTTGGCGGCTTCATTTCAACTGCTGAATTCGGTGTATTTTTAGTTAACCATGTTGAGATTAATTAATTAGCCCCTAGGAGTTAGTGCCCGTAAACGTCACCCAAAGCAGAGAAGTGTGAATACGTTGAGGCTGTTAATTCACCCAAAAATGGCAGCTCGTAATCCAGGCAGAGGAAATTCAGTCTCTCCATCGGGATGACTGGCAGCTCCGGCGCACTGTCGGGTTACTGCTTCTGTGACAACAAACTACATATCAATTTAACTTCTTAGCAATGCTTAAAAGAGCATCTTTTTCTTTCAGTGAGGTAGCATTTAAAGTTGCCATTAGGAAAAAAAATTGCCGTGGGGAAGACAAACATTGGCATTTGGATAAAGAACAGCGTAACTGGTCTGATACCTAGAAAACATAGCAAATGTAGAGAAAAATGCTACAGCTGTAACTTCATTAGAATGGCAGAATCTATTACAATTAACCACAACTATCTAAATAGGAGCTAATTTACTTATGTGAGCCAAAATTCTGTTAACTCATAGCCTACTGTAAGATACAGAGTGAATTCTTGGGTTTGTGTTCTGGTTTTAAGTACAGAATAAATGCACTATAATGAGCAGTTGACAAGATGTTAATTCTAAAATCTTTTGCCTAAATGCAATAATATAGTCCATAACTGATGCAAGTTGACAATGGGAGGTGAAGTGTACTATGTAGCCTGCAAAGAGAAAATTTAATGGCAATGGAGGGAAGAGGAGATATTTAGCTTTCATGCTTCATACTGTATATTTTTCTCTGTTGTATTTGTCAACTAAAATGTCTTATATCTCTCTAAATGGTGTCTTTCTCTATATGTATAAATGAACAGATGCAGATAGAGCTCAAAAGCATGGCATGGATGAATTTATCTCTTCCAATCCCTGTAACTTTGACCACGCTTCACTCTTTGAGATGGTTCAGCGCCTCACTTTGGATCACAGACTTAATGATTCCTATTCTTGTCTGGCAAGTATATTCTTTGGTCTCTAGTGATATAAACATCAAGCAGCAAAGTCAAAGCTAGTGTGAGTGGGGGCTAATCCCCCTGTTGCTGGAAGATTGACTTCTATTTACACCAGGTTTGAATTTGGCCCAGAGGTGTTTTCTTTTGAGAGGCTGCCTGCAGTGAATTGACTGCTGTTCTTCTTCAGTCACACTGTCTTTACCATTTCTGTTTGCAATGCTTAAAATGTTTCTTCCTGCAAAGACAAACTCCAGTGTGGGGATGTGAAGTAGAGAGCAGTGTTTTGCAGCCTCCTGCACTGCCTTCCAGAGTCTTCTGGATGAAAGAACAGGGGAGAGATGATGGTCTGATACCACCTCCCATGTCAGTGGAGTCCCACCAGGAATAACTGTGGCCCACCTTTATGTCTCTTTATGAGCAGGGATCCCAAGCAGGTAACAGATGGTACTGTGTGGATAACTGCAGTGGTGCTGCAGTCTGTCCATGCTCACTTAGTCACATGCCCATCCTGAGCAGTCCCATGAGCAGCAGTTGCAGCTCTCAGCCCACTGGAGGACAGTGGCACAGAGATGCTCCAGGACAGCTTGTAGCCTTTGGCTGGTGTGCAGTGCTTGGGGGCTCTTGGGTACTCTAAGGGTTTGAATTACAAATAACCTATAACAACACAACTTAAGCAATTAATTTTTAGGAGTTTCAGTGAGGAGGATGAAAAGGCTCTTAGTTTTTGAGAAAACAATGGGATGAATCCTTTCTAGGGGGGTCTGAAATGGAGAACCTGTCCTGAACATGGCATGGGACAGATCCTAACCTGCTGCCCTTTTAGAGTTGCACAGAACCCTCCATACCGGGGTGTCATGGTGGGCACCTTCACCAGAAGGACCAAGAGCCTTCATCTTTGCCAGCTGTGCAGTCTTGGAGCTGGGACTCTCAAGTGCCTTGCTGTTACAAGAGCAACCTGGGAGCACAGCTGAGCAGCTGGCAATGAGGCTCAAATCCTGCCCTCCATGTCCCTCCCCCCACCATGGTGCTTCTCTCACTACCCCACTCCCTGCACCATTCACAAGGACCGATCTCCTCTGAAGGGCTGAGAATCAGTAATTAGTGGTAGTGAGTTGTCACCTCCCTGAGGAGAGGCAGGGCTAGGAGGAACTGTTGTGGACATCCCCTGAGGTAAGGACGGGGTGGGAGAAGGCTGCACTTTACCCGCAGATACAAGTAGGCTTGGTGGGAGCATTGTCAGACCTGCAGCAGGTTCCTCACCGGTTCCATCGAGGTCTTTGCTCTGGCAGGCAGTGACTTTGGCATGCAGCTTCTGCTCCCCACGCATGGCTGACCCTAGGAAGACCATCCCCATCCATGCATGTCTGAGAGGTTGGCTTGCTGCTGGTTTGTCTCTGTGCAATCTCGGGCCTGGTGAGAGAGCTGTGGCCGTTGAATTAAACCCATGGAGAGGTCCAAGGCCATCACTGAAAACAATTAACACTGTTTTTCTTCAAGAAAACCACCAGCTGCACTTCTGCTTGTTATGGAGATGTTTAGGCCCTTGATAGAAGCTGCTGGAGCAGTGGAGCTCCCTTCAGCACCAAGATTCATGCCTCTTCAGAGCGGAGCATCACCAATTAACCAATTAATTTGATCTTCTTTCAAATCACCCATTGCAGTATTGTAAGGAAGAGAATAATGGCCTGTGTCCACCTACATTTGAATTTCACATGCTTCTTTACTTGTTTTACCGTGGTTTTGTCCTGATTATGGTGTAAAGAAAAACAGATTGACCTCAAAATTTGAGTTTAACTGCAAAGAGCTCTCACTGTTCTTACTGTGTCATTGGGATGTTGGTGATAGCACTGCATTGACTTGGCTGGAGGAGCTGTGAGCCCATGGTAAGCCTGCTCTGTCCACTCTGTGTGCTGCTGGGCAGTTCTTATTCTCCCTACAGGACATTCCATGCAAGGTCCCACAGAGTTTTGCCTCGTCACACCTCTTCTTGTTTTGAAATGTGGACATGGACGTGCCAGGGAAGACTTACCGAGACACAGTGCTCACCCTGACACAGAGGATAACTCAGCATCACTTCCTTTCTGTGGAACCAGGTTAAACAACGCAATTGTGAGCCCACTCACGGGCTGAGCCAGGCATCCCTAGGAAAACAAACAGCCAGGCTGACTCATCTCAGCCACAGCAGAAGTGATGTTTACTGGCAGAGAGCTCAGTGCTGGGAAAGGGGAAGAGCACTTTCTGCAGAGCTTGCTGAGGGCTCCTGCCTATCGTCCACGGACTGGTAGCAGTCACACTCAAGGCTCTTCCTGGACAGCATTCAGCTGTTCCAGCTTGGTGTGGACCCCACACACGCATGGGTCTTCATTCCTTTTACTTGGATGTGTGTGCTGTTTCTGTGACTGCCTTTCAGCTTTTCCCAAGACTTGCCAACCCACTGCCAGCATCCAGCTCATACAGCCGGGTCCGTGCCGGAGCTGTATTGACCATAATGTGTCAGCAGTCATGGAATTCCCATTATACAGCACAGCATTTACTGGTGGAAAGCCTTCAGAGTGCCCAGCCTAGCCGAGACGATGTGAAGGAGTCAGACTAAGAGGTCCATGAAGCAGGCCACCAGGACTAAATTCTCTTGGACTTCCTGTGGTAACAGACAAAATTAAGCTAATGAAATGTGAAAATTTTCCCTCAAAAATTCTGTTTTTCTCAAAATTTGCATTTGCCCTTAGAAGGCTGGTCCATGTTTCACCAGCCCTGACCAATCCTTGCTTTTCCCAGCTCCAAAGCTCCCATAGCACTCCCTGCTGGTGCCTGGGACATATTTTCCTGTATTGGAGCAGTTAAGCTTGTTGAACACAGTCAGTGGAGCATCCTGTGCTCTGTGCCCTTTCTCCATTGTCCCCTCCAGGTTTCCTAATGCCATTGGAGGCATCTGTGAGACCACGTTGAGCTACACCTCTCTGCACTGGGGAAGACACCCTGTGTGACATCATTGTCAGCTGTGTTTGCCAGGCTGGCTGGGTGTCAGCTGGTTGGGCCAGGCAAATCTTCATCAAGAGCCAGGATCTGCCTGAAGATTTGGGAGATCTGTCTGAATACCACCTTTCATCAAACCTAAGAAAGTTTTTCTGGGGCTGTGGTGAGCAGCATTTACTGCTCCTCTGGAACCCCATTCAGCAGTAGGTGTTTTATTTCCTCCCTCTGCCTGGAAATGAAGACTGCCTGATTCTGTTGGGCTCTTGATCTCTCCACCCATAGTCTGCTGCCTGTGGTCTTATAAGGTCTGAGGCTCACCACTGAACCTCTGAGCTTTTGCTCACACTTCCCCTCTTTGCACCATGGTAGCAACCCTCAGTGTTTGCCCCCGTCCCTTCTCTCCTCCTGAGGACCAGCATCCCGGCCAGGGGAGCAGTACAGGGTGCTCTGGATCACTGGGTCCAGCCTCTGCTTCTTTCAATTTAAACTCTGGCCTTGATGCTTGACTCCAGTGAAATCAGTGCCAGCCTTCCTGTCAGTATCAGGAGGGCCAGGATTTCAGTCTGTAGGGAGAAATGAGTCCTTTTTATGTATTAGGTGAATATAACAATTTCAGCTGCACTTTTACCCCCATAGCCAAACACAGACGTCTTTTGTACTGCAGAGCAATCGCAGCATTTCTATATTTTTACCGTGCCCGATAGCCAAAGACTTGCATGAAGAGAGACAAGGTGAAGAGATCATCCAAGGATGTAACAAACAGGCAACATAAAGAACTCCAGAATCAAGCATAATACCACCAACCAAAAAGCAGACAAAAGTGCCATTAAAACCGGTGAAGGCAAATATACCCCTCCCAAAAAATAGCCTTCCAGAGGGCCGTCCCATCTGCATTGTTCTGTGTCTTCGTTTTGAAATGTGCACTTCTAGTGATCCCAGCACTGTAGCTACTCCCTATATCTATCATTTTCCCCTCATTATTTTAATTCTTTTCTCAATCTGTTTTGGAGTTGGCCCAATAAGGATGAGCAAATCCTTCTCTATGTCTTTGAGCTCTTAATTGATATTTCTTCAACTCTTTTCAAAGCAGCTATTTTGGCATCTAGAAAAGATTTGGTGTCATCTGAGTGGTAGAAAATATATTTTAATCTTTCACAGCAGTGTTGTTTCTAAGATGTAGCATTTGGGGTAACAGATGGGGTGGCAAAGAAGTTGCCTATAGGGGCAGTGCTCTGCCTCAACTACTCTCCCGCCCGCTGCAGGAACTTTTCAATTAAACGATGAAAGATTTTGCAGCTTGATGCATTCCAGAGCTGCGTCTTAGCAATTGTTTAGCACCCAAATTTCCATGTAAATATTGACGGTTTTGCAGCATTTTGAAAAGCAATCGACGAGATTATTCTTGTTCTCATTAGCGCCGTTCCCAAAGGCAGAGGCACGTTCCGCTTCGGCTGTCCCAGGATGTTCACTGGAGTCATCCCCTCGCAGGGAAGGGGAGTCCGGACACTGCACTGCAAGCCATGTGTCACCAGACCCTCAGGACTGACAGACAGAAATAGCCTAAGGTTTCTGGATGTGTAAAGAAACCCTGCTCTTGAGCAGAGCTCCCCTTGCTTCGGTGCCGAGGAGATGGGCAATGTCAGAGCATGTCGCCGGTGGCACAAAATAAGGATCATGGGAAACATCCCTTTCTGATATTGCAGAGCTGCCTTTCTCTGTCTGCAGGACATTCCTACCTGCCAGATGCAAGAGAAGTCATTGTTCAGTGTAATCCTCCATCCTCTTCCCCCATATCAGTCTTCTTGCTCCTGGCCCAATGTACAATCCCATCCCCAAAATGAGATTACTGTTTCATGCTGTTTAAATAACCAAACCTTTGTCATCTCTGAAAGGTGTCTTTTTTGTTTTTTCCTCTTCTTTTTGCTAGGCACTGTCATGAACTGACCTAACTTTTCAGCATTTAAATGACATTTCCCTTTAATGGTAGCATAATATGTTTCTGTTAACAGTAGCACTGAGTATATGCTGTGTTTGAGTGATGATGTTCAGACTATATTATTTGAGTGACCTCTCTCCTTTTTCCTTAACATAGCCTTAGGTTTGTATTTCTTTTATTAGAACAGTTGACCACTCACCTCCAAATCTGATAGCCTTTGTATTTAATAACTTATATTTAAAATCAAGTCTCTTTATTTCTAAACAGGGCTGGTTTAGTCCTGGCCAGGTCTTTGTGCTAGATGAGTATTGTGCACGTAATGGAGTGAGAGGCTGTCACAGACATCTCTGCTACCTCAGAGATTTGCTAGAGCGCGCAGAAAACGGAGCTATGATTGACCCCACCTTACTTCACTACAGCTTTGCCTTTTGTGCATCACATGTTCATGGCAACAGGTAAGGAATTCTTCTTGGCTAGCAGCACCCTGCCAGCAAGGGATGACTTTGTCAAATATAGGTTTCCTTGGATAATGCACAGCAGTCCCCAATTTATTTTCGCAGTGGATGTTTGGCAGCAGCACTTCTAGTGGCATAGTCAGTTTGTTTGTTTGTTTCGTTGCTTGTTTAATGTAAGCAGTAAAAATGCACATAGAGGATCCAGAAATGAAGGGTTTTAACTTTCTTGCCCAAGCACCTGCTGGATGCAGTTCTGGACAAGTACGTGTGACTGTGGCAGGTTGAATAAATACAAGTAAATGATACACTGTGCTGATTTAATTATTGAGAGAGAGGATCTGACAAGTTGCAGCAGTGAAATTTTCAGCACTATCGAACTTCAGTATTCAAAAGGGCTTTAAGCCCTTGGGCACCCGTGTCTCATTTAAAGTCCACGTGAAATCAGTTCAGAAATTTCTTAGACATAACTGAAAATTTTATCTTGCTCTGTTACAAAGCAGTTTCAGAAGAAGCCAGTTCCTTTCTCTCAAATGTGGCAAACCTTTGATGGGAGGAACTGGAGCTGTGCTTTTTCCCTCTCTGTTTGTTTTCCTGACAGCTGCAGCATCCATTGCAACTTCTTTTTCTGCTTTTTTTCCTGTTAAGTTATATTATATACTTTGAGATATCACTCTGTATCCTGCATGTGCTGCTGGTATAAAATAATTAGGTGTTTTCATAAATGCTCTGGTAAATACCACCCTGAATTACAACATGCATTGTCCAGGTTTCACAGTGCAAGGCTGCCACTCGCTTTTACAGTTACTTTCATACATCTTGTCATGGAAACCAAGTTTTTGATTCCTTAGTTTCTTTTTTAGTTCTGACTTTCCTTTGCACATCCGTTCTTTCTTTGCCACTTGTGATATTATTTCACTTGTTTCCTTTCAGCTTAATTTCCTTTTGTTTTATTTTGAGTTTTTTCATGCTTTCTTCTTGTTTCTTTCACTTTTGCTGCTGGTCTTGCCCCCCACATTTCAATCACTCCCCCAAGAGAACTCATGGCAGAATTACTTGGTGGGTCACAGCCAAGTGCAGACGGTGAGGGGGGCAAAGCATCTCAGGCCCCTGCTGCTGAGACGGAGACAAAAAAGGATTCCAAAAAGGAGTCCAAAAAAAAGAAAGAGCCCAAATCCCAGCCGAATCCAGAGCCAAAAAGGTAAGCAAAAGCGTGCAGTGCACAGGAGTGTGTTGCAGAGGGCACTGGGCTCCTTGGTCACTGAGCACACTGGGCAGTTTGCATCCCCACAGCTCAGGGAGACCCACTGCGGCTCTGGCATTCAGGTCATACGCTCTCCTGGGAGCTGGATGGAATTTGGGCACCCAAGTCCCATAGGGGGTGAGGACCTTGAACTTTTTAAGCATGTGTTTAGGAGATGGCTCACATGATATGTAGGGGATGGAACCAGGCAGCAAAACTGGCTGCCCTGTTGCCCTTTGGCATCTCAGCTGGTGTGGGAACAGGACCTGGCTCAAAGCCCATTTGGCCCACAACAGAGAGAAGGTCAGATGCCAGTCACAGCTCCCCCATGTACCTCTGCACAGCCAGGGCTGAAGCCTCCTTTTCATTAGGGTTGGTAGCAGGAGGTATTTGACAGTACTGGCCAAGGTGAGAACCTGCTATTCCCTCTCCATGGGGCTGGAGAGTTGTGGGCTCAGGAAAACATGGTGTTTTAAAACTCATGTGGTATGTAGGCCCCAGTCCCATGCTGTAAAGCTTTCCAGGGCTGTGTGTGGCTGCTGCACTGTGCTCTGGGCACTGCCAGAGGGGCAGCTCAGCTATGGACAGGCTATTCCAGTTGCTGAAATAGTCACATTCCATTTAAAATATTGCAAGAAAGGAATGAAGTGTCTTGCTATGACTTAGCTGTCTTTAGCTGATGGTTGACCTCACATCAGAAGGTTGAAGGTTCATATTCCTTCTTGGTCACTGCTGTCTCTCTGCTGCCTGGGGATTTCAGGAGGCTCTGTGAGAACTGCAAGGCTGTGGCATCGTGCGTTGCCACCAAGGGCAGGCTCTGGGTAGCACCCAGCAGTTTGGTGCGGAGACTGCGGGGTGCAGCGTCTGGCTTTTGCTATCAGAAGGTCACAGAAAGGGACCACAGGAGGTCTGAGGGAACACATGACTCCATATCTTTTGTGTCTACTATAAGAAGTCTGAATATCTGAGCGGAAGAGTCACGATTTCTTTTCAGAAAGCTGTTGAGGCCACATGCATCGTGTGTTTGCGAGCTGGCTGGCAGAGAGCGATCGAAAGCCAGTATTTACCCGTGCAGTCCTTCCTGGCAGTTGCGGCGTGTGTAAAGCCGCGTTCGCTTCAGCTACGTCCCTTCCTCCCACCTGCTGTGTCCATACATTGCTCGTTGCCTTATGGCTGGCCCTGCTCTCCCCCAGGAAACCTATAGCTCATGAGAGAGCTGAAAACTTTCCATGTGAAATTTGTGAAGGTGGCACACCTGCCCCAAGACCCAGCACAGCATTCAGCAGAACATCTTAGAGTGGCTATGCATTGCATTGTTGTTGGGATGCACAGTTGTCTGGGAAAGGTTGAGTTACAAGACATTCTTCTGTTTTAACAAAGGCTTCTTTTTCTGTTGAAACTGAAAAAGTGTTGATTTTCTTTACAAAAAAAAGTTCCTTCACTCTTAGACAGTAAAAACCCCGAACGGGTGGTTTAGCTTTCCCCAGGATGAGGTTGGCTGTCAGTCAGAATATGCCACCCAGTAATGAAGGTCGAGAAGGGAGATAATTTCATGTGGCTATCAATCTCCTGTATTAGCAGCAGACAGTGATGGAGCTGAGGTGGGCTGTCTGTTTGTATCGTGTTTGCATAAGGTCAGGCAGCGAGACAACAGTCGCTCGCAGTCAGCGGGGAAGTGCAGGCAGGCTGGGTGCGGATGCTGAGGACAGCCTGGAGGTCAAGGCTGACAGGATGACAGGCGTCAGCACGGGGACGATGCCTCCTCGCCCGGCCGGCCCCCGCCTTGGCAGCACGGCCACCGCACCGCAGCCGGGACAGGGGCAGGGCGGCTGCTGGTGGAAAAGCACCTCCAGCTTGGAGCTGACCCTGCAGCCGCAGCAGGTGAAATGGTCAAAACGGGATTTTGGGGACATTTTGTGGCCCTGTTGCTTTATATGTCAGAGTTTGGTCTCTCCCCTCCTTTGGGCTCGTGTTGCTTATTCAGAGCCCTAACGTGATCTCTCCATACCAAGGCTTTAAATCACTGCTGTTTGCGTGACAGTCCCCTTAATTTTTTGTTTTCATTTCATCTTTTTTCCAAGTAAAAATGGAGTTAAATGTAAATTACTTGTCCTAAGTTTCACCTCCTACAGACACTTGGCTATGTGAGGTCAGGTTGTCAGGAAGGCAGAGATCAACAAGAGAAATATCCACATGGTTTGCTGTTCCCCTGGTACTTGCTCTTCACTAAGACTGAGGAACTCGAGGCTTTTTAACCGCTGTGGTCACTAGTGAGTTGGTAATGGAGTCTTGTCCACTGGGTATCACTGGATGCCTTTTGTAAAGTCCTACCATTATGAAAGATGATGTGATTTCTGATATCTTTACCTAGGTGACAGGTAAGAAAGGCACTGTGTTATCCAGACATCTGACAATATACACTGTGTGTTTGTTGATGTCTCTGCATTTGGTACCACCACTATAGTACTGAGGTTGTTGCTTTACTCTGTCAGCAGTTCTTAAAAACTAGCAAAGGCAAGAGCAGGAATGGTTTTGAGAAGACACTGTGATTTGGGTAAAATTATGAAAAGTTTTACGTGGCTATTGAGGTCTTTCCCTGCCTTCTCTTTCCATGTTTTCGCTGTCCTCATGTTGAAGAGGTATGACAGTACTGCCAGCATTGTTTGACACACAGAGAAGGGATGTGATAGAGGAGCTTTGCTGCTTCCCTGTCTGGGAAATGGGAGAACCACTGCAGAGCAGAAAGTTGAGCTCAGCTTTTCGTGGTCAAAAGCTAGTGCCTAAACCTTGAGCAGTGGTTCCTGCCCCTTGTAGTAGCTTTCAGAAGTGTCCTTGGTTTCTCTTGTGCATTTTTTTGGTTTAAGCATATAATAATATTGTTTTTAAACTTTAAGTTGGCACTGTAAAAGACTATTTTTGTGCTTGTTAATCCCAGACTTTTAAAAATAAGACTTAAATATTGATTGTGCGCATGCTAATTATTAGCAGACATTGAGCTTATCAAAATCAGGGTGCTGCACTGAATCCCCTCCAGTCTAGTATCAACTGAACACCATAATTTTCTGCAAGTTGCAAGTTCAGTGGCTATTTACCCAAGATGCAAGCAGCTACAAACCTCTCTGTTAATTGATAATTTACCAAATTGTTAATTTGGTATATTAGTGACTTTCCTTTCTTCTCTAAACTGTATGTTGTTGCCTCAAGCTTTTTTTCAAGAAGTAGCTCCTTTTTAGCTAAGGTAACATTTCATTAGTGTTTTTACAGCTAAAATAATGCAATTATCATAAACCTTGAGGAATTGAAAATTCCACATGACATACCTGTAATTTTTTCCATTGTGTTCTAACTGCATATATGGCTGTTTCACATAAAGGCAAGGTTTCTACACAGCCAGTTGAAACAAAAGAAATCCAGGATTGTTTTGGTCCCTTCAGTAGTAAATATATGAACACTTTATCATGATACCTTTGTGTGCTTCCCTAGGACTTTGTGTTGAGTTTCCTCGTTCAGATGCACTGCCCTGGCTGCAGGGAGGCAGGTTGGATCTAGCAGGGTGTGGTGCTTTACCCTTTCGTTGGGTGCCGGCTCCGTGTCCCATCCAGCCCCGTGATGAGTCCGTGGTGACACGGCACACGCTACGACTGTCTGTCGGATGGGATCCGGCGCCTGTGCTGAAGGGCGGTGGGTTGCCAGCCACCAGCAGATCACCAGCTCCACGGCTGACGTGATTCATTACAATGGGTGTAGGATGGCAGGGCTCAGAAACCATCCGGTGCAGCCGCGGTGCGTCAGGGGTGCAGATCGCACATGAGAAGCGATGAGCCGTGACTTGGCTCAGTGCTGCGGCGGTGGAGGAGAGCCCGAGCAAAATGAAGGCAGGAGTTGGGAGATGAAATGGCTCCCATGCTCGGCAGCATCTCACTGGGGAAGCACCCAGGAGCACTGGGATGAACAAAGGGCTCCTGACCGACATTTCCTGCACGGTGTGAATCCCCAGAAGGAAAGGGGAGCCAGGGAAAATTGATGTTTGCTGAATGCGCTTTTTTCCTGAGGGTCTAGACAGGTGGGCTCTTTCAGGTCCAATTTGCTGGGGGAGATGTGGGAGGCAGCAGGCAGGCAGCTGTGATCCTGCCCACATCCCCAGAGCTCTGCCCCGTGCAACCGGTGGGACTTTGCGCAGGCAAATCTTCCTGCGAGGGATCCTGAGAAAGCCTATCCTGACACATGCCGTCCAAGGCACTAATCATCGATGTTTACTGTATAGCTCATATGTGCTGCACCTGGCAACCAGCAAGGGAGCTGAAGGCAGCACGTGTTTTATATTTGAGTTGTTACTTTAAAAATCAAATTATTTGCATCAGTTTTTGACATTGTTTTTTTTCCCTTGGCTCTGCATGCCAGGGCTCACAGTGCGTGCAAAGATCTGTTTGCTACGTGTAAGCAATATTTTCCCCAGTAAAAAAAAAAAGTGTAGACAAGTTAAACATAAAAGGTGTAAAAGATGATATGTCTTTTCATTTAGAAGCCGCCATGGTATTTCATAGAGGCTTATGTCAAAGAGATTAACGTGCTGGAGCTATACTGTATATTTATAATTGCATACAAATGCATGCTATTGCTTCATATATTAGTCTTTGTTAAAAAATCATTTTGATATATTTGTTTTAGCAGCATAACTAGCCCTGGGGGCACTGGGTATAATTAGAAAAGGGCATGGGGGGAGGCGGGACTTGTAGAATAAAGCAGTGGCCTTAGGATCACAGGTCCTAATTATAATTTATAATTAATGCTGGAATTTGCACAAACCATCTAAGCTAAACAAGGACTATCATTTTTGCTGTTTAAATTGCAACCCTTTTTTTTTAATATCACCACCTGCTTTGTTGATGTTGTTGTTTTTGTGGCTTAAAACTTAAAAACATGGGGGGATTAGGAAAGTGGCATTTAAAACTTTTCATATGAAATATTTACAGTGGGAATTTACTAGTTTAGAGCCAACAGAGTGAATCTGCAGCAGAAGGAGTGATCTGAAACTTGTTTACTTATAATTAAAAATCTCGTTAGTTATTTTTCCTGCCTTTTTTGCCCTTCTGCTTCCCTCTCTGCCCACAACTTCTGCCGTACACCTTAAGTATCCACGAGCAGGAGCTATAGAGAATTGGATGGAATTGTGTCTCCACACAGATGGAGACATTAATGTTGTTTGTCAACCTGAATTCATAGACCCAAACCTGTTTTGTCCCTCATGTGTTTGTATATAACATGTACATCAAAAACTTCTTTTCCACCCTTTTGCTCTCCTCTCACTTCTCATCACTGCTTCAGTGCAGCAGTGATGTGGTTGTGGACTGTGTGTGAGAGCACCAGTTCCTGCAGCTGCGTTTTAGGTGTCCTTCCTGAAGAGATGCTGTTTGCTGGAGGAGTCAGTGCTTCTGTCCATGAGATCAAATAGCAAGTATCAAAGTTGAGCTGCAGACCTTTGCTGAAAACAAAATTGCCAATAAGCATCAGAACGAGCTGGTGCGACTTGAGCTTCTCTTGGGGATTTTTTTTCAGCCCCATCAGTCATGTACTGGAATTGTCTCTAGCACAGAAGTGAATCTTAAATTATAGCAATACTAAGCTATATACCCTTTGTGTTCTTGCAAAAAGGAAAATAAATATGTTCCCTCAGAAAGATTACATTTTCAAAGTATATTTGACTTGAATATTTAATTAGGTTTCAAAATTATCGAGCTAATAAATTAAGTGCAAGGCTTTGGGTAGTGTTTTTCTAGTTCTATCTATATCCTGCATTTGTCACTAATTAGTGAGTTCCTAATGCTTCAGCTTCTGGGAAGATGAGCAACAAAGATTAACATAACTAGTAAAGCCGAAGATGTGCAGCTGGGTTATAGTATTTGAAATTTGACAAAAACATCGGAAGTATTATTATTTGTGACATGGCTCAAGATGGGGGATTGTGAGGAAAGCAAAGATGACAGAACTGGTGCTAACCACTGTGACAACAACTTGAAAAGCAGCCGACATGACATCTTTCCTATCATGCTGCCGAAAATGTCAACTTTGTGAAGGACAGTGAGAAAATGGTTTGCCGAAAATTTGAAAGGTAGATTCAAGAGATGCTCATCATGTCAGATGCAATATAGTCCACAGCTGGGTGAGAAAGGGAGTCCTTGCCACCGTGATGGCTCTCACTTGGCAGGCCCTTCCAGACATCCACGCTGCTCCAAAAATGGCTACAGCTGACCTGTAGATTGTCTCAAGTTTGCATGATACTGAGAGCAGCGTGTGTTTACACTGCACAGCACACCCTGCATGGAGGGAGCAGTGGCTGGAGCCACTGGGTTTGTGTCCTCCTGGCTCACACAGATCCCAAGGACAGCAAAGACGAGGGGTTAAGCCTCCATGGTCTACGCGTGGCTTGGTGGTTTGGTTGGCATCCCTTGGGGCGTTGTGTCTTGAGCAAGACACACATTGGCCAGGGGCTTTGTCTCCAGAGCCCACCCCTTGTCTTCATGTGGGTCAGTGATGCTTCCAGAGCCACCACTGCCCAGCCAGGCATGGCTGATGCTGCCACATCAGCCCGTTCCATGTGTCCACCACGAGTTGTTACATAGCAAGTGCCTGGAACACGGTGAGAAGCTGGAGATTCCTGTGAAAGGGCTGCCACCCAACCCGAGCTGTCAGATCCGGCCATTAAATCTCACCAGTTGAGGTTATTGACCCAGCAAAGGGTAACACAATTTTCAGACCATTTCCAGTCCCTCAACAAATCACTGCCAGGGCAGGCGGCTTTCCCTCCCTCGTTTGTCAGCGCTGAGACAATTAACCCAGTGACACTCTGAGCTGTTGTGGGTACAGGGGGAGGACCGAATGCCAAAAGTCAAACAACTCTGCCCCTTAATGTACGGCATTTATTGCAGTCTGCCTTGAATTATCTCTCTCTGCTTGGGAGCAAACCAGGCGCTGTGAGGTGCACAGAATCACAAAAGGCACGGACATCTCTGTCTGAATATTAAATATTTTATGGAACTTTTGAATAAATTATATTAAGCATGTTAAGACATTAATTTTTGCTCGATATCTAATTTGGGTTTTTTGTGGCTTGCTCATTTCTTCAAAATAACTAGTACTAATTAGGTACTAATGAGACCAGATCCATACTTCCAAAATTGTTTATGAAATGTGTTCCCCAGCTGAGACATTTTATCCAAGTTTCAGCCTAAATCTTTTCTCCTATTTTTTTCCTTAATACACAAATGAATTTGGCAAATAATCAAAGATTCTGATTAAATGCTGTTTAACTTTAAATACATGCCCTGATATTCAAGTCTTTTTCTGTGTCCATGTTGCAAGTTTTATTTAATGTATATTTAGCTATAAAATTTTGCAGTAAATATCATGTACGGTTTGCGAGTTCCTCTTCCCAAATGTTTTAATGGTTTATTCACCTGTGTTGGAATATCAGAGTTCATATTTATGATACTGAGAGCTTATGAAATGCGGGGTCAAGGAGAAGTGATTGCACAGATTTTATAGCTTTTAAATTTTTATAGCTTCTCTTTTTTTTCTTTTTTTTTTTTTTTTAAGTTTAGGGCCTTTGATTCTTTAAGAGGAAAATAAAGCCAACCAATTAACCCCTGACAGGAGGTTCATTAGAAGCTTTGTAATCCCTTGCCAAGTCTTTTGTAAAGCCAAACCAGTCTAGTACTGCGGATTTATGCAGCTTAAGCTGAACACTGGAGGAGGCCTTTAAGTAAGAACATTTGTTCAATTTTAAGACGTCTTACATTACCTAAAGAGTGCCTGTGCCAGCAGAGTTGCCCAGGAGTACACGAATCCATAAACTTTGCTCTCTGCAATGGGAAGTGGTGCCGATGATGGTCTGTCTGGCAATGGATGGATCAGACTCGCTCTCCTCTTGCCTGGGATGCTGCTGCGCCGCGGATTTTTCCATGTGGGTGTGGGGGAGAAGGAGGGGATTACTGCTTTCTGCTCCTGGGTGGGTTGTCATCAGCAGAGGTACAGGGTGGAAGAGGACAGGGACCACCACATCATCCAGCCCCAGGAGAGCCTCGGCAGGGACTGCCTGCACACTGTGCTCTCTGAAACATGAGAAATGCCCCAAGGCAGCAGGACCTGGGTGTCTCTCAACACACTCCTGTGCACTCCTCAAATACAGGAGCATCAAATAGTCTGAGAAAATCTGTGATAAATTGTATAATGTGCTTGTTTTTGTAAATTAAACTTAACCAGAAAGGCACTGCATTTTCAAAGCAAAATGTGTGTCACTCTCTGGGCACATTTCGGCAGAATATATTGAAGATGGTTCACTATAATGGGGTGATTCAGCAGTTAAGAAGGAGTGCAGAATTTTCTATTCTGTTTATATATATGTCTGTTGTTGATATTCTTTTATACTGTGAATTATGTTAAATTAGTGGCTGAATTTTTCTGCAGAAATTCAGTCTCTATTTTGCCAGCAACGGGCTCAGTTCTGCAGCGAGAGCTGGCATTGTACTCCCTACATATACCTGTATTTACAGGGAAATCTGCTTTTCTCAACTTCTTTAATAAAGAAAATAAGGGGGAGGGGGGACTTCCACATCTAGATTATCACTCTGAGAGAGGATATTTGTTTATTCTTGATACCTTGGCAGCAGTTCTGCTGCAACCACCCATGTCTCGGCATGGCACATCCTCTGTCCCGGGTCTCACAGTTGATGAAGTCCCTTTTGGAAAGGGCAGTGTGCTGTGGGGATGAGGTACCAGGTTGCTGAGATGGAACCCAAATCACTGTGACATTTCTCCTCCAGGCCTGACGGGATAGGAACTGTGACCGTGGACGAGAAAGAGCGCTTTGAAGAGATCAAGGAGCGGCTTCGTGTGCTTCTGGAGAACCAGATCACGCATTTTAGGTAAAGGCAGAGAGCCCAGGCTCTCTCTGTGAGAGGACTGATTTCCTCCCAGCTCCCTCCCATAAGCAGCAAAGCCAAAAGGCAGGTTTTGAATGCATACGGGAATTTTGCATAAGTGACACAGACCTACACAGGGCAGTGCAGCATGTTTATAGCTGGAGTGTGATTTTAAATATATATCCTTTAAAGGATATTTCAAACCATCTTGCTCTCATAGGCATGGTAAAGCTGTGGATTTCTTCTAAAATATAACAACAAAAAAATCCCTTATCCTCTTATATCTCTGTTCCTCTCAGTTATTACCCACTTATTTTCCCTTCTCTCTGGTACTGACAAGCAGGGCTTCCTGCAGGGATGTCACAGTGTGGAAAGGATGGATGCTCCCTCACAAAAAGGGTAGAATAGCTACACTGGTCAGGTCAGGCAGGCTGTGCACATTCACACATGGATCAGCAATGTGAGTTACCTACAGCCAGGTACATCTTCAGGTCTCCAGCTGGGAGTAAATGTCCTTTCCAGAAGAGCTTTTTCCCCCCATTTTTACAAGAAGATGCTACTTATCTCTTTCCTGGGAGATATAAAAACACTCCAGGTGACACCCAGATTTAAGAAACTCCTGAAACTATCCGCTTAGAACTAACCTATATTCTTTTTTGATGCCTTAGTGTCCACACCAACAAACCCTTTCAGAAAGTTACCCTGTAGAAAGACTGCTCATTCCAGGCAGATGGACTCGGGAATTTCTGGGCCATATTTAGGAAAGCATCTTTATAGCTCAGGAAAGGCTTGTTCACATGCACCTTGTCTGATGTTGACATGATGTGTTTTTTCTAGGTACTGCTTTCCATTTGGCCGTCCTGAGGGTGCACTGAAAGCTACTCTGTCGCTGCTGGAAAGAGTAAGCACAAAAATACCTTTATTTGTGTACTTTTCCGTCTAGAAGAGCTTTGAGGAGCTGTTGGCTTTGCATAGGACGTACAGTTAATAATAGTTAACATTGAAGTGTGGGTGTTTAGCTGTCTCTCCTGCTTCAGCTCCAAGGCAGGTGTGTAGCCTGGCCACTAAAGGCAGCACAGCCTGGGTCTGTGTTGATATGTGAGGGTGGAGGATCTCCCGGGAAAGGATCCACACCACAGCAATGCCTGGCTGCTGCCCAGTGAAATTGCCATCTTCAGGCAGTCTTTTTCCCCCTGGATCTATGAAACCTACTCACCATCATGCTCCCCATCCCTATTGCAGCCTTCCTGCTGCTCTGACATCCTTCTCACCTCTGCTAACCTGCAGTATGGCCAAGCCCAGACCCAAACCCAAGTCAGTGAGCAGAGCCTGGGAAGAGCAAAACATTGCCTGGCACTGGGCAAGCTGTGATGGATCTTAATGCCATGCCCTAAAAAATCATCAGCACAGATGTCAGGGTGTGCCATAGGGTGTAGATACAGAAGGGGAATAATACAGGAGGGGTAGGTCCCACGCCTTAGGCTGGCCAAGGTGACCTTGTAGCAGGTCCTGCCTATTGTACACATGCCCTGAGAGCCACACAGCAGTAGCATAGGGATAGATGGATGTGCTGGGCTTGGAGAAAAGCAGTTCTGTGTGCCCGATGCCACAACAAATCAGATTTTCTTGTGTCAAGGTTCTGATGAAAGACATAGTTACTCCGGTCCCTCAAGAGGAGGTAAAAACAGTCATCCGTAAATGCTTGGAGCAAGCAGCTCTAGTCAATTATACTCGACTATCAGAGTATGCCAAAATTGAAGGTAAGGCTCTTTCTTTGCGAAATTACAATTTTTCTTATGTTTCTAGGCGGCAACTATGGCTGGGAGCTATTTAAAAGAAGCTCATTTGCTATTTATTCTCTTGTCAATAAAACTGTTGTGATTCAGAATAATTTTTGTGGTGTTGGCTTCAGAAGCAGTTAAGAATGGAAGCTATGCAAAACATTTCTTTTTCTGGAAAAGAGAGAGGAAACAGTTAAAAAGAACTGTAGCTTTTTTTTCTGTGGTCGTTAGTGCATTTGGCCAGTGGTGTAGTATTCAGACTCACGTCGTGGTTTTAAAAAACAAATTGAGAAATACTTGGGATGTCATCTTTGAAGCTGAAGGTATAGTGCAGCTAATTGCTTGTGACAGTTCGGGAATCAAATGAAAAATAAAAAGCTGAAAAACTGTTTAAATGTATGTTTAATCGTTTGTAGCCAATTTAAAATGTCTTTTTTTCTGGGAGTGTTTCATTGTCTTTGCTGTTTGCATAACAGTCATTGATCAGTGATCCCATACTTGCATCAGATTTCTTTCTTGTCACTCTAAATCTGGCATAGCTGATATTATTGACCTTTTAAGTTATGGGAGAATAATAACCAGTGACCAGAGACACATGTAGCCATCAAAAAGACATTTTAAAGTTTGCTGGAGGATATGTGTTATTGAAGCTCTACGATACAGTCGTTCTTTACATGTTTTCAGTTTATGTTGGTACCCTGTTGGCTGCTGTTCCCAAGTTGAAACTCCCACCCAACTTTTTCCAAGTTCCCAATTGCTTAAACCTCTGTGTTCCAGATGAATGGTATGTTCTGCTCTACACTCTGGGTTTGTGTCATGTGTGATGTGAAGCTTTCCCACAGCCAAGATTATTGTTGTATGCCTATAGGACAATATTGAGAGGAGGAAAAAAAACCCCTAAAACTCCCTTTGATTTGTTCTTAGTTCTTGTTTACATGAAAAATTGGGTTGTTATTATATGGCAAATTTTCCAGGTTCTGTACATGACATGTCCTCTCTTTTTCCATTTTTTTTCTGTCTAATGATGCAAATTGTGTACCAGTGGTAATGAATTCATTGTTATGCATCCAGTGAGAAACACTTAAGAATTGGGCACTAAAAGGATGTTTATCAACTCTTGACTTGGTAATGAGTGACAAAAATAGAGAAAGAACGAAGGTTTCGTAAGCACTGTATTATCAGGCAATTTATTGAAGTACTCAACCTCACAGGATATTTTAATTGGTGTATTCTGTAAAAGGCAATGTTTAAATATACTTGACAAGGATGGAGGACTGAGAATCAAAAGCAGCTTTTCTGTTGATGGATGGTTTCTACCCAGGGCTGGCTCCCTTAGGTTCTCTGTGTAAATATCACTAACTCGTTGGTAAGATTTGCTCTCTTCTTTCAGATAAATCTATGCAAAAACAAACTTTATGATCTGTAAGTAAAAATGCATTCATTTCCAAAGTAGAACAGTTAGTGTGTACTTTTCCTTTTGTGCCTCAATTCTTCTTGGTTATGTTAATTATCTGCCCTCTTTTTTGCACTGTGACTTTTAGGTCTGGGAATACTTTGAAGCAACAAACCTATTTTTTTCCAGCTGCCTTTTCAGGGAAATAGTTCATTCCACACTATCTGCTCTCTTCTGCTTTTCTCCTCCTTTATCTGTGATTGGCCACAGCCACTTTTTGATGCTGTTTCTACAAAAGTGGTTGTAACACCAATTTCCAAGCATGCTGGGATTGTTAATTCAAACAACCCAACATCCGCCAGCTGCATGCATCAGGTTTTCTCTCATGAGCATAGTCCACTGTATGTTCAAATGCTTCCTTAGAAGAGCAAATGTCACGTTTCTCTTGGTGAGACACATTCCTGCACACCGTACATGCCTTTGAAATCTTGCTTTTGAAAGCTGACATTTGAATAGCCACATGTTAAAGGGACTTTTGTCAGAGATGAAGAACCAAATCAGTGGCAGCAATGCTTGAGGCTATGCTTATGAAGAAATACCTGTGAAAGCCTTAGATACTGAAGGCTGAAATCCTTAGTATCTTGGAGCCTTAAACCAATGAAATTCTATTTCCCTCTATTCATGATGTTTTGATCATTATATTCTTGCAAACAGTTCAGAGCAAACCTTTAGAGTCATGGTCACAGCCTCTCTTGTGACTCATGGGCATGCTGAATGGTTAATCCAGTAGATCTCAAATTTTAACCCTCCTTTTTTTTCTTTTCTTTTTTTTTTCCTTCTTTTTATCCTGTGTGTTTCCCAAAATACTCTATGGCTACTTTCCTTTTAACCTGATATGAAGTTTTCCTCTGACCTATAGCCTATAACCTCTTTACTTCTGACCTAAGCCTCTTGCATGCCCAAATCCTCTTTTATAGGGAAAAAGAGAGAAATGTATGAGCATCCTGTCTTCTGCTTGGCCTCTCAAGTGATGGATTTAACCATTCGTGAGTACCTACCACCCTCCTCTCCATGCTGTCCTCGCTCTCTCTGTTCTCATTACCTCAAGAAAGTCCAGATCCAAACCAACTCACTCTCCTTGCTTCAAGTCTTTTAGCATTGGCTTGTCTGTTGCTTCTGTCTGTGAAACCCAGTGTGAGAAGTCCAGTCACTTTTTATCAGCCTAAACCAGGTTAGACAATTAACCCATCTGTTTGTGACAAACTCAGACCGTCTGTAAGTTTTTTCAGTTCTTATTTATGTCCGTGACCTGAATGCATTTTTACTTTGCTTCTGTGTAACCCCAATTTGTAAAGTGCTTGTCACTGGTACACAATCAAAAGGTAGCAGCTACATCGGGGAGAAGTGAGCTAGAGGTCAGATAAAGGACACTTGGAAAAAGCCATCCCTTTGCCTGCGTATAAGATCTTCACCCAGTCCTGTGTTTAAGATCGTTTAAGGCTGTCCTTTCTCTGTACATCAGATCTTAATGTCTCCTGTCTGTTAGCTCTCGAGCAGAAGGATGCACTTTACTTGCTCTCCTCCTCGACTTTTTTACTTACTCCTTTGCACCGAGCTCTGGAGGGGACATCCCGACCCTGCTGTCACTCGGAGATCCCTTCTGTGTCCTCTGAGCTCGCCCTCTCTGGTTTTCTATTTGTGCAGCGTTTTCTCTCACCTCCGTGAAAGGAGCTTCCTTTGGTAACCCCACGCTTGGGGGGTGGGGGGCGAGACGGGGCGACTTTTCTTCTTTTCAAATGTCATATATCACACATAACTGGGGGGCTGTGCGGTCCACTTGCTCATTAATCCTGCATATCTGTTCTTGTTTCTCTCTTTTCTCTCCTTGTTGCTTTCTCTCTTTCATATAGAGAATCAAAAGGATGCAGGTGAACAATTGTATATGCATTATAAATTGTTAGGACTGTTGAGTTATATTTATTTTGTTTTCTATTTTCATAGCTCCTTAAGATATGTACTCCTTCAGGCTGAAAATGGAGATGCATTGATACTTAAGGAGTTAATTTGTGCTGTCTACATAATCTCCTTTTCCTCCTTCCATAGACTAGAGTGTAGATTAGAAATACCCTATAGAGATGTAGTATCTTCTTAGGAGACAGTTGTAGAGGACATTCTAGTCTTTGTAAAGAGAAAGTTTCCTGTTTTCCAAAAGAACTGCAGCTCATTTTGGGTGAAAAAATGTTGGTGATTTGGCCATTAATTTTCCACACCTAACAAACACATTTATAACTAAACTAACGTTCATTTTTGGTTTCCATACCTTCTGTTTTATGCTCTGATGGGAGGACTGGGTTTTTCTTTATTTCTTTATTTCTATTTTTTTGTTAGTGTGTAACAAAGAATCCAGTGGGACAGAAGTTGTGTTTGTCTCTCGTTTATAACCTGTGGTGACATGTAACAAGGCAAAGGCTCAGCTTAAGTGCCTGTCTCTGCAGAAGGGATGGTGGAGCTCTGCAACCCTTGGTCTTGTTTCTGTTGTATCCCAGAGTCCTAGTTCCAAAGTCCTTGAACCCTGAACTGTTCATTATTTTTGTGAGTAGATTGTTCTGTTTTGTGGAAAAAAGAAAAAAGGATCAGGTTGATTTCACTCTGTTTGCAAAGGAAATTTGCTTCAGAAGAGCAGTACAAGAAGCTGGGCCAGGTTCTGGCTTCCCCAGACCTCCTCATCTCAAATTCAACCCATAATCTATTGCATGACATTAAAATTAATTGTGAATAAAAATCAGTATTTTGCAAATGGAAAATAATTTTTCCTTGCATCTATGAACGGTGCAAGTAAACAAACAGCAAATAGAACAATCCCAATTATTACCATTAACTGCAGCAGTTAAAGCGAGCGCAGGCTGTTGTACATTAAGCACAATAAATGCACTAAGCACCATTCTTGCTGCAATGGCCCATTGCATGCCTACAGTTTAGAAATTCAGAAGGACATTCCTACAGCCCACTTCATTTAAAAATAAACCTGCTTCTTCTCGATGCTTGGAGCAAGTGACAGGGCACAGGGATTTGTGACTCTGCTGCCTTGTGCCCACAAATATCCCTTTGTCTTACACGAAAAATTTTCAGGCAAGGTCAGCAGGACTCAACTTGAAACCAATTCCTCAGCTTAAGTGGAGTCAAAAGTGACTGGGGTTTGGCCTGACTTTTTATTTATTTTTGCCAGAAGCAAGAATAAAAATAAGATACTGAAAACAACTTCTTCTTAAAGACACAAATGTCACCCTTTGATGTCCTTTCTCCTGAGAAGTGTGTAGTTTCTTGCCACGCTTAAAAATATTGAAATAGAACATTAAACAGGAAACTATGCTGAAAGAATTAAAAATTAATTGCTTGCTTTAATTGTGGATCAGACAAAACTACTAACACTCAGATTAATAAGTGTAACGTTTTAATAGGTGTTTGTCTGTTTATTTATATAAGTCAGGAATCCACAATTCCTTTGGACGAGAATAACTTCACCATCCCTTGCACACAGGGCTTGTGAAATGTGCTGCACTTTGTTGGAGTGCTGTGGCACTGAGGGATCCCATGAACACAAGTGCAATCTTGCACTGCTGGAGTTGGGTACAGGCAGCTCTAGAGATGGTGCCAGCCAAGGCAGTAGTTGTCAATTTGACAATTGATTGGTTTGATGTAAGACTGGGTTTGTTTGGTTTTTTTAGTTTTCAGACTAAATATTTCTCATGTTGCAATTTGGGTTTGGTCTCTGTAAAGGGAGGCTTCTTGTGGTAATGCTGAGTTGCTGCACAGAGATGAGAAATAAAGACAGGTCTTGCCTCAGTGCTTAGTTCCAGGGTGGCAGAGCAGTGGGACGTCTCCTGGAAAGTAATAGGAGAGCAGAGGGACCCACTGAGCTCCTATTGCACTGTAACCAAGGGAAATCATCTATCCTATCCAAACATGTCAGGTTTTTGCTTCTCTGGCAGCCACTCCATCCCTTTGCAAGGAAGCAGGGCCCCCGAGGCACCACATCTCACCACCCTGGTGAGCACTGCCCTCCCTGGATAGATGATGGGGAAGCCAGACTTCTCCTGAAAACACACCCCGTGGTGATGCCAGGGTGGGTGTGAAGCTGGAACCCAGTAAGTGTGGGGGTCAGTGCTGCCCATGGAGCAGCGAGGGGCAGCTGCAGTGACCATGCAGGGGCAGACATCTCTCGGGTGCCTGCACCAGGCTGGGGATCCGGGTGGACCCCCAGGAGAGGGACTGAGCACAGTCTTGGGCTGCATCAGCCCCAGCTGGCACCAGCCATGGAGCATCTTGCACGTACAGTCGCCTCAGCAGGCATGGAGAGCATCCTCCGCTGAGGGAGCAGGAGCAGGAGAGGTTGGTTTTAGACTAGAGCGATACAGCAGGTTGTTAAGAAGCAGTGGTATTTTTCAAGGCGCTTGTACTGGCCCTTGTCACAGTCCCATGCTCACTTTACGTCACTCGCCTTCCCTATTTCTGGATCCCAGCCTGGGAAGCTCTGTGCACGTATCTGTAACTCTCAGCTGAGGGGCTGAGCTGACTGACAATGAATCAGGTCCGAGACAAGGAGAGGTCCTGTGTGATTTGTCAGCCCAGCCCCTGCTGGGCAATCCCTCCAGCATTTGTGGTAAACCCCAAAGCTTAAAAAGAAAATAAAATTATATCCCTCAAGTAAATACGGATGCAAAATGTATGAAAACATCCATGTCTTTATCTGAGGGTGTAGGCTGAAGTCATTAATAAATCCTACACTTTCACTCAGGCGTGACAACCTGTATCCATGTGCTGCTGAAATGCTGCTTTATTTGTTTCATTCCTTGAAGTGGCATTCAGTTGTGTTTAATGAAGAATCGTTATGCAGCTTCTGAGATTTGCTCTTGCCCTTTCAAAAGCAGTGTTTAAAGCAGTACAAAGTTATTACAAGAGGTTCAGAAATTCTGACATTATGTTTCTACAAGTCTGTCACCAACTGTGGAGCAACTTGCTGCCTAGGGCATGACACACAATTTGGGTAGGCACAAATTCTTCACTAGACTCAGTAGTGGTCAGAAAATCAGGACATCAGTTCACTTTTCTGTATGTTGAGTTTTTGAGGTGAACTGGAGTCTCTTGCTGAGTGGAAAAAAAAAAACATTTCTATGATTTTTTTTTTCTTGCCTTTAAGATAACACATCTAATTTAGAAAGAAAGAATATTGTTACTGAAATCCCTTTCAGATATATGCAAATTCATTTTATGAATATAATAAAAGGCTGTTTTGCCTTGGCCATTATGACTAAGTCCATTATTCTTTACAATTGTCTTGATAACAGCAGCTTTTTATATAATTTTGATGATTGACTTGCAAATGAATGCAAACATAACACTTAGATACTAAGGCCTTGGCAAGGGTCATATATTTTTAATTATTCCAAGGAAATCCTTGAATCAGTGGCTACACTTCTAAAAAATACAAAAAGTCAATAATACTCTTCAATTGCAAGTGTAATTCTTACTGTTGTTGATGTAACCCATGTAGTCATGGTGCTGAGTGAGAAATATGTAGTTTTAAAATCTTTCAGTCTGTAAAGTCGCACACAATGAATTGTGTGCAATAACATACCCAAAGAACACAGATTTATCAATGTACCTGTTATACTGATTGCAGGCTGAGGCTGAAGCCTATTGCAAGCACAAACACAGAATTTGCCAAGTAATTTGAGCTTCTGCAAGTATTTTATTTGCCAGTATCACACAGAAGCGTAAAAACCTTTAGCAGAAATTTGTCCAGGAAAGCACTTTGTCAGGTTGTTGGTAAGGAAGAAGCTGCTCCTGACTCTGATTTCAGTGATGAAGGTGTTTAAATCCTACCCATCTGACACACATGAGAAGCAAATACAAGAGCATTTCTGATACTAAACTAGCTGTGGTGAGGGATTAGAGAGGAAAAGGACAGGGAAAAAAGAAAAGCCAAAGTGAAACAGAACCTACCACACACGCTGCAGCTCTTCACTAGCAAATGCCATAAAAGCCATCCAGCCTTACCCATCCCTCGCTCTGAGTGGGAGCTGAGACACCCCTGGAAGGTGGGGTCTCTCAAAGGGGCCTCACCTGCCATCCTGGGGACCTGGACCCAGAGAGGTACATAAATTCCAGTGCCTCACAGGGCATGGCAATCACAGCCCCATTTCTGTCTAAATTTACAGAGGAAATCTCTTTCCTCTGTAAAGAAATCTCTTTCCTTAGCCAGACCTTAATCTTTTAAATTTTCTTGCAATAAAAAGACAACAAAGAAAAGCATGGGTTGGGACACATGGGGTGTTCAGTGCCCCCAGGAACAGAGAGTACTCTTCTCCTTTTGCTCCAGGTGGTTTTGCAGCCGTAGTGCAAGAGCCTTGAATTTGGGTCTGAAAAATTGGAAGTAAACAAAAGAGCTGAATATTTGTGCAGATTGGGCCAGATCAGAATTATATCAAGAGTTTGTTGCTTATCCTGCTGCAATGCCTTGTGGAAGCTTGTTTCCAAGAGCGGGTGGTGGCAGGGGGATGCCAGGAGCAGGGGAAGGTGCTGGGGGGGTCTCACAGAAGTGAGAGCCACCCCGGGGCACTGTGCTGACAACTGCACAGCGGGAGCCTCCTCCAAGCTGTTCTGTATGCTCTGCACTAGCGACTCGTGAAGATGCTGCTGCATCTCTTGCTTTTTCCTCCTCCTCCTTCTCTGTTAATGACTTTTCCCTAGGACAGAAAACACTTGCACTAGTCAGGCCCATTCAGCACTCTGGAGTCTGGATGTCCATGAAGTCTGAGACCTGGTTTTGGATGGGTAGCTGTTGGGGTTGCAGAGGCTGGGCTCAAATTTAAGGGTGTTTGAGGGTTGCAGTGCTGAGGTGTGCAATGGGATGCAATTCTGGGATGGGTTTTTACTTTGCCTTTGGCGGTCTTAGGAAGAGCTCTCTTTGACACCCCCAACTTTGGCACCCAACAGATTCCCCTGGGTGGTGAGGGGTCCCCACCCCACAATTGTCACATACAGATGGGAGGAGATGTGCAATCCCCTCTCCCCACGATCCCTTCCCATCCAGGGACCTTGGCACAAACTGCTCTCCATAGTGAAGGGCAGTAAAAGATTCTTCTTACATCTACATGTCAAGCTCAAGAGCCATCAGTGAGTAGCCAAATTGAATTCTTGCTTATCTTTTAAATTAGAGTGAAAGTCATTAGGCCAATGCCCAAAAAGCAGTTATTTTTGTCACTTGAGGCTGAGAGGTTTGGTTCTGGGGACAAAGCCACCCTTGGTAAATACTGAACAAAGATCAAGATTACTCCAGAGATGAATGAATAGATTTGCTTTTCCTGTTACAAGAAAACAAGGAAAACGAAAAAAGCCAGAAACCAGTAGCTTAAATCTGAGAGTCTGAATTAATCATTACACAGCTTCAGAGATTAAAAATGTGTGTGTGTGCGTGTGTGTGCATGTGTGCATGTGTGCATTGTATGTGTGTTTATGTATGTGTGTGTGTATCTCCCCATGTACTGAGAGGGGCACCAACCTAACTCACACTCTTTAATGGTTTACTCAAGTATTCTTTATTATACTTTGCTAAGTGTTATAATTCTGTGAGAATTAAAAGCAATCAGAAATCTCCTTTGCACAAGCCAACTGATTCTTTTTCCCCCCGCTGGAAAATGCAAGCAAAATGGCAAGGACTTTTGGCAATAGAATGTCCAGATAAATATGCCAGATTCCTTGCAAATGGCATGATTAAAAATAGTCACAATGCTGCTAAAAACTGTTATTAAAAGGAATAGAAACTATTGTGTTAATATATTCACAGTATATAATTTATTCTCTGGGTGTATGTAAAAGGAAAGGCTATTTTCTTTGAATTTTTCCTATGCTGATATTGTAAACTATATGACAGATGGGTCAAGTCCTGATTGCAGTATTCTAACATTTGGAATAGCAAGTAACATATTTGATAGAGCTGGCAAGTTTTTATATATGATTCAACCCAGAATATAAAAGCCACTAGAATTCCAAGTTGAAAATAATTAAATGAGCTGGAAACGATCAGGAACCACACATTTTTAAGTGACAGATTTTTTTACATGTTTAAATTGCACAAGAATATTTTATAGCTCCCTTTAACCAACAGTGACGTTTAAATCTAAAATGTGTAATTGATATTTGCAAAGCAATTAATTCCTGTGGCTCATTATTCTATTGCTAAATGTACCTAAGCACTGGGGCGCTGACTTCAAGTCATCTTTTTTAGTTCACCTTTTCTGAATTCCAGAGTTTTAACTGAATTAACCCATTTCAGTTTCCTCGTGTGACTGCATGAAGTGCAGTTTCATACTTGCATTGAATTTTTAGCTTTCTGATTGCACGGTACCGTAGGATGTTCGACTCTGCTGACTTCTAGAGTATGTGTTGTTAAATGGTGTCATTACCGTGCAATACTCCAAATACCAATAAGCAAAAACCCAGCAGCTTATTCCATTTGTAGTTGATCATTTCTGCTTATGTTCCTTTCAAAGTTTCCATCTTTTTGTCACTGTTTATGAAGTCATTTGTCTCTTTACTTTTGGCGTCTCTCTCCGTCATGCACAACAGCCCGTCCGCCCAAGCCTAAGCCGCCGGCTGGGCCACCACCATCATCTCCTCAAACGCAGACTAACATGATAAATCATGTGCTCAAAGGCATGGCCAAACAGCCGCCAAGTACTGTAATAGTCTTCCTTTCTTTTATTCAGTGGTTTTCTAGTCTAGCAGCCGCTTGTGTAGCAGTAGAAAGCTAGTTCTCATGTGCAGCTTTACACAAAATACCTAGCGCGATGTGGTAGGTTTTAGAGATTTAGAGGTAGCATTTATTTCAAAATGTCCACATTTTTTTGTCTAGCAATGTCTGACATATGCAACATTTTCAAATATCAACGTCAGCACAAAATAACATTGTTGTTGCATAACATTTTGCATGAAAACTATAAATATGTATGAGCTTTACATGATGTTGGATGAAATGTTTGATAAGTATATCGTATACGTTTCATGTAACTGTCAGTGCTCCAGCTATCTTAGCAGAATATTCTGATGTATAGTAACTTAACCAGGGAAATATTTAAAATAAGAAGGAAAAAAATTAAGATTGACATCTGCTGGCTGCCAAAGTTGTATAAGCATCAATATTTTCTTTAAAGACAGCATCTCTGAGCAGTTGTTCTTATTAACACTTTTGTCTTTTAGTTATATTTGAGAGCAGATCAGTGTTGCAAATGAGAATGGGTCTGATGCTGCTCTGATCAATGGAAAACCTTCCCCTTGGCTTCGGAGGTGCAGAAACAATCAGATCTTACTAAGGGGCCTGTCTTTGTGCTCCTTTTGCAAAAGAAAGTGGTTTCTACTTCTTGTAGCCGGTGAGGTGCTGGATTGAATAGGACAAAGACTAAGGAGTTAATCAGGAGCTCTGCAATTTCAGTATTTGCCCAATAAATAATATTAAGGGGAGCCTGGATTATTTTTTTGTTTCCAGTGATACAAGAAACAAAAGAAAAACTGGAGAAGAAACTCCCAGGGCCCCTATCTGTGACATATACCAGCAAAGTGTAGAGTTCATTTGCGTGTTGCACTAGCAAAAATACACGTGTGGAAGGCTGGAGAGAGATGCCCAATCAGCACCTGGCCTGTCAGCAGGATCCAGGCTGCCAGCTTATCTGGGATCCTTTGGAAATCCCAGGGTGGTTCGCAGTAGTGGCACTTCAGTACCTGCAGTGCTAGCAGTTCTCTGTGCTGGGGACAGGCAGTCTGCTCTACACTGCTAATTACAGATTGAACTGGTCATTTGGGGTTTTTGGTGCTTCACCCATTTATGAGTTCTGTGGGTTTGATATCATGGAGAGGCCAAAATTCATGTTGGTGCACAGATGTGAACTGGCTGTGTAGTGCAAGGTTCCTCTTTGTCCTCACTGCACTAGAGAGCCAGCACTGGGATGTGGTTGTTAACTGGAGATACGTGTCTATGTGGTGATCTGGATCCCCAGGAAGCAGGTCTCCCACTCCAGTTCTCCTCCAGGCAATCATCCCAAGGAGATTTTCCACACCCCAGGGCAGTGAGCTGCAGCATCAGCTCACAGAAACCTTCTTGGCTGCACTCAGCCAGCTCTGCAGAACCTGTTGTCCAAGGAAAATGTGATTATTTTCTTTTTGTCTACATTATTTCTAGTGAAATACTCTAAGTGGTCCATTTTGTTAGCACCTCAGATTTTTAATGTGTTATTAATAATATAAAACATCTGGAAGAATATAATTAATTATTTTTTAAAGTTTTTAGAAAATGCTGCAAAATAACTCAGCATAGCTAAACACCAAGCTCCAGGATTTAAACTCTTTGGTTTGTTTTCCGGGGTTTTTGTTGTAAAGTTGCATCTCTTTTCCCTTATAGATCTTACCTATGAACTTGGGATTTACCACTTTCCACTCCCTCCAGCATGCATAACTCCTGACCCTTGTGGAGTTAAATCCTGGAGCAGGGCAGACCTGCAAGTTTTGCTTTCAGTAGCAGGTGACATTTAAATTGCTCGAGTGACAATTTATTACAAGTACAGACAGATTTGTTTGAATTGATCTTCTTAAAAGAATTTTAAAATAATACAGACACTATTCCTATAATAGCATCATCTACGTCGAAGGATACATGTTTTTCATATATTAGTGGCCAGATGCTGTCTTTAGGGAATGTGATGTTCTTATTTGAGCTAATAAACTGCCGCCATAAAGCAAAACAAGTCTGACAGTATTGTGAAATTTGGAGCTGGAGCACTGTATTTTCGTAGTATAATAACGAATGTGGCTTTCTGGTTTGCTCAGTACTAATTATATAAGCATTTAACATATGCATGAAAAGATCTTTAAAGATGCAGAATATTATGGGATTTTATTTTTTTTAACCTCTAAAATAACTTACTGTACGTCTAGCTTTTCACCCTGCTTCCCTTTTAACTTGAGTTCTTGTACTACAGAGAATGTAGGCCGGTTAGTCACACCAGCTAAAAAGTTAGAAGATACAATACGTCTGGCAGAGTTGGTAATTGAAGTCCTACAGCAAAACGAAGAGCACCATGCAGAGGTGAGCAGCGGCGCCCGGAGAGGTCGTGTCCCCCCAGGTCTTGAGCAGGCTCTGGTGGGAGCCTTGTATATTTGTGTGATGTCTTCCTAACTGGTGCTGGGTCCTCTTCTTTAAAAGCCAGAAGTATTCTTGAATAATGGTGCTCGAGTACGATGAAGGCAAAGTACGGCTCAGGAGGAATGTGTTGTCAGAGGGGAGGGAGGGCTAAAGGACGAATTGATTACGTTGTGCTCTCCTCAATGTCAGTCTGCAGCCTTTCTGACAGCACTGGAGCTGAATCTGGCCCAATAATTCACCACCAACTACATACAAGAGCAAGCCTGTCCACTGTCCAGATAGGTTGTGTTTCCAAATAATGACCTGTGTGTGTGTGCCTCCAGCCAGCATGAGCAGGGTCCCTGCAGTAGCACCTGCTATTCGGAGGGAAGCAAAGAAAACGACAAGAAATCAGAACAGTTCTCCTTTTTGTCCCTTTCTGAGCATTCAGGTTTCTCCTACAGTACATGATTAACTCACCTGGTTTCCTGTTGGACTCTTGTGTCTTGGCTTATTGGGAATACCTCAATTACTAGTCATGGAGGTTAGGATGAATTATGCTCAGTTACTCATTATTTGGGTTATCTAAGGCCTAATACCACTCTTAACCCTTCAAAGCACTTTAATGGAAAAATTCATGTTTTAAAACCACTGAAACCATGTCCTAGTCATATATAGACCAGAAAATTGTGAGGCTTGATCCTGGAAACACTTGATCCCACAGGCAGCTGGCATGGCTGGCTGCAGTCCTGCTCTCAGCACGTCAGGACGTTTCTGCCCAAGCAGGTGATGTTGCATATCCATGTAAGTATTTGCAGGATTGAGCCCTGAGTTCTCTGTCAATCTAGTGCTCTTGAATGCATATTGAGAAGTGAATAATTTTAAAATTCAGAGGGAACAGTTATTGTTTATGATTGTAGGTTATTGTAACACTCATTCACTATTTTCTCTTTTCCTTCCCATCGATATATATATATCTATATATACTCACTATATTTTGCATTAAGAGCATTTGATAAATAATTTCACAATCACCTAGAAATCATTCCGGTGTGTATTAAATTTGCAGTATAACTTTTGATTATTGATAATACACAACAATCCACAAAACCCAACTAATGCCTGACTGCATATTTAAATTTCCTCCCTGTTTTTCTACTGTTCATTCAATCTTGGATGATCCTGGCAGGGGAAAGAGGTATGTGACTAAACCGAATGAAACGAGTCACTCCTGTCATATTCCGTGCATGCCCTCTCAGTGCCATGTTTCCTACTGGGATTTTACCCGGGCTGCCCTCGCTTCTGTAACTTTGACCGAGGAATGTAACAGCAACTTCGAGTTGGCTGCTTGCAGGGCTGGTAGCCTGACACAGGAGGGTAAATGTGGCATAGCAGTCCAGTCCATGCATGCAGCAGTGGGTATATTTTACGAGCGCTGCAGTTACATCCCAACACAACCCTACCTGCCTGGACTCGCTCCTCAGCCTGTTGTTACCTGTTGTTTGCATTCACCCAACCTCTAGTACACTGTGGTGGAGATGGACTAAGTACTACACGAGTGCCTAGAATGGTAGTGGTCTTCCTCTGGTTTTGTCTGTATGTGCCTTGTACTGGATATACAGTATTTATATGTAGAGAGAGAATATACGGGGTGAAGAGTGAAATAAACCTAATTTTTACCAAAGCAAGGGGTGCTCAAGAGCACTGCACTTGTGCACAAACTGTTTTGTTCCACTCCTCACCAGCACAGGCTGGATGTACAACCAGCTGGGAAGAAGCTGTTTTTTAAAACACAGGTTATTTTGAAAAGAGTAGAGTTCTGAAGGAAGTGTTTACAGGACCGGTTGCACTCAGCCAGCCTCGCTGCCAAGATCACCAGGAGGAAGGCTCAGAACTGTTCTCCAGCATCTTTTGTGTCACAAGGTTTTGATTAGAGACAGAAGGTTAATGCCAACATGGATAGGAGGCATATCCTGGTCCGTTGTTCTGAACAGTGACCTGGAAGGGTGAAATCCATCTCTCTCCAGAGCCCGGCACTCTGTCGGTGCGTTATTGAATCCCTGTCCTGAGGGTGGCTGTGGCATTTCAGCAGTGCACAGGCAGTTGGCCAGCTCTCTGCACACTTTGAATTGCACCCAAGGAAGAGCGAGAAGAGGCTGGGTGGTTTATCACTGATTTTTATCATGCATTGTAGCCATATTATGCTGTCACAGTGCAATGAGAATTGCTGAGGCATTCCACTTCTTTTTTTTTTTTTCCCAAATAATTCCAGATGAGTTTTTTTTGACCTGTGGAGAACATTTGACCTACTAGGTGCAACTCTTTGGTCTGCTTTGGATATTCAGCAGAAAATAAGTTGCACTGCTTACTGAAGAAATGCCTTATTTTACTGAAGAACAGCAGTTTTGCACTTAAAACATGCCCCGTTTTCCCTACGTAGACATCCAGGCAGATTCCTTAATGAGAATGCAGAAAGTAATACTCAGAATGTGGAAAATGTTATCATTACAGGAGGAGTACTGTGTCCAGTCAGTTGGGTTTGCCTTACCCATGAGAAGGAAGCAACCCAGCACAGGCAGAAATGCAGCAGAACCCACATGCCTACGTCTGTAATCTGGGAGAGGGAGGTCTCTGTCATTGTGTCATCTCTCCCATCAGATGTCTCCTAGATCCCTTTCCCTTCCTCTGGATGACTGATGACAAATGCCAGAGACAATGCCATTCACCTATTTTTAAACTTGTGTTTTCTCTCTCTATGTATACATATGTGTATATGTATATATGTATCTTAACTCCTTGAGGTCATACATATATACATGTGTATCCATGTGTAAAATATACAATAATAGGTGTGTTTGGCTGGAAAGCACACTTTATTTTCCTCCTTTACATTGTGATTCAAGCAAAGCAGGTAAGTAGATGGTAAATAAATGAAATGTTACCATCTTGAAGGAGATTTTCTAAGTATGTTATTACCTCTCCCACTGCAGGAAGGTCCTGCTCACTGAAACTAGGGAGGAGGTTGAGGATTCTGACATAAGTTAGAGACTTACAGAGCTGAAATTTGTCTTTTCCAGCAAAAGGAGAAGCTGTTACTGTTTTGGGTATTTTTTTTTTTCACCAATGATCACATGCTTTTCTTTGTAATTTCTTTTTTAAAATAGCTTTTTTTTTTTCTTTTTTGTGGAAGCAGGTTTTTATTGCAGGACTCTGAAGTGTTTATGTTGGGATTTGTTACAGCAGATATCCTTTGGCCTCCTCTCTTTTCCTTCCCCCCAAAATCCCAGTTGCTGTTGGTCCTTCGTACCGATCGCTCAGTGCCCACAGACCTGTGGGCAGTGTCTGGTGGGTGACACTGTAGCAGGCTCTGGGCAGGCAGAGGCACAGCCAGAGGAACCACACCAGAGCAAGGACAGCCCCAGCACCCTCCTTGAAAACCACAGCCAAGCTTTGCTAACTTAGGAGGACCCTCCCATTCCTCAGCACAGCTCCTTTCGCGCCCGTTTTGGGGAGAAGGTTGGAGTGGGCATTGGGACCAGACTTGTGTCGTGACATTTTTGTTTCCTGTGTGGTCTCACAGTGGTTTGATGCCTCCTGATGTGGCACTTGCAGTCATTCAGCCATGTGCTTGGTTGCACACCAGCACCAAATGTGGGAGAAGAGCTGAAGAGCACTGCCCACCATGCTCAGCCTTGTGGGCTCCCTGCATCAACTCTGTGGATGCCCAAGGCCACCACCACTGCTGCCACTGAGCCTGCTGAGCACCCCCTCAGCAGTGCTGAGCAGCTTCATCTGTGGGCCTGGGGCTGGGGACAGTTTGCAGACAAAGGAGTTTGCTGTAGCCACCTTGTCCCCATGCCATGATCACAGGGACACTCACCTCCTGGTGTTGCTGCTCCAGGCCAGGCTGTGCCTTCATGGTACAGCCCACCTCATCCACATCATCACCCCCATGACAGGGCAGGCCCAATCTAAGATTAGGTTGGGGTTTAGGTGGTTTTTACATCTTGTAATTATTTTACATCTTGGATATGCTCTAGGAGCAGAGTGCTGGGTGCAACACTCAACCTATCCATGTCTTCACATCAATTTTATGTCAACTCATGGAATCATAGCAGGGCAGTGTCAGTGGTCTTTATATTTTGGGAGTACAATGGAATGGAAATAGTCCCAAAGACTCTGTGCCAGTATCGTTGGCAGCTGAGAAGTGGGGATAAAACAGGAAAAATTAAAGGAGTCCATGGCAGTAACCTGGTTAGGGAGTGCTGCTCCTCCCCATGGTCAAGTGAGCCAGCAGCTGGAGTTGTGCTGTGCACATCAGTGCAGTTCTTCATCGGTGAATCAAAACTGAACCCTGCGAGAGTGAAAGCCCATTCTGCTTATTCATGTCTGCTAAAATCTGCAAAAAATGCCCCTCCCTGGCTGGCAATTCCTCTTTGAACTGATTCCTCTATTCCCAGTCTCTTCCGTTTCATCTCCACTCTTGTGCCTATGCTGGAAGTTTCTTTTTCTCGCAGAGTGCCACAAAGCTATTCCTTAGATATTTTTAGTCACTGAGTAATTTCCTGTCACTTCAAAATGACAGCACATGGTCCTACCTACAGCACTTCTCATCTTGCATGTTCCCAGCCAGAAGTGGCTTCTGAACACGCATGCATGTGTCCGCAGCATTCACATCCGAGCCGTGTATGATGTGAATGTCACCTCAGAGAGCCCGCACAGCCAATTTTAAGGACCCATGTGCATGAGAATGAGTTACTTCACTGATATTTTTTTTAGTTTTCAAGTTTAGACATTTTTTTCCTGCCTCTGTGAAAATATAGGCTTGCCGTAGATTTTTTTATTTTTTTTTTTAACCTTAGCATGTTGACAGTAGAGCTTTGTAATGAGTTCCTAATCAGTAGCATCATGAAGGTGGTAGTCTGTTTCTATGAGCCTGTATAGCTAACCATGTAAAATGAACAGTGCTGCAATAACTTTTACTGGTCACGTTTGAAATGTCTTTAAAGGAGAGTGTGAGTGATTTAGGACAGATTTTAATGTCTCAGGCTTGTAGTTTTTCAAGACAAATAGAAGTAGCAAATCTAAGTAAAATTTAAACTGTTGAAAAACACGGCAGAAAACCCACAAGCACAGTGAAGAAACTCCCAAATTTCTATACTTTAGAATAAGAATTAGTTGACTTTTTTTTCTGATAATTAGCGTCATTAAAGATGAATGAAGTCATTTATTGTAAATTGAACAGATGAAACCTTCTTTGCCATGTTACAGCTGCATGCCTTTACAGTGGAGCTCTGAACAGATCCTCTACAAGAAACCTTTACCTTAGAATAGCAATGCCTAATTCTGTGATTAGCACAGCCCATGCAGGCTAGCACTCTGAAGCACTGTTCTCTTTACAATAAAGGCAGTTTCCATGCGATGCACTTTATTAAAAATTTTTTTTTTTTTGACACATGTGGCCTAACATCTTTCTCTGTGCTTTCTTAGAACTAACACACTTCTTTATTATCTTTTTCTACCAACTCTGAAGGCCTTTGCTTGGTGGTCAGACCTAATGGTTGAGCACGCGGAGACCTTCCTGTCACTGTTTGCAGTGGATATGGATGCAGCGTTAGAGGTGCAACCCCCAGACACCTGGGACAGCTTTCCGCTCTTTCAGCTCATAAACGATTCCCTCCGTAGTGACTGTATGTATTGTATTTTGATCATTTGCTTTCCAGTGGGCGGCTCAGGTTACTGATAATACTTCCAGCCTCTCCGTGCTGCACGGAGAACTGAGATGGTTAGAGGTTTACAGTGCATACTCTTTTAGCAGCAGCTTGATTTTGTTCCATTGCCACTAGAAAAAAAACCACAGAAACCCCTTAAACCAAATGCCTCAGTCGAAGGTGAGAAGTTGAACTTTTATTTTGATGCTTCTTCTCAAGTCTCTTGGTAATGGCTGCCTGATAAGCAGGGAATTAGGTACTCTATCTTGTTGTCATTAAATGTGCATGTCATTTTATATGTGTGTACTGCATTTATTTAGCATGAAGTAAACCAGTGCCTGCTTTAACATTTTATTGAAGGGAGGAAAATATTAAAGTAAATGGAATAGTTCAGAAGAAGAGTACTTTGTGAAGTAAGACTCTTCTCTAAAGCACGTGGGCCCGTGCCTTAAAAACCTGTGTGAGGATTTGGGACTTGCCCGGGTGGTCCGACCGCTCCCCAGGTTGCTGGTGGCAGAATTGGCCTTGCCTTCAGCCAGGTCCCAGACTAGGGCCCCAGTTAGTTTTCTAAGACCACATGAAAAAATCCAGGCACTGATCCTCAGAGAGCAAGGTCCAGCATCATGGTAGTGAGTAAAGAAATGATTTTCCCACCTGCTAAAGCCATAATGTTTGCCATGCTGTATTGCTTACACCTGTTTTATTCACAGGAAGTAATAATGTATTTGTAAGCTTGACATTAATGGAAAAGAAGATTCATTGTCTGTTTATTTGTTTGGAGTAATAAGTCATTCCTGCTGTCTGTGTTGTGAACATTGGTGCCTGATGCCAGCTCCTGTTATGTTCTTGAAGTTTTCCTGTTCACTGACAAATTCGTTGTGTGATGAAGTGCCACACTGTGGTTTGTTACAGAGGTTTTAGTAACAGTAGTGTCTTACTATACTTTTATTTATCTATTCTAGATAATTTGTGCAATGGAAAATTCCACAAACACCTCCAAGACCTGTTTGCTCCACTTGTTGTTAGATATGTCGATCTGATGGAGTCCTCAATTGCACAGTCAATTCACAGGGGCTTTGAGCGGGAGTCATGGGAGCCAGTAAAGTAAGGAAACCTCCTTTGATACAATTGGAATTTGGGTGCAAATGGATGGAGATTCGTACAGAGATGAATTAGCAAACATTAGACTGGACGAGCAGAAACTGCTTTAGATTTTCTAGTTTAATGCTAAAAATAGAAGGCCTGATTCTCTTCAGGGTTTTCAGGCTAATGAGGGAAACGGTACTGGTTTTTTGAAATGCTTTGCTGCCTCAGTTAGAACTGTGTGCCTTTGGACAGGGAAGCATGAAAATGGGAAAACTTTCTTAGCTGTCATAGCTTTTTGAACCCCATTCTAAACGGCCTTTTCCAATGCTGCTTTTGAACTCGAGTAGCTCCTTTTCAGAACAAAAAAAACCTCCCATCACTGTGTTCAGTCCAGCCCTATAACCTGTGTGAGTCATTGCTGCACTTATTCTTCCCAATACTCGTTTTTTCCACCCACCCCATGGGGGGATAGTGCAGCGTGTGCCTCGCATATCAGCCCCATGGCTGGTGGCTGCACTTGTCCCCATGTCCAGGGCAGCTTTGCCTGTCCCAGCTGCCTTGCCTGTAGAATTAGATGTGCAGAAACCAAAGTGAGTCAAGCAGACTCATTTCTTACATTTGGAAAGCTAGGAGTTCACCAGCAAGAAATTGGGAGCCTGAGAAAAACCCAAATTGAACTCAAGAGCTGGCGAATGATAAAAATGTGACATGTGCTTTGGATTACTGTTGTTATTTCACAGGTTTTGAAGCATTGCTGAACCCTGTCATGCTTGCTCTATAAAGCCAAGTCAGATCCTACAAAGGAAAATAACTGACTTTTCCTTCTAATAAAGGTATTAAAATAGAAAGATTGGCCCTTTGCAAGCAACGTGAGTCTGGCAGTGCCTCAGACCAGGAACTGGGACCAAGTGACCTCTGGAGAGACTCTTTTCCTTGCTTTTTTTGTGATTCTCTAGGCAAAGTGAAGTGGCACTGCACTCTCAGAGGTTGCTGTATAAAAGAACGTGTGGTCTTTCAGGGCTTTTCACACCAAATATGTTCCGTTTACAAGGAAAAGAGATTTTGTTCAGCAGCCAGCCTCCCATATGCAACCTGGAGTCTGAGTACCCAGGTTTTTTCCTTTCTTTCTTGTGCATCCTCAGCATCCGTAAGGATTCTGCCTGCCAAATCTCAGACTTTTTCTTGACACCTGATCATCCCCTCTGTTTTGAGTGGGGTTAAGTGGCTGGCATTCAGGAGCCTCTCTCACTTTCCATTTGCTGTCTTTGGTCTGCAGGCTAACAGGATTAAAAATCCTAAAAAATCTTGTTTCAAATAAGCAGATGTGACCCAGAAAACATACAAGAAATAGATCTTTCGAGTAGGAGAATGCCATTTTTACAGCCACTCCTTCAAGCAGAATTGCACTTCGAAGTTAGCATTAACTTCAGTTTCAGAGCTCTGCTTTAGTAATGAATGTGTTTGTATTTCCTTGTCTGTTATGAAACAGAGGCAGCTAATCCTGTGTACTTGTCCACCTGGGTCAAGCACTTGATAGCCAATTCATTTTACTTTTTTCTTTTATCAGAAGCTGTCATCATTTTGGTGTTTAATTATTTTAGGGGCTTACCTATAGATGCCCATAAGTACTTTGATGTGGTGCTTGCCTGTCAAAATGCTTTGTCCCTGGGTATGCCATCATCTATCATTTCAAAGATATCTTTGATGGTTTTAAAAGATCTTTTCTTAGTTCTCTTGTGATGGTTCTTTCCTTCTGGAGTTCCAGTTACAGAGTGCTTTGAGCATTGCATTTCCAAGCAAAAGCCCAGGATTGACTCTTTCTCTTACAGACTTGGGTATTTAAAAGATTTCTTCCATCAGGAAAGTGGGTGCTTTCCACAAGGAGCTTCTGTCCATCTGGTGAAAAGATGCACTATGGTTTTTTTTTTCACTAGTTCATATTTTGTTCTTGTGTCTCGCACACAAAAGTGCGAGTTGCAAATGCTGGCTCAATGTGATGTGACCCGGTGAAGGAAGGCACCAGTGTGTGCCAGAGGGTGGCACATACAGTGCAAAGGAAAAAAGGAGTGTCATTCCTAGGATCTTATGACACTTTTGATGTTCTGTTCGGAACTAAATGTTAAGGCATTTTCATCTTTTGCCTCCTGGGCAGACCACCTGCTCCTCTTTGTCTGATCGACAGGGAACTTGCAGAGAAGCTCAGGTTAGAGACTTTATTTTGTTTGATTTGCCCTCCTGTATCTACTGTCTTCTTCTCCCTCCACATGACTATACTGCAGCGCAGTTGAATCTTTGGCCATAGGTTCTCAAATAGTTTGGACCAGCCAATTCCCATCCAAATTGTGGCCTTCTGTTACCACCTCTCCAGAAAAAGTTTTTGGAAATTGGGAACACTGTACTATGTTCTTCCAGAGCTTTCCTCTGCTTTGAAGAAAGACCTTCAGGTTGGCCAGCAAAGGCAAACCATCATGGCTGTCTGTTCTACCAAGCTTCTTGTTAGCCTGCTTTGGATCTCTACAGTGCATTGTGAGAAGGAAATCTCATTATCTCCTGTTAACCAAGAAATTATTCCACAGCACAGAGTCTTTTGAAAGGGTTTCTCTATGCTCATGCTTGCAATCAAGGCTGAAATATGTAGCCCTCCATAACCTGACCAGATGGCAATTTGCAAGCATGTATTTCTTCTATTTTCATTGCCGAATACTCTGCACCTTATGCTCTGAGGAGTTAGGTACAGAAATCACTAACAGTGAGAGAGATACTGTTAAGTATTGAAAAAGTGGGGGGGGAAAGCATGGATGATTTGTGCCCATGAGGGCTATGTAATCTGCCTCTGCAGAGCTGCTGAGTTTGCAGGGGGTCCGTGCCCTATAGCTAGAGCAGCTGGTGTGCTTGTATGAATCCACGGAGAGAAATGTGGAACACTTGTCCTTCGCACAGTCATCCAAGTATGCAGGATACAGAGTAGGTCTGTTCTCTGGTGAGTTGAGAGGTCTTGGAAAAGTAGGGTTTGCAATGGTTTTTGTTTTTTTTTTTCATTCTAGCTTCTGAGAGAACACTGATTTATGTTGCAGCCAACAGACACGTATGTGTGTGTGTGTGTGTGTGTGTGTGTCTCTGTGTGTGTGTCTGTGTTGAAAGATCTTTTTGAGCAAATGCTGAAGCCAGTGCAATGACAACCAGTTTCAATGGCTTGACGAAGATGTTACTCATTGACCCAGCGCTGTCTCTAACGCACTGTAGTCCTGGCTTTAGCATCTTTTAATTGCTCACTAACCCTTTGCAAACTATTTATAAATGTATCGTTAATATAAATGTCAGAATTTGAACAATAGGATTATATTAATCACTTTATAAGGTTGTACAACTACAAAATGCCAGTGGAAAATGTTTCCCCTTAAAAGAAGCACCGTTGTAGTGAAAGTGAGTATTTTTGTTACTATTCTGGGTGTCAGTCACAGGAAGAGCACAGATTTGACTGCCTACTTCACTATCAAGCTCTTTGCTTCACATGAAGGCTTTTGTGAAAAGATTTGCTCTTGAGCATTTGCTCAGCCTCAGCAGTGAGGTTTTAAGTGTTTATAGGGATGGAAGAGAGAGGCGTTTGCATCTTCCCTCACTAAATCATTTCAGGCATCCCGTAGGAACTGAGCGTTTAAGTATGGCCAAGAGTCTCATTTAGCTCTATTCTGAACCCAGGGGGACAGCTCAGTAAAAATACTGTGATTTTTTTCTGCCCTCCTTTCATTACGAGGGCAGCTCTACAGGAGCAGCCCCGGTGCAGTTGGACGTGTTCCGTGTGATCGCTGCTGCAGTACGGTGTGAGTGTTGGGATGTTGTCCAGGGGGACGTTGCCAGTCTGTTTGCACTGAGAATTTCCCAGCAGACAGTACAGGTGAAAGCCATTTTCACAGCTAACAGACACAAACGGGGCTGAAGCAGAAGAAGCCAAGAAAACAAGCAGTACAGCTCCAGAGCGTTCGTCTTTTATCAAACATATCAGGATCCAGTCCTGAAGCTGAGTCGTCTTAAATCAGACAGCCCTCATCTTGTTGATGCAAATGCCCACATTCCCTGCCTGATGGCTGAGGTTATATTTAGCCATCTATATTAAATAGGCATGGCTGGCTTCTAGAAGCGGTTTCTCATCTTGGACCTGTAGTTTTATGGTCTGAGCAACTGCAGGCTTTATGGAACATTTGTTGGTAATATTAATCATTTTTTACAGGTCTCACTGCAACTGTTAGTCAGATAATTAGATCGGTTGAACCTGCAAAACTGTGCATGTCAATTCAGGAGAATATTTTTTAAATTAGTTACTGTATATTAACATAATATACTCCATTATTTTGCTGTTTTGTTTTGTTTTAAGAGTACTAACTTCTTCTTGCAACATATTCTTGCATCAGCAAAATAATGTGTTGTATAAAAGAAATATGTTTCGGTGTGAATATAGTATACTGTTTACTCTAGAAGTCATATTTTATTAATACAGTGTTTTTATTAATATAACACTGTCACTTCTTGAATTTTAATATTAAAACCAAAGGTCCTCTGATTTATGTATTTACCATCTGGCTAAGTTATTTAAGTTGCTTTTCCTTATACATTTATATGTTGTCCACCTCTTGCTATTTCTTTATTCATTCCATATCAGTATCTAACCACATGCACCGCCAGTTCTGAAGATTTAACACTCTCTCAATCACTATGGAGTCTGTGTCTCATTCAATAGTCATATCATCTTATCAGCAGATACAGTATGAATGGAAACAATGGGCATCTTTGTGATGGTAGTGAATTCTCCTGTCTGCTTATTGCCTGACAAAGACAATAAGCAAGATAGCAGGAAATCAAATCTTCTAAGAAATATATAAACAAAAAAATAAGAACATAGTTGTGGTTTTTTCACTAGGAACAAATACTTTGATTTGTGATTTTCCTCCCCAACAAGGGATTTTATTCACAAAGGGAGAATAAAAATGAAGTGTATTCCCTAGTACTTGCCACCAATGACAGGCTGAGCTCTTGCAGAGATGTGGTTCACATCATCTGTTGCATTAGGAAATGTTTCTTCAGTGCAGCCAGCTCCATCCGTTACTTTGGGGTTTGATACATAAAGCTTGCAATAGGAAATAAAGTTCAAAATATGGCTCAGGAAGGTTGCTAAGATTTGAATATGTCTTGAAAGACATGGTGTATAATTTGATAGTTTCCTAACAGTCCAGATTATGCTGCCTGTACAGTAACTAATTTAATTCAGGGGAATGGGGGAGGCCTCCAGAGGTGGCATATCCTGATGCAGTCACTGAGGGCAGGGAAGTTTGGATGCTGAAGCTGTGCCTGTGTACATCAGTAGAAAAACTTTCAGTAGCTTCAGCAGTGCAGAGTGAAGCTGAAATCCTGAAGTCCTGATTCTGTTTTCACTGAGCCCAAGTAACAATTCAGTGAAAACAGAGTCAAAGTATCTGGTTTTGTTCCTCACATGGGACTGTAAACCCACCTGTGGGTTGTGTATTACTGGGCCATACAGCATTACTGGGTTCAGGCAGAAGCAAGACATTCCTTTGAAACTGGGCTCTCTTCTGTGAGCCAGGAGATGTGGGAGCTGGGTATTTGAGTTCTATCTTTTGCTGATTCCCAAATCACATTACGTTTTTATTTTGCATGTAAAATATAAACTGTAATGAGATACCCACTAAAACACAATTAGACCAATTATGACATCTAGAGACCTATCACACTGAAATATGTCAGAGTGGACTCCAAACTTCGGACGTGCTGTGCTGTTACACACACGTTGTCTCAGGGGAGAATGTTGCATTAAATCAGTACACTCACCCACTTTTGCATAACAGTTGCACATCTGAAAATACTGATTGAAGTCATGATGCCCAAGTACACATACTTCATAAATTAACCTTTGAAATGTCTTAATCACCTCATGGCCCATTTCCAGCCAAGAAACAGTCGCATACCAGTTCTGGATTTATTTATGAAGTGCAGTTTATTCATAGTGCACATATGAGGGCTGGGCAACATGCAGGACCCATTTTTTCCACACCGAGGAATGCAAGGGAGGATCAGGGCACAGTCTTCACTGAGGAAGAACCTTGTAGTTCACTGTTTCATTACTCCAGATTAGCCCTTCTTTTTTATTTATAGGGACTAAGACAAAGAGAGGTTTTGCAGAGAAATCCCGACTCCACTGAATTCAGTGGCAGGATCTGTTCATTATTTCAATTCCTAGTTCCTTAGCAGATCTTAGTTTAGCTCTTTCATTCAACCTAAGTGTGTAAGAACTGAAACTCTTACTTACAAGAGAGATTTTTTGGAAGAAAGGCTTCTTTCAGCACTTTGAAATGGTATCAGGACTTGAAGGTGGAGTTATTTTCATGGGTGTTTAGGTACTTTTTTAATTTGCTACTTTGTGATTCTTTTTTCCATTCTAGTTTGTTTTGGGGGATTTTTTAGGAACTTGCTTTTTATTGCAGACTGCAAATCTAGTACACTTAAGCTTCCATACTCATGCTTCTTTCTGAAATGTTTTGCTTTAGTTTTTTAACTGTCCTTGTGCTGTGAATTTTGCAGATTTGTTTCTGAGTGTCATGTGCTTCTGCTACATCGGCATTGTCACTGTTATGGTATTTTTTCTTTCTGTCTGTTTCTTCCACAGGAGTTTAACAAGTAATCTGCCCAATGTGAATCTACCAAATGTGAATCTCCCTAAAGTACCAAATCTACCAGTTAACATCCCACTAGGCATCCCACAAATGCCTAGCTTTTCTGCACCGTCATGGATGGCTGCTATTTATGATTCTGAGTGTGTATTCAGTTCAAATTAGATCTCATTTAAATTTAAAGTAATCTTGGCATGGATATGTATTGTTTGTTTCTGTGCATTACATAAAACTTTAAAGAGTGATACAGTTAATTAGACGTTTTCTGAATGAGACACTAGTGAATTTCTGGCATGTGTATTTTGAGGGGTTTTTTGTATAAATCTTGAAAATTTGTCTCAACTCCCACTGAGAGTTTGAGCAAGTATCTTGCTGTACAAAATAGCTGTCAACAATGGGCCATGGTTTGAACAACATACAAACCACAAAACTTACAATGTGACATTATGTGTCTCAGCAAAGAGTTTTGTCCAAAAGAGATGAACCAATTTCAATGCCAGTCAACCAATTTCTGTGGACCAGATGTAGATCTAAAAGTGACATTTAATGCAAGCTCTGCATTTCCCAGATAATTTTTGTCTTAATTTTGATCAAGCAATCTAAGAAAGAGGAGCACCCTGAAACAGTTTTTATTCATGTTCAGGGAGGCCCCAGAGAGCAATTAAAGATCCATAGCCATCATTGCTGCCTGAATAATTCCATGACCAACCGAAGAAAGATATTTCAATGTGAGCTTTAGATCATGGCTTAGAAAATGAGGCACAGTGTCAAAGCAATCAGCCTGTAGGAGCCTTTTGCTCTGTGCTCCCACCTCCCTGTCCAAGTGTCCCAGGGTGCACGTGTGGAGCTCAGGGGGAACATACCACAAATCCTCAGCACAGATTAGGCAACTTCTCTTCTTATAGCAGATTTCCCTTAGAAGTCCCATCACCGAGCAGTGTGGAGGGTCGTACACAGTGGGCTTAACCCAAAATCTCATCATTTGATGTAGCTCATCTCCCAGGATGTACTCGCATGGAAACACATCTTGTCAGTCCTCCTGAATTCCTAGAGCATTGTTTAGGGTTGGCATAAGGTGTTTGCAGCCAGCACTGTGGTGCTTTTCCTCTACCCTCTCATTTAAAACTGAAGAACCCCCCAAAACTCCCCCCTTCAGTGTTACTGAAACACCTTCAATTACATCTACACCTGAAGTCCACCAGAATGTTTCTGTCATTAACCTGGCTCAGCCGGGATTGCAGAGCACTGGTAACAAATCAGAGTAAACCAAACACTAATATGAGAATTTTTTTAGCACATTTTAAGAGCTTTTAAAACATTAGCACGGTTGTTTATGTTTCAAAGCCATACAACTCATATTCATGCTAAGATAGCTATATTAAAGGCTAGCTTAGGCAGTTGTCTGTAAAGAGTACTTGAAAGTTTTAATCTTTCTCTGTGCATGCTTTGTGGTATTGCCTTTGAAAAGATAAGAATCATGTAATGACAGAAAATTGGATAATTCCTCTGAAAATGCTTGAGAATCTGTGGTATACTACAAGCTGCCTGCGTGATTAGAGTAATTGTGGTGCTTACGAACAAAATAAGAACAGTGCATTTTGGAAATTAATATACTATATTGTTTACTTGGATGGAGCCCTAATCAAAAGTCAGAAAAAGACTAAGAATAATACCTTTAAAATTTTGAAACCAAATGGATGTCATAACATTGCTGTTGTAGTAAATACCAATTAGTATATTTGTACACATTAAATCACTGAAAATGTAAATTTATGCAGTTCCAAAACTGGGTTTAGACTGTTAAAGCTGATTTACACCTAAGCACAGGTTTGAACCAGGCACAGCTGAAAAATGCTGGTAGATGAACATGTGAGACTGTTGTACAAACCGGTCCCCTGGCTAAAGGAAATGCCTGATTCTTTATCTTTTCATCTCCCTGGTTTCCTTTTACTCACCCTTCCCCTCCATCAAGGACATGTTACCTGTTGCTTAGTGTCAGATACGTTTCTCCTACAACTGAGACGATTCTTTATCTCGTTGACTGTAAGCCCAGGACCCCGCAGGACCCCTCTGGCATGTTGGGAGTACAGTTCTCACCTGGCAGTAGCCCTGTTTGCATTAGCTCTGAGCTCCTCTAGCATTAACTCAATGCAGCTGGCATCTGTCACAATAGAAACACCCTCCCTCATCTGTTTCTATAGATGATGTCAGCACAAGTGGTAATGCATGGTGTGTTAAATATCTTATAAATTACCGTGTTAGCATTAGTGGTATGCGAGGAGGGGGTTGAAACTCTTGAAGCTCCCTTGGTAATTGTTCTGGAGGAAAAAAAAAAAAAAAAGAAAAAAAAAAAGAAGTGAGGGAGAAGGAGAGAGGGAGAGAAAAGGGTTATGGATGCATAAATTTCTCTGCACAAACAGAGTGCAATCCAGTTCTGTATTTTTATTCTGTAAGTGGAGGTTTGAGATATAATTATACTGTGAAAAGAGCTGGTGTATCTACACACTGCAGGACCAAAGACTTCCATCTGGGCAGGGGTACGGGTACAAGAATATATGCTTGGAAGAGAAATTCAGAGTTTTGTGGCTGACCAAAGTTGTTGCAAAATAAATTTTTTAAAAAATGGAAATTCATTGCCCTGTAACTGCTTTTGCAAGAAAAGGGTGCAGCAGTCAATCCTGCCAAAACTCCAGGATATGAGCTGCCTAGTGCCCTTAGCTCAATTTATTTACCCCAGTTTTTTTTCAGCTGTTCAAGAGATAAAGCGTGTCCTCGCTCACCACTTGTTAGCACTGTCCCTTACCTGGAAATGGGGCCTCGGTGGGGGGACAAGGCAAACTCCAGATACAATTCAGAGGGAGGAGAATTGCATGAAACCCTAAATTCTAATAACTGCATACAGCCTAGTATGACAGTTATTATTGATCAAGGATTTTCTCCCACAATTTCTGGCCTTAATTCTTAATAATCACATACGTTAATGTGGTTATTAACTAAGGCTGATTTTTACCATACACACGTTCTTCCTGTTAATATGTGTAACTCAATGTTGTCTTACTCATCTGGTCTGGAAAGTTTTGTGGGTGATGACAGCAAGGTAGATTAGGCAACTGTATGGTAAAACTCAAAATCCTGATGGTGGAGATGGCCAGCGTTGTCCTGTGTATGGAAATACTGTCTGCCCTACACTTGTTGCAGGAATGGTCTCCACATCAGGTTGCAAAGAGCCTGATGCCACTTCTGACTTTTGTTCTCATTTTGCCCTGCCAGCAACGGATCAGGCACCTCAGAAGATATGTTCTGGAAACTTGATGCCCTACAGACCTTCATTCGGGATTTGCACTGGCCTGAGGAGGAGTTTGGAAAACACTTAGAGCAGCGCTTGAAGCTTATGGCGAGTGACATGATTGAGTCCTGTGTGAAAAGGTGAGTGCCCAGCTGTGTTTCTCACAGCAACTCACAGGATGCAATGGTTTTTTTGTGTCTTATTGTCAGTAAAATTTCACTTCAGCCACTGTTTATTAGTGACCCCAGCCCAGCTCTGCACAGCAGAGATGCGTTGGAAAGCCTATTCTACCCTAAAAAGTGGAATTCACCCCATTGCTGTGAATTGTGGACTCTCCTAAGCAAGCACTTCTCTGTTGAGACTCTGGAGAGTGCCTATTCAAGTAAGACAGTAAATCATCCATTCTTTCAAGCTTTTTACATAGTTCTCCTTTGCAGTGCTACACGTGCGGTCAAGCCTTTGCAAATGCAGTTTGGTGTGATGATCATGAGTGCTGAAGACATAGCCCCAAGAAAGATCCCAGCACTTACTTAAAAAACACAGATCTGTGACAAAAAAACCCAAGAAAAAAATTATCAGAAAAAGTGGATAGTGTGTATCTTGGCACACAGGTTTCACATCTGCTGTCGATTGAGAAAAGCTGTTGTATCATCAGCCACATTATAGGATAGTCACCTTCAGGTCTTCCAAAACAGAGATTTCTTTAAAAAGCTTTTAGACATACTGGCAGCTGTCATTTTGAAAGCAAAATATTGAGGTTAAATATCCAACCTCTCCGCAGCAATTTATGTCCATTGGTATCAGAGGTGATGAGGAGGCAAGAAGAAAAATTAACTACGTATTTCATTGTGCAGAAATTCATAGACAAGGAGATCAACCAGAGGAAAAATGGGTGCCAAATACAGCTGGTACATGCTAGTATTAGCTGCAGTGTGTGATGTGGCTGTTCTGTACCACAGTTTCCTGGCCACTCTGTGAGTGTGAGTATGGCATTTATTGTCTGTTCCTCACAGCCTGGATATGCAGTGTTACCATAGGGGAAGGCACATTCAGTCCTTGAGAATGCAAGCAGGCAGGCAACGAGGCTTGCTCTCTCACCATCCTGGAATAAACCCCAGTGCATTTAAAGTGCAGTGAGATGATGTATTTGACATTAAGCAAGTCTCCCTTTATTGCAGCAGCTCATCTTTGGTCCTGTGGCTGGCATGAACACTGAGCATCAGTTCTCCTCCAGTTGTCAGACTGTCCTTGTCAGGAGCAAGCACAGTGCTGGAGCTCTGCTCTCTGCTCTGCCGCAGCATCACAAGCAAAACTCTTATTTTCTTTTTTTGGTTTTTGGGGTGTTTTTTTGGTTTTGGTTTGGTTTGGTTTTTCTTTTTAATTGGAACCAAAGCCCCTTGGTTCCAGTTATAGCTGCAATGGTCTGTAGAAATCAAACCAGGTTAGCTCAGCTGAGGTAACTGGGAAAAATAAGCAAATTTCTAGGTACATATGAAGAAGGATTTGGAAGCCAGGGATGGGGTTTTTTTCCAATTGCCTCAACCTTTCTACAAATGTGTTGCCCCCCTGTAAAAACCTGGCCCAGCTTGTACTGGTATGACTATAAATAATGGTTCTGAGCATAAGTAAGTAGAAACATGCTCCTTTCTGCAAGAAGATGGAAAATCCCAAGTCTCCTTGGGTCCTTTCAGTAATTATCAAGATTCTAGTCCCCGAGTCCAGGCTAAATCTGGCACTGGTAATTAAATCAGTTCAAATGCCACTGCTGATGTAAACCAATATGCTGCCTTCCCTATTTATATCACCTGCAAACAGGGCCTGGCTAAGGTTTCTTTAGCAATTTCAGTTTGACACAACATTTTTCTTCGCGTCTGTCTCTGAACTGTTGAATCCATGGAGGAGCCACCCCGCTTTCTGCACTTGGTTGTATTTCGGGGCTGTCAGGAAAGCAGCCCTTGCAAGGAAGGCCTGTTAACTAATAAATCCAGGCAAGAAGGACCTATGTACGAACTCAGATCTTATCCCAAGAACGGGAGCTTCACATTTGTAAATGAGTTTTCATTTCCATAACCCTTGGGGGATCATTCAAGTTCAGAGTTATTCCTGAGCTGCAGCTGATATTATTTGTTATTTCTAAATGGAAGCTCCTATGTTAATTTGTTGGCAGATTCTGTCTGATGTGATAATTGTTCTGTGTTAGGTTATATTACTGAACTACCTCTGGAATATGCAGAGGGGCTCCAAAGAAAGGCAAGACAGTGCCCACCACACTGCAGAGCATTCCCATGTTAGAGTCACAAATGCCTTGGTATTTAAAATATGACACTGGATCAGATTCTGTAGTCTTTGGCCCAACAAAGCTCTTGGTGTATCACAGTTTGTAACTGCCAGGGATGTCAAATTTGTGCTCAGTAAAACCTCAGGAGAGCAGTGAGGTGTGGGCTTGTGCGATGCATGTGCGTGTGCTCATACTGAAAAGACAATTATGAATTTATGAACTTGTAAGACAGGAACTTAGCAAGCAAATACAATCAAGGAGACCTAAAAATGCAATGGTCTGGCAATGTCCTTTCAGTCAAGTGATGAAGGAGTTTCTGTTATTTGTAGTTGATATCAGGAAGCAATAGGAGCTTCCTTTAGCATGGCAGGCTGTGGTTATAAACCAGCTAATGCAACCAAATTATAGATGTATATTGACACTGCTGTTTGTAACATCATCACACTGTTTATCAAGCATGATAAAGTCATAGTTTCCCTGAAACCGTTGCACACTTTATAAATAGTGTGTATTCTGGAAAGTGGGTTTCTTTTTAAACTGGGAAATCATTTTTAGTAGAAGCATGTTTGTAACAACTGTACTATGGTACAGCAGCATTCGGCTTTCTGGCTTCTCAAACTCTTCTCAGAATTGTTTCACATTATTATTAATGGCTTCAGAATGTTTAAAAGCAACTGAAACATCTTTTTCTACTTTCCTTCACAGAACAAGGATTGCATTTGAAGTAAAACTGCAGAAAACCAGCCGATCAACAGATTTCCGAGTCCCTCAGTCAATATGCACCATGTTTAATGTCATGGTGGATGCCAAAGCTCAGTCAACAAAGCTTTGCAGTATGGAAATGGGCCAAGAGGTAAAAATGCAGGTTCTTCCTTTCACAGCTTTTAAAGGCAATGTCATGAAATTTCCTATCTCCTGTTGTGCTCGTTTCAGAGACGTTGTATCGGTTGTGGATTTAGTCTTCCATAGAGAGTGTGCAGATGAATGTACAGGGGGTTGCTCTCAAATCTAATGAATAGAAACATTCGGAATCCCTGTCACTTAGGAGTGGCTTTTTGCAAGGACTGTGGTATGCATACGGTATCTCTCAAGCTTGGTTGATGCATGATGACCATATATATTGAGTCATTAACTGCACCTTGGAGCCAGGTGTCGGCAACACGCTTTCTGTGTATGACTGTGTTCTGTAGACAAACATAAGGAAAACAGAAGTGCCAAGTTATTTCTGTGATGCTTGGAAGGAAAAACAAAACCCCACCAAAATAAAGAAATAACTTCCAAAAGTAGATTGAAATTCCAGCTGCTTTGACTTCCTTTTGAGTATTGGCTATAATCAGCACATCACTGATCATTCTGGATTTCCAGGTTCTTAATGACTCAAGTTTCCAAACAACAAATCTGTTTTAATGAATTGCTGATTTTTATTTTCTACTGAAGCCATAGTTGCAGGTTGAAGTTTCTGTGAATTGATTTATGAACTAGAAAGAAATGGCAAATTGAAGTAGATTTAATGCATCATAATGATCATTTTGCTCCAGTGGCTTCAAGCCAAATTAAATATTCATATACCAGTCTAGAATAAATTCACAAATACCGTTTGGCTCTCCTATCCTGCTGCTTGTCAGCATTTCCTAGATAAGCCTTTTCACTACAGCTTTCCATGGTCAGATTTTGCAGTGAATCACTGCAAGTTGTTCCTGTGGTTTTTTAGTTGTTCACCTCACTTTGTTCCTCTGAAAGGGCTTGCTCCAAAGGCCACTGGATGCAGCAGGGCTTCTTGCCCTGATGTCAGGGGTGTTTGGATCAGATCCAGCTGTTCTTTTTATTTTTCTCATACATATTTCAGTTATGACATTTTGTTTGTTAGTCACCTTGCAAGAGATTTCATACTGCCCATCATCAGGTTCTTCCCTTGTCCTCCAAGTCAGCTGGGGCAGATCTTGCGTGGGCTTTTGTTGTCCGAGCATGGACATGAACTTCTCTACCATTTTCTGTACCATATTCATACCCATTTATCTCCCTAAATCCCTCAGTCTGCAGCTGCTGCAGCATCTACCCTGTCAGCTGAGGTGGTCAGTATTCAGATGTCACAAGACTGGTAACAGGAGCTGTGCCAGGATATTGTGTGTCCGGGCACTCACTGCTTCTTTCCATAACGACTTGTGATGCTCTCTGCTTGCTGCAGTTTCCTCCAAATTCTGAGCATCAGTCACAGTGCACATTCAGCCTGTCTCAGGCTCGGGGGCACAGGGTGCAAGGCAGTTATTTCTCAGCTGTTCCCAGCTGCAGTGGAGATTCAGCTGCAAAACTGCCTGTGCTGCTTCCAGAAAGTGTTTGGTATGGCAGCTCAGAGACAGGCAAACTCCTGTGGCAAGCAGCAGTTGCTGGGGCACAAGGTTTTTAGCAGATAGCTGAACTAATAGACCTGTAAAGCAGATGTAAATTATCAGTGCATAAGTTACCATTTAGGGCTTCAGTATTTTATACACCCTCCCTTTTTCTTTTCTTTCTTTTAATGAGTGTTACTACCTCCCCCTCCATTCGCTCGTACCACTCCATTTTTCAGCTACCTCCATCTCCTCTTCTTGAAGCTGTCTAAACCTGTGTGCTGAGATGGGCAGGCTGAGGAGCATAGAAGTTCGGATCCTGGGCCATTACAGCCCAGAAGGGGAGGACAAAATGCCACCCCACCTATTCCAGTCCCTGGTGGAAGTGATGAGACAATCAGATAGGCAGCAGAGGGATGGGCACCCGGGTTTCCAGCTTGCAACTTCCTCTATAATTTGGGGAGCTGGGTCTGTGCCTCACTGAATCCCTCTGTCCCCCTGTCTCTGGTGTGTGGCAGCCACACAGCCTGGCAAGGGCTGCTGGCAACTCCACCAGGGAGGGAGAGGAGGGAGGGAGGGACAGACAAACTCGCTGACAGGACCATCCATCGGTGCCACAGCCCTCACGTGGCTCCTCCAGTCCATGGTCCCTGTGCAGACAGTTCAACAGCAGCAAAAAGGGCTCACATTGCCCACCACAGTGTTCAGGCAGGGCTGCTTGCCCAGCCTAACTGGAGAAGACATTTTTATTAGAAACAAGCCACCGATTTTTCTGACAGTTCAAGATGTACGTGGGCAGAGTCTCTCTCAATACCTTACTTGACCTCACTCTGCAGTTTCCCTCCCACCCCAAAGGCCTTCCCTTCCACACTACCTTCAGTCACACTCACTTCAGCAGATACTTGAGTGCATTTTGCGAGCATTACCCTGTGAAACAAACACCCATCATTTCATTCCATTTCCTTGTCTCTAAAGGCAGCTGTTAAAACATTTGGTAAACATACTTTACCATCTTAAATATTTATTTTTCCTCTGAATTTTTAATACATCTAAGGGGATAAATGTATGTATTAAATGTTTCTCAGTTGGTCTAGTATGTTTCTATTTAATATCTAAGGTCAGATGGTCCTTAGAGAAATACAACGTACACACAATCTGTTACATGACAAGGCAAGATACTCATCACATAAAGTCAAGTTGAATCATTGTAGTGCACTGATTATGGATTGTAATAATTGAGCTAATAGAAAGCTGTGATGAACTCGATCCAGAGCGGAGGCTATGCTGGCGAAAGCAAACCAACTCTGCGATCTTTAACCTTGAACATTTTCTCAAGGAATGTAGAAGGAGCTGTTTAGAATCGCTGGTTTACGAGCCAGGCGTCTGTGAGCAGCACCAGGCGCTCGCTTTCCAAACCGCCGCCTTCTCCAACCCCATCCTGGCCGAGGCTCCCCTTCCCGAGGTGGAGCTGGGGCTGCAGCACCGGGGGCACAGGGTGCACATGGCTGTGGCTGCCCGGGGCAGGACCCTGAGCCTCACAGGCCCTGTCCTTCGTGGTCACTGGCCCCAGCACCGGGGCTGGCTCCGCCCTGGGGGTTGCAGCTGGGATGGGAATGAGCGCTCAGAGTCCTGCGACACTTCCTTGGTGCATGCACAGGCTCCTCTCCTGCTTTCAGAGCAGCAGTTTTATTCCATTGGGGTTTTTATTTGCTTTATAAACAGGCTTTTGATTGAACATGCATCCGTCGGTGCATTTCACAGTGGATTGCTTTGCACACAGCTAGCCATGTTTGAGTTCAAACTCGTGACTTACTTGATGAAAACCATTAGCTAAACGCTTGGTTGCAAGGTCTTACATACACAGAAAATGCAGTTGCAGAAGGAAAATGTCATGGGGCAGACACCCCAGTATACACACAACCCTTCCTTCATCTCCCTTAGGAAGTCCTGGCTGTGTCTGCCAAGGACATCAGCATCTTCTACCTGCACCCAGCTCTTACAGGTCCTTGTCACCTCACAGCTGCATTGCAGCTGTGCTGGGAGCAGCCAGGTCAATCTGGGAGCTGATAAGGACTAGCTCTGCATTAAACAGATTAATCATAACTATGATCCCATAAGGGACTGGTATATGTCTTGACCTGCAAAGCAGGACATGGGAATGGGAACTGCCAATGCAAAAATCACCTGCTTGTTCGTGTATGTTTTCCCTGTACGTGGGCCCAGCAGATCGCAGCCTGTGGCGTGGTGGTGCCAGCTTGTCCTGCTGCCCAGGTGAGGCTCTGAGTGCCCCCAGCCAGGCCTTGGGCTGGGACGTGCTGTGCCACGTCCCCCTGCCCTGCCCCTGCCGCAGGGATCCCCCCAGCACAGCCATCCCGGTGAGGGGTGTGCAGCTGCCCAGTGCCAAACCCTGCCTGTCAACAGCCGGGTCCCTTCCTTCTGGGAGCGAAATAAAACCACAACAGAGTGCCAGCAGTCAGCTACAATCCGGCCCCTTCCCACTGTTTTACTGCCTGCAAATCCTACAGGTAGCGATCTCTGGTATTTCAGCGAAAGGAGGTTTTGATCACATTTCATTTTCCATTGCTTATTGTTTCTGTGCATGATGCTGCTGTTCTCATACGTCTCTTTTTTTAAAAGATTTTGGTTTATTTATTGTTTATCTTCATATGTTCTTTTTCCTGTCTTTTGCACTTTCCTCTTTATTTCTGTCCCCAATCATCTGAAAAGTTTGCAAAAGAGTGGGTAAGTGTGTCCTACTTTTATTTTCTTTTTCCTGAATTCCTGTATTAATGTTACTGCTATAGGAAAAAATCCCCAAACTGCAGAGCAGTTCAGAGAGTACCCATCAGACACTGAGACCAGCAGCTAGCATTTGTGAAGCCCTCGCAGTCTTCCTTCCCAAAGTCTGATTAGTATTTAAAGCAGATTTGTCTCTTTCAATGTGATTTGATGTTAACATTTTAAAACAATATTAATGCCAAGTGGTAATGAATATAGTGACTAGCACCAGTGCTTGAAATGTTTGACTGAAAAATCAAATGTTTTGTGTTGGAAAGCAGTCATAATCAGTATTTTCTCAGTCCATTGAAAATAAGAATATACTGTATGTTTTCACTAATTAAATCTTGTATTGGAAACAGGTCTTTTCTAAATTAGTAGAAGACTGTATTTTAGTACCTATTCTAGCCATATTGCAGCTGATTGCATCAGAGCTCCCAAGCTAAGCAAGGTTTGGCATGTGCAGAAATTGGGTTGAAGACTCAGAAGCGCTGATGCTGCAGGCACAGGCGTTGGTCAGCCAGTGCTGAGCTACTGCCATGGGATCTGCCAGCACCCAGGGCTTGGGGGTGCACTGCCTGCTGGCTTTTGCATGGGACACAAAGGCTCCTTGTGCTTTGTTGGGTGGTTTTTAACTCTGTCTTACAGTCACTGAGCAAAGCATTTAAACAAGTGCTTAATTTGAGCTGTGTGCCTGCTGAACACAGTGTGACACAGGTTCAGCTGCTTTGCTGCAGTGGGTGGGAAGGGTGCAACTCCAGGGGAGTGGTTGAGGCCACTGCAAACTCCCCTTGGAGCAGCAGGTTCTCCCCACTGCCCTGCCGAGGGCTGGGTGGTTTGTGGTGCCCTGGGAAAGGACTGCCTGTTCCCCTCCAGCAGCAGGTATATCTCATTGTCCAGTGCAGTCCATGTGCCAGACAGACAGGACAATGCCCACAGAAGTAGAGAAAAGGGACTTTGGGGTCTCTAGGAGCACTGGGTGTTGGTGCTCACAGGGATGGCAGAACCTCCCCTCCGACACTCACGTGTGGCTCCCGGAGCTGTGGACACACAGAAGAGGGCAGGGTGTGCCCATGCTTCACAAACAGGTATGGGATTCTCCTACAAGTGTCAGTAGTCACTGGTCACTGCAGTGGGGCCCAGGGTAATAAGCTGCATAATTCTTCAGTTTAATACTGCGTGTTGTGGCTTACCAAGGGAAGATGCTGACAAGGGTAGAGCTGTTGGCTGTGATCAATGCTAATATTTTCCTCCCCCTCTCCTTTTATTTTTCTTTAGCACCAGTACCATTCAAAAATAGATGAACTAATTGAGGAAACCGTCAAAGAAATGATAACACTCCTAGTGGCAAAGGTAACCTTCGGCTTCAGGTGAAGTGATTCACTGTTAACGTTGCATTTTTAATACGTGCGTTTCCATTAAAATGTGACACATTAAGATGTTGAATTGGCTTCTTGTTTCTCACAGGCAAGATCATACATCTCCCAGTCCTTTCATGGTGACTCTTTGATGATTAGGAACTGCGTGAGATGTAATAACTGCTGGCAGGATTGCCATACTGGGCCAGAAGTGGTTTTAAGGAATGGGTGTTATGTTAATGGGGTAGCACCCCATGGTCAGCATCACCCCACAGCACTGGGGGTAGCTGCAGTCAGGGGGTGGCACTGCTAAATGCTGCTGCAGAGCCGTTGGGGTGGCACGCAGAGGTGGCCACCACTCCTACACATGAGGTTGTGCGGACAAAATAGCTCATCTTGTGCAAGATCACCATATGCTCTCCTAAGAAATTAATTTAGAGGTGACAGTAGTGGGAAATACATTCCAAAATGTCAGGTTTAATTGTTTGGAAATTGTTTTTCATCAGAGTCAGCTCCTCTAGCTCAGCTGCCAGCATTCCCCTTGGGTGGTTGTGTAGGTCTGGTGTGCTGTGCTAACACGGAGGGGAATTGGTATGTAGGGAGAAAGATGGTGGGGTGTGTTTTCCTTTAGTTTCAAACTTTCTGAGAACAAGTCATCCCTATTATACAGTGGAGACCTTTAAACATAATCCACCAACATATGCCAGTTTGATTCTTCTGCAAGAATACCCAGCTAGCTGCGTGTTTGACACGGCATACTGGGAGCAAGAACCACCGCCTTCCCCATCCACACAGGCTCTGCTGGCTTCCCCACACACTGCACCCACCTGCTGTCCCCAGCATCACCCAGGACACAGAGGGGTGATTCCCACCCAGCAACAGGTGCACCACCAGCACCCAAAAGGCAGCGCTCTTTTTTCCCCACTCCCCAGCCTGCTGTGCCTGGGGACGGGTGGTCTGTTCCTTTGTCAGTGCTGAGAGCTCCACTGGCTTCTTTGAAGCTGATGCTGACTTTTACACCCCTGTTCAATTATTAAAAATAATTGCAGTGTTTTTTGTCTTTATAGTTTGTCACCATTTTGGAAGGAGTCTTGGCCAAACTGTCTAGATACGATGAAGGAACTTTGTTTTCTTCTTTCCTGTCATTTACTGTAAGTACAGACTAGAGTTTCCTTTCTTCTTCTTTTTTTTTTTTTGGGGGGGGGTGAGTTGTAATCTGCCCTCCCAGGACTAGGTCAGCTACATAGTAATTCTGCCATTCTGTGATGTTTGATCACTGTAACCCCCACATGAATAGGCAAACAACCTGTATGCAAACATACAGTACATAAACACCCAAGATGCACAAATTTCCAGTCATCATTCAACTTGGTGGAGTTTATTCTGTAGAAATGTATGAAGATGGAAAAAATCATCACACTGTACGTGCAATTTTCCTAACTAAAGAATTTGCTTCATTGCCACTTTGCATGACAAGTGTGTTTCTCTCAGTCTTCTGGATATAACAGTGGTCATCTTAAGTAGTAAATAGCAAAATAAGGGCTGGGAAGCAGAAGCTTTTATGTTTCTAAAAAGAACAAGGTAGTGGAAATGCCATGAGATCATGCAGAAAAAGGTGCTTCTAATGACACATTTAGTTTCTCCCTAACATTGCAAAACCAATCCACAGCTCACCACATATTTCCTAGCAAGGTACAGGACCAGACCAATACCTGTGCAAAACTAGCCTTAGTATCCAGCAAGGGTTTAACAATCTTAGCTGTATTCCAGAAAAATGTTGTGACAGCTTCATAGGACAAACACATGGCAGCTGATTTCCAAAGGTCTTCTAAAAATGCATTCCAGAAAGTTTACAGGAGAGTCTCTCTGCAAGCATGGCCTCACTCCTCTCAGCTCACAGACAGGTGTGTCCCCCAACACTGGAACTGGGGTGGTTGGAAAGTTGGGTTCACATTTCATTCCCCATGCAGACTGCATGTGCAGCCTCTCCTGCACTCACTTGTTCACAGACACTGGGCAGGAGGCAGAAGGCACTGCTCTGCAAACTGGGAAGGCTTTCCAAAATTTTATTTTGGAGTTGTCTTAGTTACTTGCAGTTGTCTGTTTGCTGCTTGTGGGCCCTTTTGCTGAGTTTGAGGCAGTTTGTTGATCTGTTTGGATGATTGGGGTGGATGTAGGAAGACTTAACCAGCAGAGACAAGAAACTCTGCTCGTGGGCAGTTGTGTGCACAGCGTCTGGCAGCTTATCTGAACCACCCTGGTGTTCAGACTGAGCATTCTGCATTTTCAGGTGTGCTGGAGGCACTTTGTTCTTCCGAGAAGGGAGAAAGGGAGGGTATCCCATTCACTGCCCCACAGTGCAGCTTTTTTCCCTGGATAACCCCTGTGTGGTTACAGTCCCGAGGCTGTGCACATCCCTGCTTGAGCAGATGCAGGGGGTGGCTTGGGGTGGATACCTGGATACATTCCCTCGTTCCAGTCCTGTGGGGGGTTAGGAAATTCTTGTGTGCCAGCAGCAGAGGATGTGGAGGCGGCAGCTTTCCAGGCATCGGAAGTACCAGCATCAGCCCGCGGAGACAGTGTAGTGTGCAGCCCTTCCTTCCCCGTGAATCCAAGCTGTTCCTCGGTTGATGCTGTGCTGCTCCCACCACATCCTACTGTTTACGCTGCCGAGTGCTGCTCCCTTTGATTGCTGAGCAAACCCTCTGGCTGCACCTGGGCTCTGGGCTCCTGTCAGGAGCCAGCACATCGGAGCATGGGGTTCAAACATCCTCTCTGCTGCTCCTTGGACAGTTACTGACAGTTGACTGACCCAGCAGCAGCAAAACAGTCTGTCCCACTCCAGTGGCCCCACAGCCTTTGATTGTGTTCCCAAAACCTTGATTTCCTGAGTTCCCAGCCACAAAGGGGTGTATATTCAAATAGTTGCTGTGCATGGTGTGTGCATGCCTCCAGGAAAGTGCTGAGCCCTCGCCCACATGCAGGAGGCTGGGCGCACTGCGGAGGAGCAGGATTGCTCCTTCCTGGGAAAGGGACGTCTCTCGCTTTGGCCTGAGTGTTTGCTGGGATTCACTGGGAGAGGAGGCTGAGGAACAACCCTGACCCCTTTGGCACTGGGCTTAGCAAGTCTCCTCTCCCTGCAGTAGTAATGGGACTTGCTGTGTTTAGTCTTTGCAATGGTAAATACAGAATCTCTCTCTTGTTACAGCATGCTTGCACCACCTCCCACGTTTTCCCTGTCTGAACAAATACAACAAAGTGTGATGGTCCAAGCCGCTGAGCTCCAGAAAGCATTAGTCTCCCACCCCCTTCCACCGACTTCTTTCATCGCGTGTTTTCCAGGCGCTCTGCAAGTGACATGTACTCGGGGGTCTTGTGACAGACAGTTTTATCACCTAGTAGGATATCCTCATTTCCAATTCTTGCCTCGAAATTCAAGATAAAATTAATGCATCTGTTGTCCTAATAAATTCTCACTAGCCACTTCTCCTTGCAGAGCACTTTGAGAGGAAAACACCCTTCTAAATTTGGCCAGACTTTTTTTTTTTTCCCCCTGTTTGTTGATACGTTTAAGTTCATCTTGGCGGCAGCAGCCCAGGCCCTGGCTGGGTGTCTGCACGTGCAGATCCACTGTGTCACAGGAATGCCAGCTGCTAAAATTCCCTGTAATCTGGATGGACTCTGTAGGCAGAGCATTACACCTATGGTAATTATAACCAAAGATTCCATGTTACCCGAGGGAGACAGAAGTAAAAGATCTTATTTTTGTTCTGCACAAAATTTGTATGGTAAACTGAGACGTTTCATGGCAAAGTCACATACTTTGTGAAAAACGGCAGCCTAGCAAAAATCACACAACATCCGGCAGTTTGGAAATTTCACTAAATGTAGCCAAATCTGAGTTTAAAGAAAAACAAGTAATTATTCTGATTAAAGGGGAGTGGGCAGGAGAAGCAGCTCAGTTTTTTTGTGGGTGGAGGGAGGAGATCGCAGGAAGCTGAGTTATTCTTGTCGCCTCTTGGCTTTGGAGAAGGTAGTTTAAAACAGTGGCGCTAAGCTGGACCCAGGAGTGCTAAATCTGCACTCAGATGGCAGATTTGCCACTGCCTCACGTCATGCCTTGTGTGGTATTTGAAGGTACAGGTGCATGGACCCCAGCTTGAATTCTACAGGCTGTCAGGCCACATCATTTTCCGAGCTTTCCTCCTGTTGTTTGGCTTTGCTGCTTGGAAAAACTGCTGGTTTGGTGCTCGCATGGACAGCCCTGCCTGTGGCTGCTCCACACCAGTGCAGGTGTGCCATGACTGCCTGCTCCTCTGGAGCTGCAGCCATTGGGTGGGCTCCAGCTGCCTTCACTCATGGAGGCTGGGGCTCCTCAGCTCCCACTCCGCAGGAGCAAGGGGTAGCGCTTCGCTACCTCCAGAGAAAGTTGTGAGGATGAGTGTAGCGAAAGGGTGAATGTCCAGACAGCTGGCTGGAAACAGGAATACCTGGAGACAAGATAAGTGTTCACTGAGAGCAAGAGCTTGGTGCTGATTTTGTTGCTTCCTTCATAAACTCCGTGCTGGGACGTGCCCCGTCCCCTCCGGCAACAGAGCCCAGGTCACACCGCAGCAGCAGGCGCTCGGTGCCCTCCTCCTGCCCTCCCCTCTGTTCTTGCCCCCCGGCTCGGCAGCCCGGGCTCTGCCAATACTTGCAGCGTTCACCTCGGCAATTACCACCAGTCTGGTCTTTTGTATCGCCTCATTGTGCTTAATTATGCACCCCCCACACACACCATATGAGTGCTTCCACCCACTCTCACATTCTGTCTCACACATACATTCATTCTCTCATTCGGGACACATAATTTATTCATCCCAAGATGCAACTGTGTGCGTGTTATATTTAGGCTGTTTTAATGGTAGCTTTAGAAATATTTAAAAGCAGGTGAGCTTTTACACCCAAACAAAGATGGCCGGCAACGCTTACCCTAATTAAAAGCAGAAGTGTTGTGGAAAATCCCAGCCATACTCTTTCTAGACACGGTGCCTTATGCTACAGTGGGAAAAAGGTCTCTGTGGCCAGCTGGGCACTGCTCAGTTGGAAGAGTTGGCCCTGACGTCGGGGCCACCCCGCCTCCCGTGCCTGCACCCTGCTGCATGGCAAACCACAGACAAAGTAAATCTGGAGTCTTGCAGCTCCCACCATCTTATGAGGACACCCCAGAGTGCAATGTCCACCTCTGATACCCGCCCCCCACCTTGAATAGTATCTTCTAAAAAGGGGGGGAAAATCATAGACTGGGAAGCAGAAAAGCTTTGGGGCACTTCTATGTTGTGTGGAATGAGCACAATGCCCCAACATGGTCTGTGAGCTCCTGCCAGCATCAGAGCGGGCAAAAAGGGAAAAAATAATTGTATTTTGTTTGAATTGATGTGAGGGAGGAACTGCAAAACCTCTCAGAGAACTCTCAGACTAACAGAGCATCACAGTTTGGGTTGGAAGAGACCTCAAAAATCATCTAGTTGAAACCCTCCTGCCATGGGCAGGGACACCTTCCACTAGACCAGGTTGCTCCAAGCCCCGTCCAACCTGGCCTTGATAATGTCCCAGGTTGCAGCCTGCAGCCTGCACAACTGGGGGAAGCACACTATGGGCAGGACAATGGGAAGGGGGAAAAGCTGGGGTCTTTCAGGTGCTTTCTTGTGTCTGCCTTGGTGCAGGCCCCTGCCAGCCTCACCATACCATAATGCTCCCGGTGCCAGGGGAGTTCCCACAGTCCCTGGGATCCAGCTCCCGACAGGAGAGACGTGCACTGCCTTGGGAGACACGTGGCATCAGGTGGAGAGCGAGGCCTCCTAAGAAAATAATGATGTCTACTTATGAACCCCGTCTTCCCCCGCTCACTGAAGTAGAAGAGGGAGAAGCACAACTCCCACACTATCATCTGTTGCTATTAGAGCTTTAGCAGCAGTAAAGTTACCTCTCAAAAAAAAAAAAAAAACCCAAACAAAAATAACAAGAAAAATACCACCCTTCTAGATAGGAAAGTTAACTTTATCACTCTTTTCAACCTTCTCAGCATTATGCTGTCCCAAGTCTTGGCTGGTGAAGGTCTAAGAGGTATTTAAGGAATTAAAACCAAAAGACCTGAAAAGGTACTAATGGTGTAAACTGTCTTCTTGTTCTTTTTACAGGTGAAGGCTGCTTCCAAATACGTGGATGTACCCGTAAGCAGAATTTAAATAACTTCTGTCATAGTAATTGGCATCATGCTTTGGTTTATGGCATGTGTAGCAACCCACTTTATGCATAAACAGCCAAGACTGAATCATGGACCTTCACATTTCTAACATTTGAACTGGATACAATATCTCCATGAAGTTAATAATGAGCAGTTACCCTCTCATGGAGACCTATGAGGCTGTTTAGGCAATAATTTGCAGATGGTGTCAAAAAGGTACCATATTTATGCAATTGGCTTGAATCACATTTAAAAAAAAAAAATGGGAGCAGTACATTCTGTTAATTCTTCATTTGGACTTGTACAAATACAGTGTAATTTCCAAACAAAAAGGTCCAGACATGTTAGAACTGAGCCAACACACATCTAACACATTAGCTAATCTATTTTATTTTTGTTCTTCTAATTGTTGGTTTATTTTACTCTTTCAGAAAATGACTTTTTTATTACTTTGGGGAAATGGTGATGAGCTAGCAACATGTGTTTGGGAAATTTTTAATGAAAATAATTTTTTCCATTTTTCTGTAATTGGTACAGGAAAACTGTACATGGTCTCCTCTAATTAGACTTTGATTCATAAGGAAAAGAGCCCTTAAAGTTCTTAGACAGAGCACTTAAGTTGCCAGAAATTTACATTTAAATTGAGTTGAAGTGTAATATATGAATGTTGGCTGGAATAAGGGGTTACTGTAACATTTACAAGCAGAAAGATCCTGAGCAATTGCAAATTAAAAAAGATTAGATCTTAATATACCACACCAGTTCCTGCATCCAGTTAGAATGGGCAATGGAAATCTAGAATAACTCAGTTGAGTTTCATGACCTGTATGTATAATGTATGTATATTTAATGTGGATGGATTGCTCTACATGCTCTCATATGACAACATGATACATTTATCAGACAACTTGGACCACATCATTTGCATTTGTTTTTCCATCCCTTTAGTCCAAGATAAACCTTGCCTACAAAATTACCATATTTTGAGCCCAGCATGGAAAAGACACACTCTTGAACAGTAAGAGGTGTTGCTTGGTTTACCCCAAGTGCAGAGATTGGCATCCTGGAGTAATAGAAACAAGATATTGAGAGCATTGGGACGAAAAACACAGAATTTATTGCTTGCCTTAAAAAATGTGGAGATCCCTCAGTTGCAATTCCTAGTTGTTTGCATCTTTAAATACTTAGTCATCAGAAATTTGAGCACAGAACAGTAAGTAACTTCCAGGGCAAAGCATTCTCTGAGGCCTCTGTGTTCCTGGGAAGTAAAGCATCTTCAGGGAGGTGGTCTCAGTGAAACACTATGTAACCCTTTCAAGATTTTCCAAAAGCTTTGTACCTGGGACACCCTTGTGAAGTCTGCAGCAGGAGGAGTGGAGTCTGCTCCCATCCTCAGAACCAGAGAGATGTTCTAGTTCTTTGTGTAAAACAGAGCAGAAATCATTCACCTGGGCTATTTTTTGGTTGTTTCCTCACCTCCCCCTGGAAATGAAGCCACGTTACAATGGCTTCCTTGAGGCTTCCTTGACAGCCTCAACCTTTTTAATGAAGTCAACCACCAGCCCCACACAGCATCCAGATCTGTGTGGAGGCCACCTCATGGTTCACAAGCCACTGCTTTCCAGGGGAAGGAGAAAGAAAAACCTGTTTGACTAGAGGATAGAGGGGAAATCCTCATATCAAATAGAAAACCATTACTTAAATCTCATTCCACAAATGTTGTTGCAATTGTCTGGGTACAAACCAATCCATCTAATGCCCTCTTGGAATGGGCACAATCAGCAGACTGAAAATTGCTTGAAAGTGTAACACTTGACTACTGCCACATTTGTGTTGTCCTCATTGTTTTTCAAATTAATACCTTGTCATTGTTGCAGTAGGTGTTAAGAAATGTCACTGCCTTCCCAAGGGCCAAGCACTGGCCCTTTGCTTGATAATTGTTTGCTTTGTATTAAAAAACTTCCTTCCTACTGCTTTCCAAACTGTCCTCATTTTCACCCTGGAAATTACACAGATGTGTTAACTAACTTCAATTTACAGTGGCTGACAATCGTATCTTGCAGAGAAATGATACTCTGTGATCTGAGGTAAATCACAGTAATGGAAACTAATGACACTAGTTATTAACAAACTTACAATGTGCCATGGAAATTTAATATTTTGTGGCAGCTCTTGTAATGACTTGTGCTACAATATTTTAATGGGTTTCCTTTGAGGTAAGTTTGAATCCAATGTATCAAGCAATGTGAACTCAGACAGGATTTTTTTGAAAGTATTTTCGCATCCACCTGCTTCACTTCTCGTTTTCTTTAAAGGACTGCCATTATCTCCAAAACCTTGTGTGCTTGTAGGTTACTCTTTAAAATCAGTTGAATTCTGCAGAGAGCTGTAGAGATGTGCCAGCACAGATGTCCTGCCCTTTAGCAGCAGCTTAAACATTCCTGTAGACATACACTCTCTGACTTACCATTTACCTAATTTATTCTTAAAAGCAGCACTAAATCTGAGCTAAATTCAGGGTTCTAAACACCAAAAGAAAGGTGATTTTGGAACGCCTCCTGCAACACCAGCTGCTTGCTGCACACATCCTCACACCATTAGAAGGAGCAGCAAGACACCAGCTCTGGCTGTTTGGTCTCTGCCTTAAGAAACCAGAGGGCTTTTGTAGAGAAGACGACACAAGAAAACAACAAATCCTCAGCCCATCTTGCAGGTTCACTCAGTAACTTGACAGCACCAAAGGTAGCAAGAAACTTCTCAGCACCAGTATGTTGAGGAAGAGCTTTATTCCTCTGACTGCCTGCACCCTAGGCAAGAGAAGAGAAAGTGTCTGTGCATGATCCCGTGCTGCACGTGGTATTTTGCTGGGCACAGGGCACAAAGCAGCAGGACTCAGTGTCCATCAGGTAAGGAAAGGGAAAACTGCAGGACAGCAGGAGATGGAGGAGAAGGAAAAGCAGCAACAAGGCTACACAGAGGAGCTGCCCCCTGCGTGGCTATTCATGTTTTTCTCTCTCTCTTCTTCTCTCCTCCATGCAGAAGCCAGGAATGGATGTTGCTGATGCCTATGTGACATTTGTCCGCCACTCTCAGGATGTCCTGCGTGATAAGGTCAATGAGGAGATGTATATAGAAAGGTTATTTGATGTAAGTAAATGCCTTCTCCTCCTTGGACACCAAGCAGGAGAGACCCAAAATGTGACAAAATAAGACAGGAGGATAAGTCACATTTTGAGAAAATTTACTGGTTATAGCTTTAAAAAGTAAATAAATCTTTCCTTTCTTTCTGGCTAAGGCTCGTATCTGCTCTCTGCCTGCTTTAAATCTCTACTCTAGTCTACTGTGTCTTTGTCTGCGTGTGGATTTTAAGGGAACAGCATCATCTAAGAGAGCTCTTTACTATGTTTAAGCTTGTGGAAAACCTCTCTGTAGCAGAACATCTCAGTCATTGTTCTCACTGTTAAAATTTGAGCTGTTTTTTTGGCAGTAGCATTTGCTAAGGGCCATCTCTTCTGCACATTTTGTTTCATTGACAAGCACTCCAAACTGACAGCAAATTAAGCCCACTAAATTTTAGTTTTAAAAGCTAATCAAAACAGAGCTGATTAGGAATGGACTTTGGTATTTCAGGAGGACTGTATTGTGTCTAACCCCAAATGTAAATTTGAGACATGGTCTCCTTAATGGAGATGGCGTGGTAGGAACTGACCCATATGGTCACAGCTAATTTTCTGTTGAACAAGATAAATTCATTGGACTGTGAGAGAACAGTGACCTGTGATGCCCATTTGTTTTGGGTTTGGATGCATGTTAACAGTATCTCTGTTTCTGTTGCTCTTGTTGCATTTACAGCCCTTCTGTCCTTGAAGGTTTTCTGTTGACAGCCAGCCTGTAGCATTAGTGTTTCAGTCTCTCGAGGGTATTTGTCTATATCTCAATTTCTGTTTGAAGCAGCTTCTGTCCCTACTGTCCTTCCTTCCATCTCTCAGCAATGCCATTTCTCAGTCTCCCGGCTCTGGAACTCTTAACAACCTTCCTTGCTTTCCTTACTCACTCTTTTGCTTCCTCAGTGTTCAGGAAAAGCTGCTTTCTTCCCAGCCAACCTCCTCCTTCACTCAATGCCTCTCTTTCTGCGCATTACCTGTCCCTTAGAAACCTCTTCCTCCTTTACAATTCCCACTCTTTCTTTCCCCCATAACTTGCTGGATTAAAATGGAACTTATCTCTCATGTCAAATGTTTTATCACATTATATCAAGTGGCATGAATTAGAGTCAAATAATCTTACTGTGTACATCTACTAGCATGACCCATATCCACTGAGAATGCCTCATTCATGCACGGAGCACAGCAGTGCCTCCTCCGGGCGCTGCGCGTGCTCGCTCCGGGGAGAGTTTGCAGCGCAAGCACCAGACGCAAATCACCCATCAAGCAGGCATGGGGAGAAAAAACAAAACATAAAACAAAAGACTGTCGCTTCCATCTGCAGCGGGCCTGCGAGTGCATTGCTCGTTTGTGTTGAAATTTATTCCATGAGCAGCTAAATTTCCAGAGCTCATCTGGACTGTTCTTTTCAATGCCCACACTGCCTTTTCCCTCATCCTTTCCCTATGATTCACAGTTGGTGTGTTTGTACCCTTTGGGCCATTATTTCCAATTTTCAAAAGGCTGTAATTAGCACAAATATTGATTTCAGTTTGATCCGCTTGTATTTGGTTTTACCAAGCCATATTTTTATTTTAAATTAACAGTTGACATGAAAAAAAAAAAAAGAAAAAAAAAGAGCAGCTCTCTTGGTGGAAAGCAAAAAGTGCAAACCCTTTCTTTCCCTCCCTGCTCTCCTCAAGTCTCCCCGGTCCATGTGGAATTAAATAACCAAGGGTAGTGTTTTTACATTGCTCTGCCTGTTTTGACCCACACTGGCTGAAGGCGGGAATTGCAGCATGTGGGTGCTGTTCCCATTCCTCTACCCATTCATGTTCCCATCCCTGCTCCCATCCCTGTTCCCCACACCAGTGGGGTGGCGTTGGGACCCGATGCCATTGGCATGTTCGCATGTGTCTCGCGTTCGCGTGCGCCCGCGGGCGGGACGAGCTGCGGGGCTGCTGCTTCACAAGGAGGGAGTGGGATGTGCCAAGCCCTGGTCACCCAGAAATTGGAACTGTGTTTGAGTGGCTGTGTGTCGTCTGTGACAGGTTGTGTCTGAAGGAGCTGGTTGCTCCTGCGGTCGGCTCCCATCAAGGCTGAGGTGCTCCTGGTGGGTCAGTAGAAGCAGGTTTACGAGTACATGGGGATCAGCAGAGCCCAGACCCCATTTAAACTGGTGCTGTGTTCACCCATGTTTGGGTAGGGACAGGAGCAAATTCTTAACTACCTTGTCCTGAGCTCAGACACAGCCCTGCAGCCCTTTGCCCCTCTAACCCAACCCAGCAAAGCACCACAGCCATGGGTCCTTTGGTTATATTTTCCAAGGACATTTTAGGTACTAACAACCTTTTTAATACAAAAGAGAAGAAGAATAATCAAAAACGGGTTTTATGATGTCGAGTTAGAGTTGGACCTGATTTTGTTCCCTCTTCCCCCAGTGTGGCAGGGGAGCAATCCTCTTAGCTGCAGAGTTTCTCCAGGCAATGAGATTATTAACGCTTGCGAGGCCAGCTCCTCCACTGGCTTAGTGCAGCAGTGCTGCCTTACCCTGGCCAAAGCTCAGTCCAGTTTAGGGTGTTGTATGATGATAGGTGCAGCAGTGGCAGTAAACAGCTTAAACCTTCCTGCAGGCAGGTCCTCTGTGCCCAGTGGGGTCACACTGGAGACGCTGGTAGGATGGAGCTGCATCCCCTTTCTGCACAGTCCTGAGCAGTGCAGGAGCAGAGGTGCACAGGGCAAGGTTGTCTGTCACACGTTCTGTGGGGTTTGAGCTCTCTCAGGATATTTATAATCCCCACCCTTCTCTGCAGTCCTGCCCTGTGCTTCCATTTATTCCCCCTTTGTTTCCATCCAGGAGTAGAGGCTGCAGAGTGTGTTATCTCCCCACAGAGGCTGGGTTAATATGTCTTTTCTTGGCATTTACCACGATTTCTTAGCTCAGAAGCCATCACTCTTCCCCTGCACCGCCTGCCCTGTTTGCACCTGCAGAACAGGGTTCTGCTCTTTGGGAAAGACTGGTGTTTGTGGAAGATTATTGTCATATTTCTGTGTGGTCTATGTGTTAATCCTCTGAATTCTGCAAATTAGTCAGGATGGGTTCCCCCCCCACCCCCGAAATAGAGTGATCTTAATTTTAAAAATCTGTATTCTTGGGATCATTGAATGAACAGATTGATCGTGGAGTTCTGCTGGTAATCAAAACCTAACTAGCTTTTTGGCAGTGCTGTTTACTGCAGAGTAACATGACTTATTTACTTGGCCTGGCTCACTAATTTGATAACATTTAAAGCTAAAATACTGTAATAAGGCCCGTTGGTAGAGAGCAATGGTAACAGAAGGGTTTCAGAATAGCATCATAGCATTTCCTCTTCCTGTGCTTCAGGATTTAAACCCTGTGATACTTCGCACACAATGCAGAAAGATCACAAACTCTGTGTAGTACCTGATATAAAGTAAAATTTTAACACTTTCTCCCCAGAAAGGGGGCAGAGTTGACGTACAGAATGGAACTGTTTAGAGAAACAATGAGGCAGAAGTAGGTGGGTGTATCTTGAACATGGGAAAATATCTTCAGAGTGATCTTGAGTCTTCTTGACCAATCCTGCAAAATTCAGGCCCCCTTTGTCTCAGGTCACTCATAGGAATTTCATAGGATTAGAGTTTATACATCTGTAATTTTGTCTGCAGGCAGTGGGAGTTTTCCTTGTAAGGGTTGTGCCCTTTGGTGGGAGTTATTTATAGATCTGTGTATGTGTATATATCTTTACACACACTGTTAGATACTCACAGTATAGGTTTCAACTCGTCAGAACATATGTGATCCAGAAAGTCTATGATTGACTAGTAGGCTGTGTGAATGCCAACCTTTCTTCCTCATAAATTGGTAAACACTAATGTAAAACATAGGGAGACTATTTCCTCCCCAGCCACACCGAGTAGCACGTACACAAAAGGCTCCTGAATGCTGAGTGAGCTCCCTGAGATCCTGCAAATTCCAGCATCCTGATGCAGTCCCTAAATAGCGCAGATGGCATTTTTGTCTCTGATGATTAATTCAATATCTTATCAAAAAAAAAAAAACAAAAACATGCTTTTGATATGAGAGATCAAAACACCAAGAGAAGCTCCTAAGATTGGGAGGACCTAAAAAAAAAAATTAATTTATTTTTTTCCTCCTTGTACTTCTTGAAGACACCAGCCTGAGTAGAAGATAAGGATTAAAACAGATGTGCTTAGTGCTAGTTCATCTGCTTAAATCTAGCAGTCTTTGAGATCAGTGATTAAAAAGCCATCTCTAACTTTGATGAAATCCACTGCAATGGTAATTCTGTGTCTCTGATCGCTGTCTTATGGGCCTCATGTCTGCCTAAACCGGACATAGAAAACATTTCACTGGAGATGATACATGGATTATATGGGTCAATTATACACTTAATCTGCCTTCTGGGGATTAAGTGTGCATAGATTGACCCCGCGTATTTGGCTTGTCCTTGGCAGTTATCAGATCAGGAAGGTTGCCTTTACCAGAAAGTCTGGTAAGAACTTAATCACGCAGTGATACAGCCCGCCGAGGTGGCAGCAGTCACCGTGCTTTTTGCAGAAAGCAGTTCTACCACTTCACTGTCACTGTGAGTGTTCAGCTCCCTCGGTCTGTGTCACAGCCGGGATACCAGACGGAGTATTTTCTCCTGAAATGAGAAGCGAGTTCGTTCTTCCCGGCAAGACGGAGACAGCTTTTAGTCTTGGTGGCAGGGTGGGATCAGCAGGGTCCAGCAGGTGTGGCAGGGATGGCAGTGGGGAGACCAGGGTTTGCTCTGCCCTGTGCTGTCCTTGGTGCAGAGGAACAATCACTCCAGGTTCACTTCCAGCAGGAAAGGAGAATCCATGGCTCATCAGTTAGAGGAGCCAGCATCTCCTTCCCACCACCTCCGGGGAGGTGCAAGCCCTTGGCTGAGACTCCAGCACCAAGTCCCGTCCCTCAGGGTCAGCTCAGTTGGGTTTTTAGGAAGCCCCAGTGATATCCTAAGGCTGATGTTGCATCTGGTGGATTTTGATGGATTTCCTTCCCTCAGCCAGGAGCCCAGCAGGAGTGCAGTGCCTGAGGAAATGGTGTAGGACTCTCCTCATGTTTTCAAAGCCCTTGCTGGTAACTGACTTCTCAATATCAGAGGTAATGAGTAATAGCACTGTGTGAGTCTCAGACTTCAGCAAAATCCTTACACAAATTCCCAGGAGCCTGAGTGAGTACTTGTCACTGGTTTACTGCAGGATCCACAGGCAGCTCAGCATATGTTTCAGTACCTACAAATTTGGAGCCTGATATCACACCTGAGTATATTGAAAAAATACAAAACACAGCTAGATCAGTTAACTCAGAAAGTCCTCTGCAGACATAGAAGCATTAGCTTAGTCTTAAAATCAAAGCTTTTGCCCTCAGCAGGGTTACCCGCATGAATTTTGGCAGCTCCTTCAAGGCATGCTTGCAGGATCATGGCATTTCTTGCTGGAGCACAAGCCTTGCGTGGCACAATCAAATGCCAGAAGAGAGCCCTTCTCACCCTCCCTTCTCCCCCTCGAACTCAAAAGCCTGGTCGTGAGTCAGTGGAGCTACTCACTGTGAGTTAGAATTACTCACAGGAGGACGGGTTGCAGGATCAGGGGAAGAACGGATATCAGGCTGTGTGCCGGGCTCCCATCTCGTATCTGCTTGTAGCCACACTCACCGCTCTCTCTTAGACAGACAACAACCTGTTTCCCTCCTACGCAGCGAGACTGCTCATTAGGGCACTAACTCTCTCCCACTCCCATCCTGATATGGCCTCCACGGAGCTATTTCTTCTGCGTTGTTTTTTGCTTTTTTTTTTTTCCCTCTCCCCCCTTCCCGAGTGAGTTGTGAAATGAAGACAATTAGGCAGATTGATCTCGAGGAAGTGCAGCTTGCTCTTCCCTCCCTGTGCATCTTTGGAGGAGCCGGAGCCATGCAGCTTTCGCTGCCCTTGGCTGGCTCAGCAGGGATCGAACCCAGACCTGGAACTGATTCAACAGCAGGGACCTTTGCTGGGGAAAAAAATAAAATTGCGATGGCAATTATCAGTATATCTTCTAGGGGGTAAATTATCCTTGTTCTGAGGGGGCATAGCGTGCACTGTCCTTCTGCAGCCTCTTTTCTCCCCATGTGCCCTCTTGGAGCCACAGAGGAGCAGAGAGAGGAGCTTAGCGTGGACACTGCTCCTCATCCTGTTATACTCCCATCCATGAACTTCACACAGCTCCAAGCATGCACTGGCATGTGGCCTCCCGCCTCCCTGGCTTCCCCTCAGCAAGGCTTCTTTTCTGAAGTGCTCATCTAAGTAGGCTCCATTTAATTTATTTTAGGGAGAGTCTTAATAAAATAAGTCCTAGATCTGTCACTGGATTTTACATGCTTGTAAGGGGTTTTTTTTTTCCTCCTAAATGTCTTTATCAGAACAGCTTTTCATGTTCCAGTAGACATTTGGTTGAAGACAGTTAATTTGATTTCTTTTCCAGAGGAGATTTTCCATTAATCATTCTAAGAAGGCAGACTGATTGCTCTGTTACGTTAAGGTCAGCATAGGCTTGCTCACATCATCCGCACGGTGCTTTTGAGCGTCAGAGATTTGTGTTTTGGGGCCAGCCCTGAGTGAAAGATCATTTTATTTCCTGGTAGACATGAGTGGCCAAGGATGTTTTAGGGAAGAGGGAGCATGACATCCCCCATCCAGAGAGTCCCTTTTTCTGTGTAAGAGTTAACACGGTGCCCTCCGAGCTGGAGTTACCTTCCTGCTTCCTTTAAAGGAGGTGTAGCTAACTGGAGCTCCAGTCCTTTGGGTCATCGGGGAGGAGAGCCTGGAGGAGCTGGTGTTGACCGTGAACCCCAGCCCACTCGGGTCCCAGCTGCGTCCGGGGGTGCGAGGAGCGTGGGAAGGGCCGGGATCCGGGATGCGCGCAGGTGTGCGGGGCTGACCCCGCAGCCCGCGGGGCACGGCTGCGGCGGGGCCGAGCCCCCGCTGCCGGCGGCTTTGCTCCCTCCCTCCGGGCTCTGCAAAGGGCCTTTGCCCAAAGAAACTCGCGGTGCGCACAGGGGTGAGCCAACGGCCCCTGCGCGGACAATGACGAATTGTCTGATTTCCAGCAGCGCCTTCAATCCCTCTTTTCCTTTTCTCCCCCTGCAGCCCAGCCCCACACAATTGCTGCCGCTGCCTGCGCCAGCCAGCGGTGCGTGCCAGATTAGCCGTCCCAGGTCACTTCGTTTCTCTTGATCTGCAGCTCTTTCCTTTCCCAGTGCTCCCTTAAACCTCGCCCTGGATGTATGATATCAGCATTCAAAAATGCTTAGCAGGACTCAGGCAAGGAGCACGCTGCGCTGCATCCGGTGTGTAACCCCAGGAATGATACCAGGGGAGCTGCTCCCTCCTGCACTCAGGATCCAGGTATCCAGGCAGACCATAGCTACTCTTTTTTTTTTAATTTGAAGTCTATGAAAGAGGCTAAAGTTTATGAAATCCCACTTCGTGACAGCTTCCAGTTCAAGCTGATAACAAGTGGAATGGAAGTATTCCCTAGTATACATTGCTGGATATGATCTTACTGAGCAACTCTGCAGCCAGTTCTACCACTGCTGCCTCGCACTAACAGGGCCCTGGAATCGGGACAGAAAAATAGCAGCACTTTGTGTGGATATTGTATTTTACTAGGCTGCTTTATATAGAAACTCAGATTTTAACATGACAGCTTCATTTCTTTTTTGAAAAATGGAAATAAGCAGAGAATATTTTATAGGTTAAAAAAAGCATTTCAGAACAAGCATCCATACAGGAGTGGTTCTGTGTGTGTGTGCCTTCAGAGGTTTTTATGCAGAGGCTCTTTCATTTAGGAAAAGCGAGGTCTGCAAAATTCTGCAAAGCAGCAGGGCTTTGGGGGTTTAATTTGGCAGTTCCCAGTGAGTGCTGTGCACTTTGCTGAGCTGTATCTGCAGGGAAGGAAAGAGGACCTGGCACCCAGAGCCTACCTGAGGTGTACCCAGATGCTAAGGACTCAGCCCTGTGTGTGCAGGGACACGGGATGCTCCATGCCAGCACAGCCTGGAAAGGCAGAATCTTCCAGCTCGGGGGTGCTCGTAGCCAGGACTGCCTTCACTTGTTACCTGAAAGGCAACATTTTCTGGAGATGTATAACTTGGTATGTAAACAGGATTGGGGTTGTCCAGTCTCAGAGAGGAAAGGAGGCACCCACTGAGATGCTCAGCCTGCAAACCTAGCAGGTTTAAGTATGGGGTGTCCCTGGTTTGAGGACATTGTGGATGAGAGAGAAGTTGGAGGTGCTGCCAGAACCAATGGCAGTGGGCTTCCCAGATCACTGTGAGCATTGGCTCCCGCATCCCTCCTGCACCCTGCCATGGATCAATAGCTGTTTGCACTCGCAGGTTTGTCTCCTCAGAGTGAGTGTAGCAGAACGTGGCTGGTTTGGATTCAGAGATGGTCTGTGCATGGTCTGGCATCCGTGTTTGCTCACAGCAAACCTGGCTGAGACCAGGGCATCCCCAGCTGTAGGAGGCGGGGAGCCAGCACTGCAGTAACTGTTTCCATGAGATCCTTCCCTGAGGATAAGGCTCAGGGAGTCACTGGTACATCCACCCATCACCTCTGCCAGGGTGTGAGTGTGTGGCTCTTGGCTAGGCAGAGACTTTGGTGTCTGGCTATCAGAGCAGACCACCCTGATGTACAGCTCAGGAACACCTGAATAAGTACAAGACATTGTATCCCCAGCAGCAGATTTGTTCCGCCCCCAGTGAAGGAGCAGTGCTATTGCAGGTCCCTCCCTGGCTGTGTCCCTGCCATGGGAAGCCTTTGCTGGTGTGATGAGAGCACATGGATCACTTGCAAAGCCACTGAGGGTTGGCGTAAACAAACCTGCACCCACCACAGCAGGTGGAGTTGCAGCTGCACAGAACATGTGTAGGTGTTACAGGTTTGTGCAGCACCAAGAGCAGGGGGTGTTAGGGATGAGCTTCCAGGGCATGTGTGTTTTCTGGGGACCTTGGCCCCACTGACACAAAAGATGCCGATTCTCCTTGTCCTCTCCGGAAAGAAAGAAAATTATTTTGGGTCAAGAGCAGAGAGAGATCTGCAGAGAGGAGCGTGCAGGATGGGCTGTTCCCCTTTGGAGGGCAGGGAATTTGTGTGATTCCACCAGCACACAACGTACCCACTGGGACCCCTGTGCCTCCCTCCCATTAACACCTGTGGCACCGACCTGCCGAGCCCCGCTGGGTCCGACTTCCAGCCAATTAAGGGTGACGCAGCAGCCTGAGCACACCCTGATGCCGAGATCCCCAAACAGTGGGTGATCTCAGGTGCCATATGTACTGCAAAAAGCGTGCGGCACCTCCACACGCCGGGGTCTGCGCTGCTGCCTTCGCTCTGGATGCTCTTCCCTGCTGGAAGGCAGAGCTCTTACGCGATTCAAAGTTGTTTTGGGGTTTATTTTTGGGAAGAGGGGAAAAAAAAAGTGTAATTCAGTGATGCCATTTGCATCCTAGACAGGTGATGAGTCGCTCTGGCTAGCAGCTTAACCCTATTAGGCAACTTGGGACTGTGACTTTATTAAATAATACAAATTATTTTAATATCAAGACTCTGACTTTGTAACCTCCTTGTACAGCTACATTGTCAACAAGAATGAAATTTCGTGGTTAAGGAATATAAAATAGAGTAAAAGGCATCCAGAAATCACAGCTCTGGAGTGGATGTGTAAGAACATGCTGTGTGTACTTGCAGTGATAGCATTATAGTGGTAAAAAAAAATCCCAGGAAAAAAACCTGCAGCTGTTTACTTCAGCAATAGCTCAGTGCGAGTGTGACCTGGGAGACTCCAAACAGATTCACGAGGCTTTGATAGAATAAAATCATAAATTTTATTTAAGAAAAAAAAAAAAAGACCCCTGAGGTTTCAGGGGATTTCTATCAAACTGCTAGCACTTTGCCAGATCTCCAGAATTTAATGTGGACTTTTCTAGAGAGGTTTAACTCGGAAGATGAAGGTCATGTTGCCTGCTGTGAGGACAGCTCACCCAGAGCCCTGCCGAGCACGGCTGGTGGAGGGTTCGCTCCTACGGGCGAGGTGCAGGCGCGGATCCCACAGTTCGGCAAAGGGGTCGCGGATCCCCGGCACTGCGGGTTTGTGCGCGCTGTTCCTGCACACACCAACCCAAAGACCCTGCAGAGAAGTTAAATTAGCACGCTGCAATCTGTCACCAAAACTTAGGTTTATTTTCTGAAAGATACTTTCCCAAGGGTGTGAATCTGGGGTGGGGGGGGGAAATTACTTCTCTAACAGCAAACTGAGGGCTGCCTGAAGCCCTCCCGGTGCTCTGCCCTTGTGTGCTCCGTAGAGCTACTCCGACAGACCTGCTTTTGATGTTGGCTTTTGCATACCTAACTTAAAGAATTATGTGCAATAGAAAAGCTGCCTAATGACCGGACAGCGTTATTATCTGGCGTGCGGCGGCGTAGCAGGATGATAACTATTTATTTACTCTTTGTGGATAATGTTCTGTTATTTTCTAGTCTTTGGCAATAGCAAGAGAGCATCTGATATATACAATATTGGTGTGTATCCAATTGTTTGTGAACATCCCAAGTTTTGAAACATGGTTGTGAGAGAGGAATATAAGCTTAAGCTTGAAAGGCTAAAAAGCAGAAAGCCCCACACGTAAATGCTATTATGCACTTAATGAGGCAGGGTTTAAAAAAAAAAAAAAAATCAGCCACACAAGTTGGTTTTATCAAAGAAAATGTATAAATAACAACCAGTGATTCAAAGTGCCTCACAAAGGGAAAAGCAGGGACGGGAAGCTAGCACTTCACTTGTGGCATTCAGATAATAGTATTTACTACACTAATCTTTCGGGCTTAGCAATTGACAATCAATATATTATTATCAACAAGCGTTAACGCAAACAAAAAGCTTCTATTTCTTTTTTAACCGTGTTTCCCTAAGTCCCTTAAATTTAATTAAAACCGGACAGCTCTCTTTCTAGTACAAAGTAGAGTTAAAATCATATTAAATATTTGTTCTACGAGAAAACAAAAGTGTCAGCTTGTGCTACCAGGTTTGGCTGCTTCTTTTTTCCTTCTTTTTTTTTTTTTTTTTTACACACAGAGGGGGAAAAAAAAATACCAGCTACTCGAAGTTAAAATAAAGTCTCTCTCCCTCCCTCCCCGTCTCCCAAGACTACTGTCTATAACATGTTGTTCCTTATAGAAAGTGGGATATGGTGGCATTTGCTTGATTAACTTGCTCGACAAAAGTGACAGCTGCTGTGGGTGCATGTAGCTAAGCTGCACAGCGCAGTTCCGCCTTTGTACATCTGTCAGCAAAAAAGGAGGAATAAAGAGTGAAAAGAGACAAATTGGTCCCAAAAGGCAATCCATTCAACTCAGGAGGTTTGCTCTATTCAAGCACTCGCTGGGAATCTCAAGTGCTAGGTAGCTTATTCAATTTCATTCATTCTTTAGAATGAGCCCACAAGTGTTTAATTTCTTATTCTGTTGAATAAAAGGGGGAGCTTTTTTTTTTTATTGGAAGCATTAATTGTAAGACTAGCTGATCAATGCCTGTGATATTAACTCATTGCTTATTTTATGGTTAGCTCTGTGCTCCAAGAGCCTCAGCCACTAAACTTCATTTCTCTAACGTGGGCAATATCACACTGATTTCTCTGCTTCTGGAAAACCCAGGCACTGACGGTGCACTCGGTCCCCTGAGCCTTGGCCCCTGCCTGGCTTGGGGGAACAGTCCAAATCCTTGGCAGGTGTAAATCCAAAGAGTTGCTGGGTCATTATTGATGCCACCCATGGCTGGGGCTGGGACACAACTGAGCCAGATGCTCTTTGCCTGGGGGTTCAGCCCTGAACCCACTGCAGGTTTGGCCCTCTGTCTGGAGGAGGGCTTGTAGCTCCAAATGCTGAGCTGCCTTTGGGTGGCTCTTTGGTCACTGGTGAAGGGCAGAGGAAGGGGAGTCCATCAGCAGGGCTCTGAGGAGTAATACCCGGCACAGAGGATGGACTTTGTTGAGCAGTGGGAAGAAAAGATGATGAATGTGTGGGATGTGGTTTGCTGCATGGGTAGTTGTCTGCCTGCCATCCAGAAAACTTACACTTTCATGGGAGAGATATGCCTCTTCCTTCCTCATCGTGTGGCAGAAGGTCCATCACTTCTCGTTGACACTGGGGACCAGCATGACATGTGTGCCTGAGGGACAGTGGCTCTTCACCTACCTCAGCTCTGCCATGTCCTGCTCCAGGGCCACCACCATGTATCTTAAGCTTTTCAGATACATTTTTGTCACCAAGGCCCTGTCCCTGCTCTTCCCCCGCTCTCCTGGCTGTGGGTCAGCCTGGAGGACAGCACATCTTTTGCAGCAAGACAAAACCCAGGTTTCCAGAACAGCTGGAGAAATAGCTGAGACTCAGCTCTGGAAGCCTGGCAGACTTCAGTAGCACTGGCTGGGAGCAGGGCAAGAGGCAAACTCAATCCCACCACTGCTTGTCCACATCCAGCACCCTGTCAGAACTGGCCTTTGTAGGAGGCTCTCAGACTGGGATCTCGGATGCTGCCATGTACATTCAGACTTCTGGGAACATCTCTTTATTTTTGGTAGACAAGAATAGGAACTGCACTGATCTCTATGCTTCATGTTTGCTATCTCTACTCTTTTTGGAACTGCCTGGGATCAACAGCGGAAGAAACTTTGGGGGAAGATGGAGAGGAGCACTTTGGTGGCCACAGAAGACTGAAGGGACAAGAGTGATCCTTCCATGAGTGTCACGGAGCAGCCTGGCCTTTGGGCTGCAGCCAATTTTGTGCAAAAGCTGGCTGTGCTTACAGGGCACTCCAGGGATGAAGGCAGGAGTTCAGGCAGCACCCAGGCTCTGCCCCCCTTCTCGGAGCAAGTCTTTCCACAACACTGGCAGCTGTGTGCCTAGGGCTGGTTCCTGGACAACACATCCCTGTGCTGCTGTGGCTGCATCCTCACCTTCCCTGTGGAGAGGACACCTGCCAAGGGGCGGTGGCTGCCATGAATGCATGTGACAACACCAAAGACCCAATTTGATCTCAGAGCCGCCCAGGATGGGGATGGACACGGCTCTGTGGGCTGTCACCTACTGTCAGCATTGTAAATCAGCACAGCCCCACTGTGCCTTCCACCAGCTGAGCTTCTGGCCCATTGGATGGGGACACAAATGCCAGAAACAGAGTTGGTAAATTTTTGATTTTTTTTTTTTCCTGGCTGATCAAGTCACTTTGAGTGAGATCTGTTGCCTGAGAGCAGGTTCAGTTTTCCGTTGGGAAATAAGACTCACGTTCAGCTCTTCCCTCTCTCCCTTCCCACCTCTGTGGTCCCCTCACTCCCACTGGCCGACTCGGGGATGCTGCGGAGGCGGCCGCCCAGCATCCAGTCCCTCATCTTTGAAACACCTTGAATTCAAGGGTTCATTTCAAAGCTGCCTTTCAGCATTTCAAAACAAGCCAGTGTCCCGGACAAAGAGAGGGAGCCAGCCGGCGTTCGGAGCCTCCTTGTGCAGTGTGTGTCACAGTTTTAAATAGATTTGCCCTGCTTGGATTGGTTCTGGTTGGAAAGCGAGTACTGAAATGAGAGGTCATAGGGGAGAGTTACTATGGTAATTGAGTAGTATCACCAGTAGTTTTGCTCTTATGAGCATTAAAGCACATAATAATAGACAAACAACAGTGGTTAAAGCAAGCAGGTAGGATTACTATGTTCTTTTGTCAGAAGTATATAATGTCTTGTAGTCAGTTTTAAAGACTTCTCAACCCCCAAATCCACCCAGCAGTCACCTGCTGAGTAATTTTGTATGCCTAATCTCTAGCCCTTAACTACAAGCTTTCTGCTAATTTGAGGCAAATGGGTATTTTTGACACTAAATAGGGCAGTAAAGAATCCCTGACCTAGAAAAACTCCATTCCAAGGCACTGAGAGCAGAAAAATATTCTTTCAGCATCCTTGTGAGACCTTTGGAATGACATAAAATAGCTTTGACTAAACTGTGCTGCAGCCTTCGATTAATGGTTTGCAGAAACTTGCTGAACATCCTTACTACAACTTCCCCCATAAAACTTGTCACTTCAGATTGCCATCAGCCACCACAACAATAATCATTTCATGCCTATTGCTAATTGCAAGCACAGCTGAGGCTCAGCGGGGTGCTCTTGCACAGTCCCAGGCCTTTATACCAGCCTCAATCTGTTGTATGGCACTTGTTCACACACAAAAAAACTACCAGTAAAGGCAGAAAGAGGCAGAGTCACAGGTTCCTTGTAATCCCTCTGCTACCCTGCTGACAACCCAGCCCTATAAGCATTCCTGGTTTTGTCCCACTCCTTACAAAAGCTGAAGTGACCTTAAGCTACTAGTATGTAAGCTTTTGAATGAAGAATACAGCTCCTTCAGGTGCCTTAAGAAGCAGTGTTGCATCTGGCTTACGAGATTCTGTTTGCAGCACCCCTGGAGTGAGCTGTGGCTTCCTGTAACATGTAAAATATGAGTGTGAACTCAAGGTTCATGGCAAGGAACAGGAGGTCATGCTTCCATTCAGCTCACACCAAAGAAGACGGGGGTTTGCAGATGTTCCTGGGTATGTGTAATGACACTACCTCCCGCAAAGCGCAGGAACCCAGCATAGGGCTGGTTTTTGATAAAATGTGCCACACTCAGTGTGTTAGTCGCAGATTTATTCATATCAATTTTTGAAAGTTATGTATTCAGAGACAAACTTGCTATTTGAGCAACTTATTGGTCATGCTTTTGCATTCAAAAAAAAAGGCAGGGGAACAAGGTAGCTTATTGCTTGAGCTGGTTGGGGTGTTGGGTGGGCAGTCCTGGAAGCCCACCCCTTGGCATGCTCCAGCTCCTCTAATGCCCATCCTGGAGCATCCCAGCCAGCCCATGGCCTACCTGATCTACCCCAATGAGGGTCACTGTGACATACAGAGGGAGAACTGGAAAACTAACTTGAAAGAGGGACTGAATTCCTGGCCATGCAATTACGTGTCTGCTTGCTGTGCCTGGGCTCTGAGAGCACCCAGAGAGCATCTGCATTTCCTCTGCTGTGAGATGGGTCATGGTGTGCAGCAGTAGGCAATGGGGCTGTGCCTTGCCTCTGCCAGAGACCTGCTCCCTTCCCTGCTGATGTCCCAGGGGATGTGTGGTATCCACCAGGACACAGCCTCCACAGCCTTTCCTCATGCTGTGCCCCCAGACTGAGTGTGTTTTCCTCCAGGTGATGCCAGTTTGCACCAGTAATGAGAGGTTTGGTCCATAACCATCAATGAGGTCTGCTCATTCCTTACAACCAGGTGTGAGTAGTTCTCAGAAAATACATTTATACAATTTACTTTGGTGTGGCCATGCCACAGCTGTGCTGAGGCTCCAGAAATGTGCCTGAAATGTGTTGCAGCCCCATGGCAAGGCCCCAGAGTTCAGTATTTGGGCTGTGACCTCTGCATCTCATCTATGAGGACAAGCCGTAAGGCTGGAGCTGGATCCTGAAGGAACCCTGTGTCCCTGGCATGTACCCCACTGCTCCTGAGGGAATGGCAGACGCCCCCAGGGAGAGCGAGGTGCCCGGTGTCCCCACAGGACCACTCTGTGCTCTTTTGTGTGAGATGATCACGTTTCTGTTTAGGAGCATTTGGCTTTGTTTTTGTTTTTTTAATAATATAATCATATGCAAATGTTATCTTCTTTGGTAGGTTAGTCATGAATCAGAGGGCTTGTGCGTCTTATAGCACATCAACACTAGTGATAGCTAAAGGGAACATTTAATTTATGGGCTAACTTATTTTTATGAATATGCAGGGCTTAAATTCAGCAGTTGGTGTGTGCTCTATGAAGTGACGTGACGGTTTTGTGTATCAAGATCAATGAATTAGACTTTGTCTTTTTCTCATAAAGCAGAAAGTCTTTGGAGTAACTTGGCTTTCAGAAAAAAGAGCTCCTTTCATGCAGCCGAGCAGTGTGCCTGGCTGAGCCCTTGTCAGCCAGTGCTCAAGAGGAGAAGGGTGTGATTCAGATTTGGCTCCGAGGAGTTTGCATCTCCTCAGAATCCAGCATGTTGAAGTGTCTCCCAGAAACACAGAGAAATGTTTTGCTTACTCTGAAGGTCTCATAGCAGCAAAGCCACCTTGCCACAACCCCAGGGCAGGGGTTATAATTTCTGTTTGGGATCTGCACAGCTGTGTAGGCATGTGTGGCGTGGGACAGACAGAAATGGCAGGACCTGACCCTGCTGGGGACGTCTCATCTCATGAGGAGGTGACATAAACACCCGGCAGATCGTTGTGTGGAAGACAAGAGGCGGCAGTGGAAGGGCGAGGGCGTGCACATGGAACATACGGTCGCTCCGTTCCCCTGTGGGATTTGATTTAAAGAGGTGGCAGAAGGAGGCGTTTGGGTGACCTGGGCATCCATGTGCCAGTGCAGCCCCAGATCACAGCGTCACCCAAGAGCATGACTCAGTTAAGCACACTGATGGCAGAAAAGCGGCTTTGTGAACGTTAATGATTTCTCTGTTTTGCCCATGTGGACCTGCAGCATTTTAAGGCACCTCAGGCAGATCCCCCAGTGGCAGCAGTCGCTCTGTGCCACCACCAGTTGACTACTGGCTGTCCTGGTTGAAGCACTGAGGGGCGTATGGGGATATCCAGAGATGCTCTGACCCCTCAGACCAGTCTGAGGGATTTAAAGGTATGAAACCCCACCAGATCTTCACGTCTCCTGTGCTGGTCAGGCCCACATCAGTTAACCAGGGTGCTTCCCTCACAGTTCAACCCCATCTGACATCAGGACCTCAAGTGACAGCTGACAGTGCCTGAGCTTGATTTCAGTTATGGCAGTAGCTCCTGCCTGCCAGTCTCCATTAGTTTCATCCAAGCTCTCACCAGCTTTCCATCCTGGAGATGAAGGGTCAGCAGAATCACTGCCACAAGTTGCACAAGGTGTAAGCATTGAGCAAGAGGTCACCATGTGCCATTTCTTCAGTGACTCTCCCACCTCTTTATTTGCTTCTGGTGTAGAAATAGAAGTATGGGAACATCTTTGTTGAAGTCAGGGGAAAAACTCTTCCCCCTGCAGCCTGTCTAACCTCTGCTCTCTATTCCTGGTGAAGGGTGGAAGTTCCCATGTGTGTTACCATACAGTTCAGTGATGTGCATTGAGCCCACATTTCTGTGATGCTGGGCTGGTTTAGCTTAGACTCGTTTGTTTGCTTTGGCGAGCCTCGTGCCAGCTTGTAGGTGCCAATGTTTAAGGGTGGAGGTTAACAAATCACAGTTACAGCACGTTCAGTTGCCTCCATTCACCTGCTGAACCAGCAGCTTCTACAACCAGTGGGATGAGAGCACGTTTCTGTGTCAGAGACCCTCACCTGAAGGTGCAGTGAGGGAGGTAGTAATTTGATGTGAGGTTTCAGGCTCGTTGAGAAGGACCTACATCCCACAATAACCTGGATGGTCCTCGATCAGGATTTTCGTAAACTGCTCTGGTGGGGTTTCTTGAGTATTTTTAACTCTTTCTAGATTAACTGCAGCTGGTCTGCAGTATAGGTTTTGATCTCAGTGTGAAAGAGAGATCACGAGAAGGGTGTGACTGTGCACACAGAGGTGTGATGGGTTTCTGCCTGCAGCCCTCTTTGTAACCAACCCTTGTGCTGAGAGCCATGGGGAGGTTTCTGTGATTCCCCCCCCTCCCCAGCTCCTGCTTTTCCTTCTCTCAGGGGCTCACTGCTCGTCTGTGTGGCGTCAGACGTGCCATGTCAGCCCTGCGTGAGCAGGGCGCTGATCCACAGCCCACCGGAGACTTCCTGCACTGCAGGAACGGCAGGCTGCTGCCACACTGCTGCAAGCCTTTTTCACAGACAAGCAGCAAAATTTTCAGCCCCTGGAGGGGCCCTGTGAGTTCAGCAGCTTGAAACAAGCTCGTTTCTTTTTTGCTTTTCCGTTTTCCATAATTGTGAGGGTGAAACCGAAGCATTTCCCACACAGCCTGGACAGGCACCCCTAGGTGCTTACACCAGCATTCGGCCCCTCAGCCAAACCTTGCCCCACATGAGCCTCCCCTCTCCTCACCCTCTGGGAACCAGACTTGCCCTGTGGCTGTTTGTGGTTGAATTTGAAGATGGTAAGTAGCTTGAGGGTGGGACTGACACACTTAAAGGCAGGATTGTGCTTTCACAGTAGGGGGAAACAGGTTAAAACGTGGCTTGAGCCAAAAACATACCACCGCTGGCAAGTGCCACCAATGGCAAAATCAGATTACAAAAGCTTGCAGCATTACTGGTGGTCTGCTATTAAGTTTATTGTTAGTATTATTAAAATTTAAAAGCTCATGCATGGAAATTCTGTGTATAAGCAGATGCCTGTCTCCCTTCTAAGTGTGTGGCACCCCATGAGCAGGCTGGTTGGTGGGGAAGGTCGGTGTGAGGGGGTGCTGGGGGCAGCCCTGACGTGGTGGCTGGAGAAGTCCTGTCTCTCTTGCAGCAATGGTACACCAGCTCGATGAATGTCATCTGCACCTGGCTGACAGACCGCATGGACCTGCAGCTCCACATCTACCAACTGAAAACTCTCATTAGGATAGTAAAGGTAATCACCCTGTGTGTGTGTCCCCCTTGCTGCTGGGAGGAGCATGTGTGTGTGTGTGCCTGCATGTGTGGCATGTTGTCTTAGGCAGACTGTCAAATAAATTAAGCCTTTCATTAAAATTCTTTTAAAAAATTAAGATAGTTGTGTCCATGGCATGTAGCACAGGGTAAATGGGAAATTGAAATGCGTAACAGTGCAAAATACAGGTGTGCAGGTAAGAACAAAGCAACTCCTCACATTAAAAAAAAAAAAAGAAACTCTCTTGCTATATGACCCTACCTGTAAAGTAAGTGCACTGAAATTAGCCTTTTTGGGGACAAACCCACTGATCACACCAATGAACTCCAGTGTTAAAATGCAAAAGTTTTTAACACTGTTTTATTAGAAACATTTAAGCCCAACTATGGCTTGTGACTATTGTCAGAATTCAAATGAGATTGTTCTCATAGTTAATTGAAGTTGTTTCTTTTACAATGCCTGTATATAATCAACTCTAAGAGATCACAAAGGTGAGATATCATACCCTGAAAGTAGCATTTTTTTTCCTTAAGGGCACGTGTATATGTATATGTGTGTGTGCATGCCTTGGACTAATGATAATTATTTCAGTGTGAAATCACAGTGGTTTACATGAAATAATAAGATCACAGAAGGGGGTAAATATATTTTTGATCATTTTAGGTTCTATCAAATGCTTTTTGGTCTAGTATTTTATAATGTTTATGGTCTTGTGTGCAGTGAACACATTGAAGGCATGAATAAATTAAAACTGAGATGTATTAAATGTGCTTTTCATAACTGAAAACAACAGGCACAGACAAATTATTTCTACTTGTCAGCTAGCTTGGGAAAGCTTTCTTCCTTGTGCTTTATTTATACCAATATTACATTCAGAAGCAGCTACAACAAACCCAAGGACTTTCTGAAATAGCAGAACAGTAAATAGTTTCCACACAGAGCAGAATTAAATGAACAACGAGACCAGAGTTTTGTCTCACAGAGTCGAAAAGTTTATAAACATAAATTCAACTGAGAGATGTTAATTGTAATAACAAGGGAAACACGGGAACCATAGAATTGCAACTCCAATTTGAGATGAAGAAAGAGAGATTTAAGAAACACATGCCATGTGCTTATATTTATACTTCAATAATTTCCTCCAGTATCCTGGACTTAGTTTATTTAATCCCTATACTGTAGGTAGGATTGTTTAATACGGAGCATTCCGGGAACGTGTAATCACATCTGCGGTTATGAGCAGTAAGCGTTCTGCTGCATGAGAGAAAATAACTGACTTTACAGGCAGGATCAATGCAGTCAGGAGCAAGGGAAGTTAGCTGGAGCACAGCCCTTATCTCTTGCTTTGATGTCTCTTTAGACCCCAGCCTCCCCTATGCAAAGCTGCGCTGAGCAGCCCCATGCATCCGTGCTTTGAAACCACCCAGCCCACAAAGGCAAGGCTGGAGTTGCAGAGCTGTAATTTTTTTGCACAAGGCACCCTAAAGGAACCTCTGCCATGGCGAAGTGGTGGCCTGCAGAGATGCCTCTGTGGCCTCTGCACTGTCTGGAGTGATGCAAAATGTCCCTGGGGCTGGGATTTTCCCTGGCATCTCAGCCTCTTCCATTAGCGGCCCCAAGCCCCCGGCGCAGGGACGCAGGCTGGCCCCTGAGGCAGAGCAGGGGAGCTGGTGTCGGCCCTGACCTCTCCTTGTTGTCTCCCTCCTCCTTGCCTCTCCCTGCTTTAGAAAACATACCGGGATTTCCGATTGCAAGGCGTGCTGGACTCCACCTTGAACAACAAAACCTACGAGACGATCCGGAACCGGCTGACGGTAGAGGAGGCCACGGCGTCGGTCAGCGAAGGCGGAGGGCTCCAGGGGATCACCATGAAGGACAGCGATGAGGAAGATGAAGAGGACGACTAGGGAGGCTGGGGGTCGCCTGGTATCCGTGCATGTACCTCGTCTGTAACTCAGTTAGCCACATTAGGAATTTTTATGTCAGCTCTCAATGCCCATGAGAAGTTTACCAATACAAATGCCATGTTAGCTGTGTGGTAATAAGATTAGCACCTCTCTTTGATTCATCAGTTTCCTAATTTCGTATCTATATGTTCATAAGCAATATGGAGCACCATTGTTTAATACTGTTAATGGAAAAACTACATAGAAAACATGCTAGGTGTGTCCCTGTTATTAAAGTTTAAACAATGCTTCATTAATGTACTGTATATACATTGATGGTAAATTGTTGTGAAGATGAGTGACTCGAGTCCTTTCATTTCTTTGTTTCTCTTCTGTGGATGCCAACTGCTTAAAATTAATAAAAAAACAGCTTTGTTTTTAAAAGAAGAACCAGGCAATTACAAATGATTTTTTGTTCTCTCTGTTCATTTAAAAACCAGAAAACAAACAAACCCAGACAGCCGTTTGAATCATTCTGCATCCTTGTTAATGTACCAGGCTCTTCCCTTCAATATGCAGTTAACTCCATAGAGGCTACATCCCAGAGGATTAGTCATTCTAATTGCCACACCAGATTAATCCTATCATTATGGATATATCATGCCACATTACAAGTCCAAAGCAGTTGTTTTATGTTGACATTTGCTCCTCTAAATGTTACATTTTTGTTTAAATTTCAAATAACCGTGTATGTACAAAGACAACTTTAATTACAATCTTAGACTATACAAATGTGTTTATAATAATATATTGAATATTTATTTCAGTAGATTGTAACCATAATTTACAATTCCTCTGTTTCACAATGGTTTTTATATATGTCATGTACATTGCATTTTGACCAGTAACTGCATGTCCATCAGTCCCTCCTCCAGAGCTTTTACTTTCTGTGTAAAATAGTGATCCATTTTGCTTTTTTTGCCTTATACAAGCCGACAGTTGTAAAAGTGTGAGAACTGTGGCTTCTCAATAAATAACTATTCAGATGTCCTAATAATAAATTATGGAGTCTTTTTATGTCTGCCTTAGAAAACAAAACAAAACAAGCTGAGATGTAAGAGCCCCCACCTCTCAGAATAAAGGAATTTTCTTTTCTCATGGGTGTTTTTTAGTTTATTAATTAAGAAGATGGTTTCCTGATTTGCTCCCCAAGGTCAGGATGGGACTACGCTGCCTGTTCCCAAGGTACAAGGGCTTTTCTGCAACCCCCTGCACAGTTGTGTCCATCGTTATCTGCACTCTACATCCTGTGATTTGTCCCTGGATATCTCATAGATGATCTGTTCTTGTTCAGCCCCTGTTTTTCCATGGCCATCAGCCTTGCCCAACACTTACCCTCCTCCAAAAGGCCTCATTTTGTATTTTAATTTCTCCCAAAGCAGCCAATTGCAGCAGCACGTGCACACACAGGGCAGGGGCAGACCCTGAGCTGAAATTAAATAACAGCCTGGTTTGATGGAAAACATGTTCAATGGAAACACACTTGAAGTGGTTGCCCAGAGAAGTTGTGAATGCCCCATCCCTGGAAGTTTTCAAGGCCAGGTTGTATGGGGCTTTGAGCAACCTGGTCTAGTGGAAGGAGTCCCAGCCCATGGTAGGGGAGTTGGAACAAGATTACTTTTAGCATCCCTTCCAACCCAAACCACTCTGTGATTCTCTTTTAGGCTGAGTTTTCTGAGAGATTCTGCAGTCCCTCCCTCCCATCAGCCAATTCAAACCAGAAATTCTTCCTGCTTGCCCAGGTCTCAGTCATTTGAGAGAGAAGCAGAAGAGCTGCTGTCCTTTATGCCCAAGCCCAACATCCTGTTGCAAGCCTGGGAAACCAGGACAAATGTTCATCACTCACAAAAAAAAAGACAGACAAATGTTGGAAAATCTTCCTACCTGGACAAGCCTGATTGACATAATGAAACATTAAACTAAACTGACTTCCAGTGTCCAAAAGCCATGAGACACTCCCTGGATTTATGGGAGGAGACTGGGACCTCTGGAATTGCCTGTGAAGGGGGTGCAGAGTCCCAGACTGCGCTGGGATAATTATGGAGCCTGGAGCATATTCACCTGCAGTGCTGGATGTTTGGATCCCTCCCCTCTGTGAGAGTTTAGCACCTGGCTCTGGAGGTGCTCTGCAGCCCCACCTGGATGGCCACACCCTACACATTCAGCACCCACTTCCCCTGGTGTCCACCACCCCCTGGGAACAGGGGCATTAACAGGGGCTTCACTTCAGGAGTGGGCAGTGGACATGCACATTTAGCACCAGTGATGTGTTGAGAAGTCATTTGATACACGGGGATAGACAAGTTTTGAACACTTCACTGTAGCCCAGCAGACCCCTTCTTGATTTTTGCCTTGCTCCATGCTGCTGATAGAGGGAAGCATTGCCAGGAAAGCCACCTCGGAGGACTTGGGCAGGAACATGGCCTTGTGGCCACGGACACAGGAAGCTTTTCCCCCTTCTTACCCACCCTTCATCTGTGCAACTACTTGGTCCTAAATCCCCAGAGAAAATTAGTATTTTAAGTCAAACTGAGTCTATCAAAACAAGCTCAGGTGCCTCTGCAGGTCTGTCACTGGGATGCATACAAAAACCATTTATATCTTGACCTCATTATGCTTGGAGCCTTCAATCCCACCTTGAAGCCCTCACAGGACTTGCCTGAAAAAACAAGACATAAAGCAATGAACAAACACCTGGTCCCTTCTTTCTAGTGGGCTGAGATCTACTTGAGACCCACCCACATACTGATGCACACATGTGTGCTCGTGCCCTCTTCATCCTGTCCTTCAGTTGTCCCAAATATTTATGTGAAGGACAACAGCTCCAAGAGGAGGCACTTGGAAAGCCTTACTGGGGTGGCCACCAGGCTGATAGCAAAGAGCACTGAGGGACACCCAGATTTGTAGCTCCACTCTCAGACAGGCAGAGCAGAGCTGGAGAAACAGCTTGATTCTGCTCTGGAAATGGCTCTTCTTTTTTTTTTTTTTTAACCACAAAATATTTATTGGGTAAAAACACAGCCCACTTCCACCTGCCACCTTTCAAAATAGTGAGCCCTGCTCAGTTTTTTGAATGAGAGTGTGGGCGCAGCCTTCAGGAGATGCTCCTTGGCTGTGCATCGCTAACGCGCATCCGTACTTCCCTGGAGCGGCGGTGATGGACACCCTCGACTGAGTTCCCCTGTCATGAGCAGTGACCCTATGGCCTGTGACAGCTTTTTGCATGTCCTCAAATCCCAATAAAGCACCTTGGAGATTCCAAAACAACCCAGAGGCTTGGCTACACATCCAGAACGAGGAAGCATTAGCCAGCTTGCTACTTTTAAGGAGTTTGGACCCAAATGGTGAGCTTCAAGTTACATACTTTAGTGGGAGCGGGGAGAAGATCTCACGTACAAGCAGTGCTGCAAAGCAGGATTTAACCTCCCACTCCAGAGCCTGCAGCCTGTGGCTGAGCAAAGGAGAGCTCTGCATCCTGATCCCCACTGCCTTTAACCCTGCACATGGTTATGTGGGTGCTGGCAGCCTGTCCTAAATGAGCTCTGTACTGTGGTACCGGGAGCAGGACGTACCCCTTTGGGTTAATCCTACAGAAATGTCAAATCCAAAATGGTTTGGGTTTGTGTGAAACCCATCAATCCAGGTTTAAAACCTTCCTGGCCACAGAGTACAGTTTGGACAGGGCTCAGGCTCTTGCAGAGTAAAGCTCAGGCAGCACCTAAAAGGGCTTGTGGACTGATGGGAGCCCTGGCAAAGCCAGACAAGGAATGCAAAGAGCTGCTGCTGGTTCACTTCAACCCATAGCTGTGACAGAACAAGCTCCAACAGTCAAAGGACTTTCTGCCAGTACAACTGCACCTAGATGAAGAATCTGCCAGTACAGTTATGTCAATCAGTTTTGGGGAAAGAGGAAAATTTCATTCCTCTGCCAGCAAAATTTTAAATGATAGATCAGGCCAAAACTTCTCTCATATTTACAGGGAAGTCCAGCGAAAATATCCTTTTTTTGACAGACTTACTTAAAAGCATGTGGCATGGAGACTGAAAATGCTATCAACTATTTGACTGACAAGTGTCAGCAGCTGTTCATCCAATTTGTTTTATATTTCAGCAACTAACAGATTCTTTCCCCTCTGCTGTAATGCATGTCTTCTGGCCCATAGGCATCTTAGAAATTGCTTTTCTGCCTCTCTAGTGACCAAAACGTCAAAAATATTAGAAGAAAATTTGTGTTCAGAAGCATGAACAGGCACACAGCAAAGCAAAGATGATTTTGTCAATGTTCAGGCTGTGTTCTTTTTTAAAAAGTCACAGCAAACCTAAGGCAAAAATTACTTCTCTAAGCTTTCAAAGAAAAAGCTAACGAAAACAAAGCACACAATAAATCAGCACAGGTTAAACCATCAACTACCAAGGGGAAAAGCAGTTGTCCTATGGCCAACCAAAACACAGCAGAGCTGAATGTCAACCTCTGCACTTTGGCTGTGAAGTTCATGACTGCACTATTGCCACTGTCACCAGTGTTTGCTCAAAAACCTGCTCCATGGTTCAGGATTCAACAGAGTTGAGTTCAGCACCAAGCCGAGCCCAGCTAGGAGAGTCCCTTGAGCCATTCACAAAACCCAGCCTTCTTCATCTTAGGTCTAACACTGCTTTCAGAAACTCTTTCATCCTCGACTGCATATAAGTTACAATTATTGCAGTTTTCACCCATTCTGAACTTGCTGGACTAAAAAGCCTGTGCAACACCTCTCTCTGGTGAGCTGTATTCAGGCATATTACCTTTACTCAAGCATGTTTAGGCTCTTGGGCTAAACCTGAAGTGGTATTTTCCTCAGCCTTTCTAAAAGATACATATTCCATTTCAGTTTGTAAATCTGCATTTGTTATAACTGTGCAAAATATGGGAGAAAAAAAGTGCAGAGATTATATGCAATCTGCCAGCAGAGTTGTGTGCCATGAGGAAAATGCCTCACAGGTCAAAACAAAGAAAAACACTGAGCAACAAATTAGTTGCAGGCAGTAGCTAATATGGAGATCAAAAGATTAAAATCAACATACAAGGATGAAATCACTGGAATAATAGGAGCACTTAAGAAGATTAAGTCAATAACAGAGTCCAGTACTACAAAAATAAGATTTTGATTATACTGTAAAATTTTATATTGGGAGAGCAAAAGCAATTACAACCACGACAGAGCTTCGCTCTCCCTGCCTTAGACCATCTTGGCTCATTTCCTATGCAAGGAATACAGTTGTTGAAATAAACAGAAATGTTATGACTCAAGTGCTTGATTCAAAAACAAACCAGGTGGTCAGATCAGATTGGGGACTGTCAAGATGGGGTCTGTAAAATGAGGACTTGTTGCAGATCCCGGAGGATACGACAGCTGGGGGGAACAAAGGCCACACCGTTTAGGACTGTCTTCAGCACAGAGAGCTCCACAAGCAGCTGATCTCGGGGCTGTCCCGGGCTGTCAGCTGGAAAGGAAAAGCACACACTGGAAGGGAGGTAGGAGGAGATTAATAGCTCAAACACTTAAAGTGAATGTGGTGGTGAACTCTGATGACGGGACAGGTATTTTTCTATCCAGTTAAACCAGCAAAGATTGCAGGTTTGGTTTTACAAGAGGCAGAGCACACGGCAGCCTCCGAACCATCTGGACCCTTGCGTCAGGGACAGGAACATGTCCTGTATCCACGTTCACCAGTTCTGGGGGTCACTCAGCTGCTCAGCCCAATGGGGATGGGAAGGATGACCCACTGAATGGCAGCTAATGCTCACCATGACAGATCCACCCTTGGTCATCTGCTTGTTGCACAAGTAGGAATTGATAAGCCAATCCCTCCAACACACACTGGCCATAGCCATGGGACACCAGCCTCAAATATGGACTGTGGGGCCAATGTCCTAGAGTTCCCCAGGTTCATAGTTAAATCAAATAAATAAATATTCAGCCATTTTTGCATAATTTGCATAATTTCCTTCAATATCAGGAAATACTTGGGTTGTGTACTGAAGATTTTTCATCAAATAACACGGTACAGATTTTTAGTTTGGGCTCTCATTGCCAGAGGGATTTTCAGTGGTTCTTCTAGATCATGTCTTCCAGGGTGAAATCAACCCTTTCCTTGTGCTCAAATAGCACAGCAGCAGTCTCACCAGTCAATCTGGGAGCCTTGCCAGGCTCTCTCCGACTTAGCCACCACCACCACCAGGGACAGGGATGCTGCAGTCCAGCCGGTCCCACATGCCCCGGGGGAAGGGGGTAAGGTGCTGCCACCTCCGTACCAGTCCAGCCCTGCAGCCGATGGGGACATCTGTGACAACAGTTCAAACAAGGGCAAATACAAATCCCAGACAATGTAACATGTGGCACAGCCACAAAGGCTGGACAACACCGAGTGAGGACAGAGTGGCAAAAAGACACAGTGGAAAAATTGGCTTTGGAAAGAGTCTTTCTCTGTTTGGCTCTCTTCATTGAAAAAGCAAGAAATTTAGAAAATGAGATGGTTTTCTAGCTCATTAAGAGGAGAATAATTCAAAACACGTGGAGTTTGTCCCACTTACTTTTTTGGCCATCCTTCTTCCAAGCAAAAAAAGGAAGGAATAGGAACACAAAACTGAAGTGGGCTTCTACCCATTTTCACTGCTTTTTGCTCCTTTTTCTGAAACGTTTTCAGTAGGAAAGTGAGAACAAGGCCATCCCCCCATTATATTCTCCTTCTCTACTTCCTCCCACCTTTTCTCCTAAATAGAAAATAAGGGGGAAAAAACCCTACAAAACCAGGAAAAAAAATAAAAGCTCCCACTCTTTCAAAACAAAAAAGTACAACATTTCAAAACATTAGGAAGGAACATCTTTCGGTTTCAGCGTTCAGAAATGAGGAGCAGCATTGCTCCATTACTGCAACGCGAGGGACGACTATTTCCGACAGCAACGATGGAGAACAGCAGCTCACCTGCTCAACATTTTCCTCCTTGCCTTAATGGTCAGGCTGACTTTGGACATGGTGTAGATTCCACCAAATCCTCGCCTGCCTCCCGGGCCAGACCAGTCTCACACCAGGAACTAGATTTCCCTCATGATGTCTCTCTCCACTCCTCACAGGCAGGCAGGCAGCGTTTTTGGGGCATAAAGCCTGGCTGGGATCGAGCCGTTAGTTACCATTCCTGTTGACAGGCAAACTAGAATAGGCTCTGGCTCACTTTCTCCGAGCTGCGGAAGGAGGAATGAGCCGGGAAAAGAGTTCATTCAATTGCTTCTGTTTGGCAGCTCTGCAGGACTCTCCGCAAAGACAGAAAGAGATGTGGCAAGTAAGGAGTTGCCATTTTTAGAATTACATAAGCCAGTTTGATTGCCATCGAGGCACTCTGTGCAGCTCCTGCCACGGTGCCCTGCCGGTTGCTCTGCAGTGGGACTAGATTTCAAACAGCTTTAGAAGCAGGTTAGACACCAGCTCTTAAAATCGGACTCAGGTTGAAAATGTCGATGTTACTCTTGCATCACTGACGAAGTTGAACAGCATAACCACACAAGGACTCTGGGCAGGTTTGCTTCCAAAATCCCACTAACCACACTTGCTCTGGGACCTGTGCAGTGCTCCAAAAACTACTTCCCCAGTAGAAATAAAAAAAAAAATCTAAAAATAAAAAATAAATTAAAATTATCTGTCTACAGATACGCAGTAATGTGTACATAACTCAGTGAAAGAGATGAAAAAATACTCTGGAGGGACTCAAGGCCTCTGCTCCAGCCAAGGTGGCCTTGCCATGCACTGCCCGTGCCCTGGTCATGGCACTCTCCACTGGGTGACAGGGCAGCAGGGTCCTGCAGGATGAGATGGACTGCCCATACGGACTGAGGCATCAACACTGCTCCTGTTACACAAGGTACCACGGTTTCAAAGGAATAACGGGAAGCAGTCACATGGGTAACAACCCTCTCTTCATCCCAGCCCCAAAATTTGCTACCCTGACTTCCCTGTTCGTTGCTCTCTAATTTGTCCAAGCAGTGTCTGTCTCTGACCTCTGCAAACCAAACTGCGGCCAAATACCTTGGGACCATCCCTGGGTTGACCCTTGGGGGCTGTAATTTCTGCCTTGCACTGAGACAGTTCCAAATCCAGCAAAGTGGGGCCAAGGCCAGGCAGCACCACAGCCCAGCCTGACCCAGGGCTGCTCTGCCACACCTCACACCAGCCGCAAAGCTGCAAAACCACATAAAAAGCTGCCACCCCCCACCCCAGCTCACAAAACCCGCCCCATCCTAATTGCCTGGGCTGGTGGGTCGTCTGGTAGCTCATCACCTTCTGCTATTAAAAAAGGGGGGAAATGGGGAAAAAAAGATATTTAGAGAAATACATATATAAAGCAAAGCAGCATGGAAATCAAAGCCACCATTTCGGAGAGATTGAAGCATAATGCTAATAACTTTCGGCAGCTTCCACTGTGGAGTTTAAGCAGCTGCCAAGTTAAATAACTAGGAGGATCCTAAGTTGTCTTCCAGTGGACCAGAAATGCCCAGCGCCCACTGCCCGAGCAGGGGCGGCCCGACGGGCACGGGGAGCCGAGCCAGGCCTGCGGGGCCCTGCGCTCCGGCCCGCCCGGGACCCACCCGGGACCTGTCCCCAGGAGCTCCTCACTAAGCGGGTCTGGCTGTCGAGGACCGAAAGGCGAACCCCCGCCGCTTTTCGATGTCACCAGCCAGGGAGCTTATGGGGCTGGGGCTGCCGGGCGCGTACGGGACCCTCCGAGGACAGCGGGGGCTTGAGAAGCCCCGGGTGACCCGGTGTGTCCCGCATGGGGCCGGCCCGGCCCGACCAGACACCGCACTCGTTTTTCTGGGGAGGCAGCAGCGCAAAAATCACCGTAGGAGCGACCGCGTCCGCGTCAGGAGCGGCTTTGCGGCGTGCGCCCTTCCTGGGGAAAATCCGCAAACCATTTCTCCCTCCAAACGTCGGGGGTGAAGGATTAAAACCCCACGGGAGAACAGCCCAAACGTCGGGGGTGAAGGATTAAAACCCCACGGGAGAACAGCCTCCACGGGAAAGGCAGAACGCCCTGCCGAGCCGGGAGTCCACAGCCCACCCGACGTGCGGCAGCTCCTGCCTCCCAAAGCCGGGCTGGGCCGCTCGGTGCCCCCAGACCCACCCGCTCCGAGGGGCTCGGGCTCGGCGGTGGGCAGGCGGCGGGGCTGGGGCAGGCGAGGGGGCTGGGGCAGCTGTCTCAAAGTCAGTCAGTTGTAATATGCTCGCCGGAACAGCAGAAGTCGAATCGATAGAGACGGCATCCAGCTGTGCCTAAACCTGCGATTTCAATTAAAATACTGAGCTCCGATGCCCGGGTCTTAGCTGGGATCTCAAAGCCCTGATGCACAAGGCGTGTGGTACCCGGGTTCTCGCCGGCCGGGAGGCAGCGGCACGGCCCGAGCCGGTGCGCTGTGCGGCTCCGCACGGGAGCTTCTCCAGGATGTAGGACGGAGGCGGCCCCGGGGCTGCACTCGGGGTTCCCTCGTCCCTCCTCGCCCCAGGGAGCCCTGAGGCCTACAGGACCCGCTGCCCCGAGCAGGGCGGTGGGTGCGGAGGGGCGAGCCGGCAGCCTTTCCCTCGTCCAGAAAGGGACGGAGGGAAAGACGAAGAGAGCCGGTCCAGCAAACACCCCATCAAGGATGAGGGCGGCGCGGGGAAGCTGGCAGCGAGCTCCCGGCCCCGGCTCCGCAGCCCTCTTTTATCCTGCCCGAAATCATCTCGTTTACAGAAAATATTTGTTTGCACTATTAGTTGGTACTGGAGTTAATTACTCAACGTGTGAGCGGGGAGTAATATGGATAAAAGCAGCCCCAGTGTTTATTGTGTGGGTGAGCTGTTTGAGCGGTGCTTGAATAAACTGCAATTAGGGTTAGATAGAGATTAATTAACATGTGAGTGGCAAGGTGTAAAATAGTTCCCAACCCTCCACTCAGTATAATCTGCAGGCGAGGAAAAGAAGTTTGTGGAGGCTAATTAAATACTTTGCTAAAGCCGGCGAGCCCCGGGAGCGAGCGGAGCCCAGCCCAACCCAGGCGCTGCCCGCTCGCTCCCGCTGCCCGGAGGAGGCGCGGGCAGCGCTGTGCGGCTCCCCGGGGCTCACACGAGCTCTCCCGCAGCCCAGCCACCGGACGCGGTTGTGTGGCTCTCCGTGGTCCCGTCCCACCCTCTCCCTCAGGAGCGGGACGGTTCCCTCTCTCCCTCGAACGCTGACCCGACAGATCCGGGCAGGGCTGGGGGGATGCCAACACCTGATGCTCCAGACGGGGTGTCCCCCCGGGGCAGGGCGCTCCCCTCCACCCGCAGGCAGCCCGGGGCGGCCGCCGCTTTCAAAGTTTGTTTCTGGAGCGTGTTGTGGTTCGCAGGTGAAAAAGCCTGTCTGCAAACAGCCGCCGGCGAGCTGCCCCGGCGGGGAGAGGAGGCGCGGCTTTGTCAGCGCCGCACAAAACCCCCGAATTCCTCCAAACTTTCTTAGGCGTGCGAGGGAGGCGGAAAAAAAAATATATATTGGGGCCTTTTCATTGCTTGCTTTACCTCTGGCCAGGCTCAATCTAAACCCTTCGCTCCCCCCCTCTCCTCCGGATAATCCTCCCCTTTATTTTAGAAACACACAAAACCAGGTTCCACGCAGCGCTATAGTGGCTACAAGTGAAAGAGAATTGAGCGCCCTGAATCGCTGGGGGAAAATTGGTTCGGCTGAATAGCCCCAGCGAGGGACGGGGCGGCTAATCAGGGCCAGGGGGGTGCTGCCGGGCCCCCCCAAACAGGTGGACGCAGGACTCTCTCAATTACCGCGTCCTCGCATCTGATGTTTCTGCAAATCCTCCCCTCCCGCATCACGACGTTTTAATTAAAGAGAGGAAAGGAAGAAACCCCGGCATCCAGGCGCTATAATGTATCGTCGCCTATTTGGGGGGGAGGGGGGAGAAAAAGGAAAGGCGGGGGGCACGACAAGGGCTAGAAGGACAAGGGAGAGCCGCCCGGCTGCCCCCCCCGAGCAGCGGGCAGCTTTCGGGGGTGACAATTTGCAGAACTCCCGTTCGCTGAACACTGATTTTTTATTTTTTTATTTTTTTTTTTTTTTTAGCAGCGAAATCCAGTCCTGGACTCGACTCCCTCCACATTTATTTAAGGCTAATCACCAGCTACCCTGTGAGGGGAGAGGGGTGGAATTAAACTTAGTTTAATTAACATTAATACACTGTCCTAATTAATGGGTTGGCTATTAATTTATACATGCTGGGGAGGCTCGCAGATAAGTGACAATTTATTAATTATCTTCCAGCTCGGTTGCAACGGAGCTGATTGCAGATGGGTTGCCAAAATAACTCGAGCATGGTTGCGTGGTAGTTGTTTTAGAAAAAAAAAAATCATTCTCCCCCTTCTTTAAAAAAAAAAAAAAGGAAGAAGAGGAAGAAAAAAATCCTCACGCTCACTCGGAGTGGCTCTTCTAACCCCAGCAAGAACTGGAGCACTCTTTTCCACCCAACTTGTGAATCGCACTTGCCTTCTAATTTGCCACATGCAAAACGATTCCTCTGCTTTGCAAGTTGCTTTTTAAGAAGGGAGAGAGAGAGGAAAAAACCCAGCTCGCACACGAGCGATTTGTGCGTCTTAAACTGGAAGGAAATTGTGCGTGGAGAGGGGGGGCTCGTCTTCCTCTCTCTGCCCCAACCCACCGCTCTCCAGCCCGGCGCCTCGGCTCGGGGAAGATCCATGGTGGCATCCCCATGTCATTCTGCTCAAAGTGACTTCATGTGATGTCAGCTTTAAATGTACGAGACCGTGTTCTGACGCTCAGGAAGATGTTTGCTATCAAAATGTGACTGTGGCCACACTGCGCTGCTTGGATGAGTCTCGCCGGCGCTGGGCAAAGGTAAGTGGTCCCAAGGCGAGTCCCGCCGCCCCTCGCCGTGCCCCCCGCCCCTGCTCCTGCATTTCCCGGACCGTGGCCATCGGTGGGGCTGGGCTGGGTGGCACTGGGCTGGAGGAGGCTTTTCTTTTTCTTTCCTTCTTTTTTTTTTTAATACTAACAAGGTCTAGCTTGCATGTTACTTTAGCGTGTTCCGCTTAATGAGCAGTAATCTGGTACCCTACGTGCCATTGTTCTTGGATATGTTCATTTGAATGTAAATAGGGAGGGGGTGCCGGTG